>CM062818.1:629884811-630484811 GCA_031772625.1 Pinus tabuliformis | reverse complement strand
TTTGTATAGGCTTGTTCAACCTCGTGGAATGAGAGTTTTTGGAGCCTATGCACTAAAAGAGATGCAACCAAAAAGTCTTGTACTACCAAATAAGGAAACCCGTGCAAGATCGCAACACTTCAATGCGGGATAAATTTCTGACAGGTGCAGAAATAAATACATATACGGACTGGTTTGAAATGGAATTGAAATACTTCAAGATCAGATCGGAGAGGATATAATCCAATATGAAGAGCATTTATTGGAGCAAATCGGTGTTTAATGATCGCCATAAAACAAAAAAACTTACCATTTCAATGTTGCAAGATGCATAATGTTTACCACTGACAATCTATAAAGAGAAAGAGAGGAAGTAATGAGGATATATATATATATATATATATAGTCTAATACTACAGTGCATGCAGTACTAATTACTGTAAAGTACTGTAGTGACAATAGATAAAGACAAGGGTTACAGGCTGTGAAACTCCACAAATATTTTTGACAAAAATTATAAAGATACATACCCATAGTTGCATAGTTCCACTCTGCATAAGCATAGGGTGCTATTCGAAGATGATCATAAATGCTTGTTCCTTGTACTGTCTTCAAAAACCTCACCAGGAAAAAATTTTCTTCCGAATTATACTGCAATTAAATTGTATGCTACAATAAGTTCATCAACAATTCAGAGTTCAATTTGAAGTCATACAGACATTTCAAGATTGTTAAAATATTTTAAATGCTGATTACCTGACGTTGCTCTGGGATCTTATGTGCTAAGAGAGATGCAATCGAGAAGTCCTGTACTTCCAGTTTTTTTGCGTCTAGTCTTTTCAATTTGATTTCTGGTGTGGCATGCAACTAAACAAGGAAACCCTTGCAAGATTGCAACACTTCAATGAAAGATAAATTGTTGACAAGGGCAGGAATAAATACATATACTGTCTGATTTGAAATAGAACTGAAATACTTCACCTAGAGTTGTCAAATCAACGGGGATGTACGGAATTTGATATACAATCAGTGCAATTAAGTGAGCAATCGGTGCAGTTAAGTGATCTATCTGACATCAGAGGCAAATAGCATATAAAATGATGTATGTGACAGCAAAATCAAATTGGAAATTAAGTGATGTATCTGAAATCAGAGGCAAATCTCTAATAATGTCTTGGTGTTAGATTGCAAGTGAGGTTTTGGCAGTTGAGTGCGACAGGCTCCAACTTCTCCAACTTCTCGTTTTTGTTGAAGTTGGTAATTTTTACTGTGGACAATTTTACACATGATGCACATAAAATGTCTTTTATTTTGAGGCATTCAGAAGCTAAGGTGGTCTTTGTGGATTACCAATTCTTGGAAGTTATAAACAGACACACAAAAAATGACATTTTAATTCATTAGGTTGCATTGTTTCTCTTAGCACTTGTTCTCATGACTCTTCTGATATGTATTGGAAATTGCCATATAAATGTATTGGAAATTACAAGATGTATTGGCTACTGATATACAATTACAACCTATCTTTGCGCAATGGATACAAAACACTCATGCTTCAGCACCTGGTTCAACAACTCCTGGTGCAACAACGAGTACCTGGGTTTATCCTAGACCATATTTGTGGGGATAAATTGTACTAGTCAAAACATCTCAACCATTGTTTCCAGTCATTCTCTTTCAGATCTTGTGGTTTTTCATAGTTTCTCCTATATTGGTTATGTATGTGATCGATTGAATATGGTAACATATGAGATAAGGTAACATAAAAAAGACCATATATATAGGAACAAGCATAGAACTTGTACCATATTCATAAGTAAGTATTAGCATAAAAACCAGGTTTGTTGGTACGCTTTGACGTGGTCATATATGTCCTTTTCTTCCTTCTCCGATATTTTGAAGTTGATATCAAAAAATATTTTTGGCCTTCCTGATGTTCTCCCGCTTTAACAGAAATGCTAGCCATTTGAAATTCTTCGAAATGGCTAATACTAGTTAAATGCAGAGTTGTAATGGCAAACAAATTTTTGATTGATTGGCTTAGCTTTTAGATACACTGATTTGAACTTGACTGACAACTTTAGTATTAGGATACTACATGTATTATTATGTATATATAATACAGCCAACGCTTCTAGATTTGAGAAATAGAAAGGTAATTACAGGGCAGACCCAAACCTTCCTATTCTTATTTCACAATGTTTAGAACTATTGCGTGGGGGCATGGAAAAGTAGGATTGCTATGATTGCTTTTACCCTAGACCCATCCGTGAGGTATGCACGCACACACCCTTAAATATTTGATCTCTTTGGAGCGTTGTAGATAGGAAAACCCTCTATGGATGGTCGTTGTGGAGGGTAGAAACTGGTAATCAGAAAAATTGACAGCTGGGATGGAAGAAGATCTTACTCTACATAATGAAACCTTTATGTTCTGTTGGAACCACTATAGCTTTTTATTCACTGTGGGTAGTGGGCATTGTCATTGTGTCCAAAATTCTACAACTTTTTTTCTGATGTGTTGCTCTTTGTATTTTGATCAGAGGAAAAATGGATATGCAGGATGCAATTCATGGACAAATAGGATTCACAGTGGAATTCTGAAAACAAGTATTGGAAGCAAGTATAGGGAAGAATTTTGTTTTCCCTCCATGAGCCACTAGTATACTTATTAAAATAGCTAACTGCCGTATGTGACATAACCATCAATGTTAATGTACTACATTAGATTAATGATAGATTTGTGCCTTTGTTTAGTTACCTAAATTATCAGACATAATATTTCAATCTACAACATATTTTTTTAAGCATCTCATACGAATTTATTCCACAATCTTTATTCCTGTATGACGTGTAAAGGCTTTTGTGCATGTGTATTCTTCAGACTTGACAAAATATACACTGGATTGTTCATATGGTTGATATCTGGATTTGGAGAATTAGGGAAATTAAAGATTAAACCCTGCAGACCAAATAGAATATTACATATTCATTTTTATCAAATGTTCACAATTAATTTTTATCTCTCTTCGTTAGATGAATTTACTAACTGCCTCTTTCTTGGACAGTTCTAGTTGTTCATTACATTGGGGGTCTCTGAGATTTTATCATGGTCTTAGCTACAGGGACAAGCCCATTTGAAGCCACGCGCTATGGAAGTAGCTATGTTGCTTCTTTTGATTTTTATTAGGATTCTTCTACAAGTGCTTCAAAAGTTTATGGTGAAACCCAGACTACTACCTTGCCCATTTGAAGCCACACGCTATGGAAATAGCTATGTTGCTACCTTTGCTTTTTATTAGGATTCTTGTACAGGTGCTTCAACAGTTTATGGTGAAACCCAGACTACTACCTTAGCTGGAACTAGGTTCTTCAACATAGCCACCCAATGTCATTAAGTCCGTGAGGGAAGCTACCTAAGTGAAAAAGGAAATTGCCATATATTTATAATTCATGGTGTTTTTCTCTGTTTTTGAGACTAGCAAGATTTTTTCCAGCCTTCTGAGATTTTATTTGTCAGTTTACTGGAGCTACAAGTCGCTTAAGGATTTATCTACAAAGGCATTCAAATCCTAGGATTCAAAGGATAAAGATAAAGCATTTGGAATGCCAAATAACTTTGGCAGAGACATGCAAATGGTAAAGGAATTCTGGATTTGAAAATAACTTTAAACCATCAAAGGAAAAATTGAAATTCGACAGTGGAAAAACATATCTTGAGCTTGAGTTTCATTCCAGATTATGTGGCATCGATCAACAATCATCAGAGACCAAATTTTGTTAGAAATATTCAAAGAAGATTTCAAGAGAAAATTTGGGCATCCCAATCAATAAGTGGCAAAGTATTCTTTTTGGAGGAAAATCAGTCTTATCGAGATCACTTCTAGCATTACCAAAGAGCAACTTATTGCAATTTCTATATATTTCTTTAAATAAAGGTCTCGAATTAACGTAATGAAAATGTATTTCACAGAGAATGTCGTTGTAGAAAAAGTAGAATTGGTACAATTCAATCTTGCTAAATAAAATTTTGGATCGATTGTAATTCTGCAGGGTACATGACCATACCTGTCAAATAAAGTTGGACTTCAAAGGTTGTCAAATAAATTTGGACTTAAGTTGGACTTCAAAAGTTGTCACAGTTCACTGCTTTCACACTGTAATGTAGTGTATACAGGTAAAGACAAACTGTAATGTATCAAGGTAAAGACAAAGCTTTTACAAAAGAAGACCTATAAGACCCACAAAAAAAAACTGGAACCTGTAACACATAAAAAAAAAAAAAAGAAACTGGAAGACACCTGTAACACATGCAAAAAAAATGTTTCATTAAAAAAATAATTCAACATGTAAAACCCTGTGGGCCCACAATTTTACCACTTGCTTGCCTATGTGGGCCTATGGCCTACAACCTTACTACTCGTCTCTCTTGCATGCCCAATGTGTCTACTTCCTAGCTAGGTGGAATGGATTGCTCAGCCTGCAAAAGTGGGATGTTTTGTTCAATAAATAAGTCCAGACCTTAGACACTGTAAATAAATAAATGCAAATAAAGAAGTCCAGATACCTACTGACCTTAGACACTGTAAATAAATAAATGCAAATAAAGAAGTCAAGATACCTACTTTCTTGCTTACCTTTGATTGAACCATCGTCATTGCTTTCCCTCCATTACTGATTTCATTCACCTTTCACCAAGCTACCCTACTGCAGCATCATCACTACTTTCCCTCCATTACTGATTTCATTCACCTTTCACCAAGCTACCCTACTGCGGCCAAGTTCATAATCACAAAGCACCTGCCCCACCCTGTGGGCTATTCACTAAAACATCCATCCAACCCTCCACCCAATCCCATCCATCCAGCTTCCCAGCGCCCCAGTTCACAAGCTCCCCACCAGCCAACAAGCCATCTAGCGAACCAGCAAGCTCCAGTGCTTCCATTTGAATCTTTTGGTGCACACCCTGCACAGTGGCCCGAGTAGAGGCGGGGTCAGCTTTTATGACAAAAGAGAGGTCAACTTTCAGAGAGTCAAAGCTTTTCTGCAAGGGAAAATGCATTTATCGTATCACGCCCCCTCATTTTGGTGAAGCTGCACAGAATCAGGTCAGAATATACAATGACAGCCCCAAAAGAAGGTTTTCTAAAATAAAATTATATTGAAATACCTTGAACGTTTTGGACGTCAAAGCTCGCAGAGAAAGAGGGAGACATGTCGAAGCCCGCAGAGAAAGACGAAGACATTGCCGAAAGCCGCTCAATTGTTTTCCCTCATAGAACCTTTAATCCTGCATGATAGTTAGACCCTAACCCTGAGCCTCTCGTAAAGTTGTGCAGAACTGCCTCTCTTGCTTTTATTTTCACTAACTGCGCCCCGACCACAACTCTATTCCTCTATTGTGCTTGCAGTCTAGGCCTAGTAGATCCCGTAGCAGAGTCCCTGGTTCCAGCTTTTTCACCACCACTGAGCTACGTGTGTTTAAGAGCATGGAGGTTCGAATCCTGTTAAAGGAATAATATTTCTTATGCTTATTGAATGATTCTAGACAAGCAGGACAAACATCTGGCACTTGCAGCATGTAGGACACTGCATGCAGGGCACGGAGAACAGGCACCAGAAACAACTTAGGATAAATTAAGTTGTGCGCACATCGGGCCAAGTGAGGCGGGAAATAAGAGGGTAAACTGAAAACTTTGGTTAAAGTTTTCTGGCGGACAAAGTGCCCAGCATAAAGTTTGGTTAAACAATGAATAACCCGTAGAAATTGATGGTCAACGTGCAATTTAATAGCAAGTCAACGCCCTATCGAACGCTAGCTATGCCGGAGGCAGGGACTAATAACAACTTAATGATATTCACATTCCTTATTATTACAGAGCTTAATGATATTCAAATTCCTTATTATTATAGAGAGTGATATTTTAGCAGATGTGTTTTCAAAGATATTCAAATTCTTTATTATTACACAGAGTGATATTTTAACACATTTGTTTTGAAAGATATTCAAATCCTTTATTATTTCAGAGAGTGAAATTTTAGCAGATTTGTTTTCAAAGAAAATTTTACTTTGGATGTTCATATTTATGTTGTTTATGCTTGTTTAGAATTCCTTATTGTTATTTTATCATTAGTGTTTTCTTTTAATTTATATATTTTTTCTTTTTAAATGAAAAATCAGTTTTACCTTTTTTATAAACAAAAGGTTATGGAAATTTTGTTTATATTTTGAAAAGAAATAGTAGGGATTTTTGTAAATCCAAGTAAAAGTTGTCAAAATTTATAATTTTTTTAAGAGTACTGAATCTATTTCTACCATCAAAAACATCATTCAAACCTACATCTACCAAATAAATATTACCAAAATTCCAATATTTTTAGCCACCAAACCAATTCCTTTATGGATTCTTTCACTTCCATAAACGACTCCATAAAAAAAAATATAAATAAAGAAATTTTACTTTTTATTTCAATTGTAAAATTATAAAAAATATGTTTTTACCACAATATACAAACTCCAACACCTTTAACGGTGCCCATTGATTTGACTGGTTGAATTTAAATACATGGCTTGACCGACTTAAATGTGTAATGGAGTGACACACAAGAAAGAAGATAATGCCCTCCTATAATCAGCCGACATAAAAATAATACCAGAGGCTAGGCCTGGTTGTCACCTCGGCCCTAGCATGTCTGAAGAGTAATCCACAGCTTTAGAATGGATATCTAAGTGTGTCGTAGAAAAAGTCATTGTACCGACTGATGTTGATGTTGTACTAAACGTTTTGTCAGGATGTGCCACGTAATCCAGATCTATGAATGCAGGCCTTACTGGCGACGGAAGGTATTCTCCCTCACTTGTCAGCATCGACACCACCCGGGACATTGAAGGCCGCAACGATGCAGTTGTTTGAGTGCACAGAAGACCTATTTTAATCACCCTAATCCCTTCCTCGGATGAATAACTGCCCTCCAGTGTAGGATCCATAAGTGCTAATGCTTTCTCTGTGTCATACAATCTCCATGCCTGAGTGGGCAATATCAACAAGAACAGCAGCAAACTTTAGTTAGCAGGATATGCCAATGCTATGGAAATTTCAGAAAATTTCAATGATCAATATGAGATGCACATGAACCATACTCTTTCAATGAGAAACTCCATCTCTTCACCCGCAACATTATTCTTTCGTCCGCTAATAATCTCAAGTAAAAGAACTCCAAAGCTGAATACATCTGCTTTCTCTGTCAGCTGTCCGCGTAAAGCGTACTCAGGGGCCATGTAACCTCTGCACAATGTCATCATGTACAATGAAATCTCCATAATTTAACCCTCTAAATTACCTGTTCCTTCTTCCTATATATCAAGTCATTGGTAATAATTCATGTAGTGTAAGTTATTAAATAAAGTTGGGGGCATCAAGAGAGATTGAACAGTAGAGAGAATTCTTACAATGTTCCTGCAACTCTGGTGCTGACATGGCTCTCGTCTTCTGCAAAGAGTTTGGCTAAACCAAAGTCTGCTATTTTGGGTCTGTTTTTATTGTCCAGTAAAATATTGCTTGCTTTGATATCTCTATGAATGATCCTAATCTCAGACTCCTCGTGAAGATATGCCAGCCCACGCACAGTTCCTACTATGATTTCATACCTCGCTCGCCAGTCAAGTAAATGGCGTTTTGTTATATCTGCAATTATTGCATCACAGGCCGTAAAAACATTAGCAAGCTACATGCGCAAATTTGAATAAATCAAGGATCTATGCAGCGATTAAGCAGTTGAAGAGTAAAAAACAAACCAAATATAATCCTGTCTAGACTACTGTTCTGGAGATATTCGTAAACCAGTAGCCTTTCTGAGCTTTCAACTGAGCAACCAATCATTTTGACTAGATTCCTGTGCTGGACACGACTGATGAGATTCGCTTCATTAAAAAATTCAACATCTCCTTGCCTTGAACCTATTTTCAGCCGTTTAATAGCAACTTCTCTGCCATCTGAGAGAACCCCCTGCAGCAGATCAATGAATTTCAAAATTATTTTTATTCCCCAAAAATACTCGAGCCGCTGCCTCAAAATCTGTCAGTAATTGAATGCTAAGCGCTCACCTTAAAAACGGATCCAAATCCCCCTTCGCCAAGCTTATTCTCTGCGTTAAAATTGCTTGTAGCCTCTTTCAGAATACTGTACTTGAATATAAGTTCCGGATTTGCAATATTAGAGGATAAGTTAATTTCACATTCCTGACCTGCGGAAACAATTACAAGCCATCGGACGAAACACTGACTTCAGATTTCAGGGGAGAAACAGACTTCAGAGAGAAAATATTAGGAAATATTTTTGAATCAGATGAAAATGGGTGAAGTCAAACAATTAACCTTCTTCCTATAAATTTGGTGGTAGGAGTTTAGTGAAGTCTGATGTGGGAACAATAAGAATTTTGGTTAAAGAACAATCTATATTTTCATAGGAAGTTGTAAAACTTATTGTTCAAATATACTACTTGTGCAGACGATGGGGATAAGCTTATCTTCGAGAGGGGAACAGCCCCCTGTTCCCAGCTAAGGCCCCTAAATGACTGCTCAGTGATTAAGGAAGTACGAGTGCAAAGACAGCCAGGAGGGTTGTTTTAAGAATTAAGATTTTGATCAGACATATATGTATGTAGTGCAGTGCAGCATGGAGTTATGGAGAGTTGTGAAATGGAATCCTAGCATGGAGTTATGGAGAGTTGTGAAATGGAATCCTAGTTTGATGAGAGGGAATGGGAGCTCTCAGGTGATGAACCATGTACATGAAAAGGTATCTTAGATAACTAGTGGACACAGAAGTTTGTTCCTGTGTATTCGTGTAGATGAAAACTTTTTTATATGAGCTTGAACATAAAGTGATTGGGACCAGATTGATCTCCCTATGTCAAGTTTAAGGGATTGTTAGAGTGATTCAGAGAAACATGACTCGATCATGTTTCTAGTGATTATCTGGGTCTACATTTATTACAAGTCACTATAACTTTTGCCCATGATATTCATCTCCCATATAACTTATTTGAAAACCGAAAAAATCCATATTAATGTATCCAAATAACCATTAAAATGTCCATGTTTTGTGATCTCTAAACTATTTCCATCCAAAATATTTCCAAAATGGTAATTAATATAAAAATAACCTGATAACCTGAAAGAATAGTGATCGTTTAAAAACACACAAGCTAATAAGTGCACACTGAATGATACCTCTGGTTCGAGAAATCTGTTGCCAAAATTTTCCATGAGAGCAAAATTTCCATTTGCAAAGGCCAATGGCCGCAATTAACCCAACCGTAGCGGCTACCACGGCCAGAGTTATTCCAAGCACTTTAGATTTTTTCCCTCCTGCAAATTTGCACAAGAAAACTGGTTACATTTTAATTGACAAAAGAAAATATTACAAAACCAGTACATATCTTTATCATGGTAAACTATATGAAGAAAATACCAGGTTCAGGAAGAGTGTTGAAAAATGCGTAAAGCTCAGAACGCAAATAACAGTTCATGGATCCGAATTGAGAGCCAATAGATCCAGCTTGGCATCCAGATATTTGTGACAGGGCAAAATTCAGGCACGATCCACAGTCTGTGGAGGATAAATCTCTCCAACACTGCGCTATGCTGTAGATATGCTCCGTCGAATTATAGGGCGCAACGGCTGAATCTGCAGCAAAAAGTTTAGGACTTTGCGCCGCTCCATTGGCAATATTTAGGAGAATGGCCTTAATAGTATTTGAGAACTGCTGTGACTGACTGCTGGTCCGGGTATTGCAGAGAACATTTCTCAGCCCATTGTCACTATAGTTGCCGTAAAAGGAATGATTGTCATAACGTAAGAAGCAACCGTCTAATTGAATGAATCCGGAAGTGTTTTGGCATCCGTCAACAAGCCTGGATTTCGCCGTGGATGCGCACAGTTGGCAATCGGAGGAATTTAAATCTCCCCTGCACTGGACAAGCCCATAAACAGTACTGTTGCTGTTTTGCCCATCAACAACACTGGAAGTATTGAATCCATTGAGATAAACGTTGCTCACCAGCGATTCCAAAACCTGGTTTAGATTACCCTGGAAGGCGCTACCGTTTCCATATTCGCTAGTCCCACAACCACGCCAAACGGTAGTAATGTACGGATCAGCCCCAGAGAGGGGCATACGCATACCCAGGCACACTGTAAGTAATATAGTGCTGATTAATGTTTTCATCTTCATCGCCATCGCCATGAACGCCCCTGTTACAATCCGCTGGAGTCCCAGAGTACCGAACTTATAGTATTTCCATTTGCCAAATCCGAGTTATTTTGAGCACACGGGTGTCCCAACAGGATCCTAGAACGCGTGAATTGACCCAGTTAACAATGAAAAAGAAACTAGAAACCTGAACAAACTTCTTTAGAACCGCAAGCAATTGACCGAGTCGAACCAGGGAAAAAACTTGGAAGCATCCAACTTGTTTTCACCAACAAATCAATTTGTTTACTTTCTAAGACATGGGCTTCCGAAAGAAAGCTCTTCAAACTAATCCTGGAGGAAGTCCGCCAAAGCACAACTCTTAATCTAGCGTTGAATCACAATGTCTGCACACAACTGCTCCGTATTATTTAATTTGATTAATCATGAGACAAACCAGTCATCACCTAACCATTTTGATCTAAAAGTCTCCCTGTTTGACTTACTTCAGAAGTTATTTGCAGAAATCTTGTTAGTGGAATTATGTGACGCTATGTACACTTCACCAAAACCATTTTCAAAAGTCAAAACTGCAGCGCAATGTAATCGTCTCCAAAACCATTGAAGAAATCCAAATTACAGCGCAATGGAATCGTCTCCAAAGCCATTCTCATACAGAAGTCACAGTACAGCTCAAAGACCCTTTCACCAAATTTTGCTGAAATGGTTGACTGTTAGATATTTTGGAAGGTTTTTTTTTCAAATTAAAATTGCTCAAAATAGGATCAGGATTGGCTGCAATTGCAAATTGAGTTGTGAACTTTTCCCTGGGGAATGTCTCAGGGGTTTTCAGTATCCTTAATTAATATATATATGCAATCCAAAACCTAAAAGCTAGTTAAAATAACAACTAAACTTAAAAATGGACTATTTTCCAAATTCCAATAAAACAAAAACTTCAAATAGTTCGACAAAACCCAGGTATATTATTGTTGTGGTGTATTGATGATATCTTAAATTAGATCGTTCATCTTTATGTCTCTTAAAATATTTAAGAATAATAATAGGTAAGAAATCAAAATCTACAATTAAATTACTCTCATTAACTAGAAATAAGAATCTGCAATTAAATCACGATCTCAACTAGGCTCGAAAGTATATAATCGCGTTACCTCATTAAATTATTAAGTATATATACTTTTAATTTTAATATCATGGAAATTTAAACTGATAACCTATTCCAAGGAATAATTTAACACTTCTAATTCGGTATCCCATAAACATTATTTAATAATAAATAAATAAAACTAATATATTAAATATAATTTCATTAAATTATTAATTATATGAATAAAATAATAAAATAAATAAATTTTGTTATATTAAATATAATTAGGTAATTTATTTTATTATTTTTAATATTATTATTAAAAAAAATTATTTTAATTTAAAAAATAAAAATTGAAAATTATTTTATTTAAGTTAATATTACTTAAAAGTAATATTACATAAATAATTATATATTATTTTTGGTTCCAAATGTTGACATACAACTTGAACCTCAAGATGTAAAGGAAACAACATTAATTGGTTCCAAAAATTTAATTAGAAAAGACTTTATAAGATAAGTTAATATTAGTTAAAAATAATATTACATAAATAATTATATACTATTTTTGGTTCCAAATGTTGACTAACAACTTGAATGTTAGGATGTAAAGGAAACCACATTAATTGGTTCCAAAATTATAATCGGAAAGAATTTATTAATAAGTTAATATTAGTTAAAAATAATATTACATAAATAATTATATATTATTTTTGGTTCCAAATGTTGACCAACAACTTGAATGATGCAAAGGATGAACAACATTAGTTGGTTCCAAAAGTCTAATTGGAAAGACTTTATCAAGATATAAAGGTGACTGGATTTTTTAACATGTCTCCTACCCATATCATAGGCACAACAACCATTCTAAAGTTGGATCCTGGATTGCCTTGCTAAGGAGGTCCATCCAGCCCATCCTCAAACAGTTATGCTAGTAGGACTTGATTAAAAGTAGTTATTTAATATATATATATATATATATATATATATATATATATATATATATATATATATATATATATATATCATTTATTTCATAGAATTTTTTTTAACTTTCCATTAAATAAAATAATGACATATTCCAGATGCATCATGTGCATTTCATAATCTATCCCAAAAAAGTATATCATGAAACAAAAACAAGCTCATACAACTAAACTCACACAAAAAAATGATAAGCACATGTCATCTTGAGCCCATATACATAACCATATCCATGTGAAACATTGAAAACTATAATGTTTGATGTCAATATATAGGAAGAAACATTATAATATGTCGAATTGAGGCTTCTATGATCCATATCAAGTTATGAGAAAAATTTCGGTGTAAATCACATTATGATATATTTGTTGACACGTTTCAAACCAACGAGTGTGGTTCATCGTCAGGACAAGTTGAAGAATCAAACCATGGCTGCATGTTAAACAGGGAGAGATGATCTTAGCTATTGGAAGATCTGCTCTCCCTATTTAACATGCAGCCATGGTCTGATTCTTCAACTTGTCCTTGACGATGAGCCACACTCGTTGGTTCGAAACACGTCGACAAATATATCATGATGTGATTTACGTCGAAATTTTTTCTCATAAAATTATAATATGTCATTGATATATGTGAAGCATAGAAAAAACAAGACCAATAGCTTTTATCCATTGTGTAGTATAACAACAAATGATCAAGAAGCAACAAAGAGAGTGTTATCCTTATATAAAAGGATGGTGTTGATACACTTATACATCTCAATCTATATGTTATGTGATTTACCAAGAGCCCTAGATCCTGACGAGTGCCCTCCTTAGATAGAAAGTTTGCCTTTGTGTTTCTTTCTCTGTAGACATGGCATCAAGCTATAAATTCAAAAAGCATATTTTAATTGATAGATCTCCTCCAAGATTGGAACCACTGTGTGATTGTGACATCTTTGTGAAGCATTAAACCATTGATAACATTCATGGAGTCGCTAAAGGCTTGAAGGGAATTTTTTTTTTAAGAGCCCAACAAAGAAGTAATTTGAGAAAGAGTAGTTCTGCATAGTTGCTAGATCCACAACCCCACCTAATGTTGGACTTTAAAAAATGTTGATCATTTAAAAATAGGATGAGACCTCTACCACATATGTCATTTTCATTTGAAGCTCCATTGAAATAAGACCATGAGACTTGCTTAGCAATCACTTCTTCAATAATGGTATGAGGGACATGGACATAGTCATTGGATGGCAAGAGAGCATACATTGCACCGATTTAAGCTGAAATAATATCAGGGGAAGATGAAGTATCCCTGAAGGTGGCCTTGTTTCTCACCAACCACACCCCCCAACAAATGAGGGGTGGAATACTTCTAAGGACATCATCATTTGATGAGTCCCACTAGGACTTCCATGTACTAAGAATAGAGTCACCCCTCCAATCTAGATTACATCTCATAAGTTGTTTTTCATTGGACCATATATTAAAAGTAAAAGGACAATGCAAGAACAAATGTTGAAGAGACTCCCAAACATCCTTGCATAGAATGCACCAACTTGGTCCTTCTTTGAAACACTTTTGTATCTTGTCCAAGGTTGGAATGTTATTTTTAATGAGACACCAGAGAGAAAGTATGGTCTTAGCTGGACATCTGAGCCTTCAGATCTTCTTCCACCATCATTTTGGATTTTCCCTTTCTCTAGTTGCTATTTGAAATATGTATCCAGTTTTGGGAGCGTATACCCGAGAAGGAGAATGGACCCAGCTCAGGGTGTTCTTCCTATCTTTTATTCTAACATGTGATATTTTGAGATAGATTATATAATTTTTCCACAGGACCATGAACTCACCATGTAAATCCATTTGATTCACATCTTTTTAGCCTCGTGTCCACATAGATGATCTTCCTTCATTTACGATCTGATTTAGAAAATTAACACCCTAATTATTCAATACTGTTATAGGCTGACGAGGGAGCTTGTAGTTTTCCTTGCATCCAGTCCAATGGTCTATCCTGATCCTAAACCTTTCATTGTTTCCAACCTGCCAAGCTAGATCACATCCTACCATTGTAAAAGAAGAGAGGATTGCCTTCCAGATGACAGAAGGATTAGTCATCCTTTTGTTGGGTAGTCAAATCCACTCATCAATAAAAATAAGAAAAATATATTTCTTGCACACCACTATCCATAGGCTATCAACAATAAGAAAGCTCCACCCCACTTAGCAACGAAAACTATTCCAAAAATTAACAAATCTATTAGCCCAACCTACCATATTTTAAAAAAAACTATCTTATCCCAAAAAAATAACATAAATCATATTTTTAGAATCTCTTCATTTAAAAAAAATATTACCTTACAACAAGCATCCAAAAACACTTATATTTGTTTATTTTTCGCTATCTTCATATACACTTTCTATCAACAACATTTTCCCAATTTAAAATAATAAAATATAAATTAACATTTATATAATTTACTTTATCTTTTAAATAATATTATTCCCATACTTATTAACTTTATTTATTTTATTTTTCAAATACTATTGCCCACATACGTACAAACATTTTAGATTAAATTACGACGTATGTCCTTTGATGTCAATGGATCGCAATCCATCTGGAGATTGTTCAATTGTAAATATAAATGCCATCGTACGAATTATTTGCACCGTACCGTTGGCATCGACAACCTTTTTTGACGTTATAACAAAGCAACTAAATCATATCTCGGATTCAAAAGACAAAATACAAAACCATTTTTTTTTTCCGTTTCCTTAACAACGAAGCCGATATTTGTATAGAGATAATTCCGTTTAATTTATTCAATTTTATTTTCACCTATTTAGGGTTGAGTCTTTTTGTATAGAGATAATTCCGTTTAATTTTATTCAATTTTACTTTCATCTATTTAGGGTTGAGTCTAATAGGACAAAATTGTTGGAAGGGATTTGATTTTTATATTGGTAACTTTTGTTCAATCTTCTTATTGATATTAATGATAGTGTTTTTCAATTTTTTTTTTTAATAGTGGTATGGATTGTGATTTTCAAAAGTTTTTTTTAATTTTCTTATGGTTTTACAAATAGTGGTATGGATGGTGAGAGCACATATGTGAGAGACTCAATTGTTTAATTTTATTTTTATATGATAAATATTTTTAAAGAATTATAGGTTCACTTATGGGACATGTATTCTAAAGACTAAGAAGGGTAATTATTTGGGATTTTAAATTGATATGACAACTAAGGAGGTTAGTAGGTATGCATTTTAATTAAGTTGGAGCATATTATTAATGAGGAGGTTGGACGCAAGGACATCAGTCATGCTTCTTTGAAGGAAAATGTACACAAAGGAGGACACAAAATAAATGAGGAGGAAAACATCGTTGAGGAGGTTATGCCAGAGCATGCAAGTAAGAGTGGATGGTTGGACTACAATAAAAAAACAAGGGAGTGGGGAGATGTGGCACAACCCCACAAGCCAAAAAGATCTTGCACCGCTTGTCAGACAATAGGAGAAGAACTACTGTAGATGAGAAGAGAAGAGACATTTGAACTACAGAGAATTATGCAGTGGTAGATTCGGGGAAGAAAAAATGCAAACGAGGGGTGGGGGGGCAGGATAGCTCTAAACTTTGAAGGTTAGCAAAGAGGCATGCTCGAACAACTTGCCACAACAAAACACAAGGAAAAACAATGCAAAAGATCAGGAAGATAAGTTTTGTTTGGCAAAATTTCAAGAAGAAGATCATTCCATGTGGGGAAGAAATTCCTTCTCGAGTCCTCACTAACCAAAGGGTGGAGATGGTGATTCTCGACAAATACTGAAGGGCTAGAGTGGAGGAATTATTCCTAGGAAAATTCTTGGAGGACTTCTAGAATGCTTCTTTCTTGTGTGTTTGATTGATTGTGGTTCTGGAGTCCCCTAAGTTGGGTGGACCTACGATGTTGTGTTTGAAATGTGGAGTTAGTGAGTCTCTCAAGTCCATGTGCACTTTTTATTTGAAACTAAGTTGAATGGTTGAGGTGGAGAGATCTCTAGAGTCCCTGGAATAACAAAAGGTCATGGTTCATCCCTTAAGAAAAATACCCCTCACTCTCTAGAATTTGGCTTGGGGGTGATTGATCTAGGTTTGAGTGTGAAGAAGGACCCTTCCAAGACCTTTTACTTTCGTGATATGTTAAAGTTGATTTTAAAAGAACATTAATGAATACATCTGTATGCGAAAAACAAGGGGAACATAACAATCATCAACACATGAAATAACAAGACGTTGATAACGGAGTTCGTCCAGGAGGGGCTACGTCTCCGGGCCTCGGTGTTAAGATGGTGTAGGCTGCTGCAATAAGTGTTGTCAATAATGGTGATGTACACAAGAGATGATGTCGCGATCATACAAGGAAAAATTCCCTCACGCAGGAGTGGCTCTAAGAGATGTTCCACAATCGGAACTCTCAGTCAAAAGACTCCTATCAGTATGACACCAAAAACATGCATGGTGCGCAACCCGCCAACATGGCACAAAAGGGATTTCAAAAGCAAAACACATGCATGACGACAACAAGAGTATCCCAGCAACATACAACAAGGGATCTCAAAGCATAACATGATGAGTTATGACAACAAGTACATCACATAAAATATTTCGCATAACATGAAGCAAGCAATCATGACAACATGAAATAAACAAGATCTTGCATCAACATCAATCATGGATCTGTACAACATAATGCAGAAAGAAGAAGTACATGAACACATCATATACCTCACAACCAAGGGCCATCTAAAGAAGTGTATGTCTCACTGTTGAAGCTGCTCGGACCATTGCTCTCAAGGCATTGATCTCATGAAGATGGTTGCTCGCACAAGAATGTGGACATCTGCACTGGCACTTAGAAAAGTGACTAGAAGAAGAAATGAGAGAATAAGAAATCTAAAGACACCATCAGATTTGTGGTGTTGAGTAGTGCTGAATCGACTGTCCAAAATCCAAATTCTGAGAAGTTGAGAATTCTGGGCTCAAGGAATCTTCTAGATTCCCTTGGGATTCCTCAAAGATTTTGTTCCATGGATGGACTGGAAATCTGCAACTCAGATGGCGAATCTGATCTCGCCATTGTGATCCCTGCGGAAAACCATGAAAAACAAGTATAAACTTGACTATATTCTGAAATGTCAAAATTTTACCTCCTTGGGAAAATTTCATGGCTCATGGTTCCACTCCATGTTTTTGCTGAGATCATGGTTCCACGTGCATTATAGAACTCATTGGAAAATGCAGACCTCTGATGAAGAAATGAACAACACCATTGTGTTCGTGGCGATGAGAGGTGTAAAAACCATATAAAACTTGTCAAATTTTGACAAAGTGAAAATTTTGCCCTCGTGTAAAATTCATGGTTCCTACATTAAAATATTAATTAATCTGCCTTGAAATTCATGCTTGCATTTTGCCTCGAAATCCGTGCCTGCAGTCTCTCCGCATTGAACCACGTGCAATGGCAAAAATGACTGTTTAAGTAGAATTCATCGACGGATTCTTCAACAAATAGGTCATTGGCCTAATGGTTAAAAGCGGCTTATGGTTAAGGAGAGGTTGGGGGATCAAATTCCACCTTCTCCACATATATAACCCTTTTAACCATAATGATGCATAAACGGGGGTCGGGTCCGCATTGGGCGGCCCGCCCCTTAAACCCCGCACCAAACACCATTATCGGCGTTAATATATTTATCGGCGCATATCCATCAGCGGATAAATCGCAATCAACAATTGGTAGTTGCAAGGGGCGCTGGTGCATATATCGGCGCCCGATATAAGGTTTCGTCGATATCATATCGGTGATCGCATTCATTGGCGGTTGGCATGGCAGTTGGCGCAATACATGGAGGTTGCACTGATATATATATATATAATGGTTGGACCATTGGGGTGTGGGTTGGGTCCACCGTTGATGTCCCTCGCCCACCCCTTAATACATTGTTTTAACCATATAACGTGCGGCAACTGTGGTGGAGGGTTCGGTGGGGGTTATTGTCGTTGATCCCTTAATGCGAATTGCGATAAGGCTGTTTAAAAGGGTTCGGCGGGGTTTGTTGCTACCGATCCCAAAACCATGTCTTCGATTGTTTTTATATAGTTATTTTTATTAAACAACATTTTGTTATATGGTTATTTATTTAACCATTTTCCATGATTTTGTCTCTTATGCATGTTTAGGAGACAAATCAAAAAAAGCCAAGTGTCAATGGCTGATGGGTTGCCATGTGGGTCCCTCTCTACTTACTGGGATGCCATGTGGCACACTGTGGGCCACACTTTCTCCTATCATGTCAAACTTTGAAGAGCTCTATATTTCGCATACGACACCGGTTTGACGAGCCATTCGCACCGCCACGATCAAGACGACGAGGTCTTCGATCTAGTCCTGGTTTGAGCACATTCCAAACACTTTGTTTTTTTTAGCCATCTTTGTACTGTGTGTCTCTCTAGAGCCACCTGGATCAATCCTCCCCACTGAGGAGCTTTTGGTCCTCCAAAAGCATGAAAAATAATCTGCATCTTTCTCTGTACCCTGTGTGCATCACAGGAGTCCTGAAAAGGTCTCGCTTCCATCTCCTTCACCTTTTTTCTTTGGAGCCTTAAGCAACGAACTGACACCTGCTACTTTTGCAACCTCTAATACATGGTTTCGCAAATTACATGCTTTGAATGACATGACCAAACTAAAGACCCAAACGTCCCATACTTGCCACGAGTTTATAACACATACTCGGTGGTCAAGTTTACAACAAGATGGACGTAATACCCCAGCTATGACAACAAGGCCAACTCATCATGGTTGCTTCAAAAAGTGATGGAAAACACATCATCACTGCAACACATGATTTACATACATAAGGCCAAACATTATTGTTTTGACAAGTGATGGAAACATAACATCACTTTCAGAGTTTTAACATGTGACTAAAAATACGACTCAAAACATGACCAGACATCATTGTTGCTGACCAAGTGATGGAAACACATCATCACTTTTACACTTTAAAAATGCAACAAATGATTTACAAAGAATGATCATGAAATGACATCATGTCAAAAAAACCACTTTTCACTTATCAATGTGAATGGGTCACCTCCTTGAGGTGGTTTTTCTTGTTGAACAACTTCTCTTCCTGGTTCACGCATCGACGCTTTGTCTTTAAGGCGTTGTTCTGGATGGAGCCTCTAACAAGTGGCTCTCTGATGGCCATTTTTGTCGCAATGACTGCAGTAGGCTTTCTTCCTCCATATTAGCTTAACCTGCTTCTTTTCATGTTGTTGAGAGGGTTTTCCATGCCTCATGAGTGCTGCCATTCTTTTCTAACACTTGGAAAAGGTGTGGTTAGGTAAACCGCAAAAAGCGCATGTTTTTCGATGCCTTTGTCTTCGTTCATTATTAACAACATGATCAAAATGAACATTTGAAGATCAAAAATGGTTATACCTTCCTTTGTTGTTTCTAATGTCAGCATGGCGATGAGAGCTTGCCTCTCCCTGCAATGGAAACTGCCATGGGATGATGGGGATGTTTTCCCATAATTCTCTTTCCTCGACGATGTCTCAGACAAATATGACACCTTTGAGCACTCTCCTCTGGTGTATCTCAAGCCTGCAAATCGATGTTTGTGCACACCCTCCAAAGGTTGAGTTATGCCTTGGTTGTTAGCACCAAGTTCTTTCTCCTCGTGCCTCATCCTTGTAAGGAGCCTCATGTTTGTCCCTGTAATTGGGATCTCCAAGTCTCCAACAGACATCATACTATGAGAAGATGAAACCGACAGGAAATCAACATCTTTTACCATCTCTTTCGATTTGGAAAGAACTGATGAGGCCTGCTCATCATTCGTCGTTAGTGGTTCGCTAACTGTCTCCACATTCCCCAACTTCTCTCTAGACATACCCAAGTCCTGCTCAACATGGTAATTCCTCTACTTGGATGGGGTTGACAATGCCTTGGCCATTAACACCCAAGCCTTTTCCTTCATACCCCATTCTCTTCAACATTTTGGAGCCAATTCCTGTGGTATGATTTTCAAACACAGCGAAATCATCATCAGGAAACATACATGAAGATGGAGAACTACTTTTTACCTCATATGGGTCTCACTGCAGCTTTTCCAAGGCCTCGTCCTTTGCTTGCAGTTGTAGTAGCAAACTTTGTTTCTCCTCTTTCTTTTCATGTAAGCTCATCTTCAATTCATCATTCTCTGTTTGAAGATTATGTTTGTTTTGCCTCAGTTCCTCCATGGCCTCTTCTGTGGCTTTCAACTGAAGCTGTAATCGTTCCTCTTCCTCAGTCTCTTTCTGTAGAGTTTTATACATAATTTCCACTTTCTTGGAAATGTTAAGCATGGTCCTGTACATTGCTCTTTCATCCTATGTCATTGTTCACGCTACAATTCACATCAACGTAAAGACCGCTCTGATACCACTTGATCCAGGTCCAGGTGTGAAGAACGACCCATCCAAGACCTTTTACTTTCATGATGTGTTAAAATTTATTTTAAAAGAACATTAATGAATACATCTGTATGTGGAAAAGAAGAGGAACATAACAATCATCAACACATGAAATAACAAGATGTTAATAACAGAGTTCGTCCTGGAGGGACTACGTCTCCGGGCCTCAGTGTCAAGATGGTGTAGGTCGTTGCATTAAGTGTTGTCAATAATGGTGATGTACACAAGAGATGATGTCGCGATCATACAAGGAAAAATGCCCTCATGCAGGAGTGGCTCTAAGAGATGTTCCACTATTGGAACTCTCAGTCAAAATACTCCTATTAGTATGACACCAAAAACATGCATGGCACGCATACCGCCAACATGGCACAAAAGGATTGTCAAAAGCAAAACACGTGCATGACGACAACAAGAGTATCCCAGCAACATACAATAATGGATCTCAAAGCATAACATGATGATTTATGACAACAAGTACATCACATAAAATATTCTGCATAACATGAAGCAAGGAATCATGACAACATGAAATAAACAAGATCCTGCATCAACATCAATCATGGATCTGTACAACATAATGCAAAAATAAGAAGTACATGAACACATCATATACCTCACAACCAAGGGCCATCTGAAGAAGTGGATGTCTCACTGCTGAAGCTGCTCAGACCATTGCTCGCAAGGCATCGATCTCATGAAGATGGTTGCTCGCAAAAGAATGTGGACATCTGCACTAGCACTTAGAAATGTGACTAGAAGAATAAATGAGAGAATAAGAAATCTGAAGACACCATCAGATTTGTGGTGTTGAGTAGTGTTGAATCGACTGTCCAAAATCCGAATTCTGAGAAGTTTAGAATTCTAGGCTCAAGGAATCTTCTAGATTCCCTTGGGATTCCTCAAAGATTCTGTGCCATGGATGGGATGGAAATTTGAAACTCAGATGGAAAATCTGATCTCGCCATTGCGATCCCTGCGGAAAACCATGAAAAAAAAATATAAACTCGACTATATTCTAAAATGTCAAAATTTTACCTCCTTGGGAAAATTTCATGGTTCGCTCCATGTTTTTGCTAAAATCATGGTTCCATTTGCATTCTGGAACTGACTGGAAAATGCAGACCTATGATGAAGAAATGAACAACACCATTGTGTTCGTGGCGATGAGAGGTGTAAAAACCATATAAAACTTGTCAAATTCTAACAAAGTGAAAATTTTGCCCTCCTGCAAAATTCATGGTTCTTGCATTAAAATATTAATTAATTTGCCTTGAAATTCGTGCCTGCATTCTGCCTCAAAATCTGTGCCTGCAGTCTCTCCCCCTCCAACCCTGTGCAACGACAAAGATGATTGTTTAAGTAGAATTCATCGGCAGATTCTTCAACAAATAGGTAGTTGGCCTAATGGTTAAAAGCAGCTTATGGTTAAGGAGAGGTCGAGGGATCAAATTCCGCCTTCTCTGCATATATAACCCTTTTAACCATAATGATGCATAAACGGGGAATGGGTCCGCATTGGGTATCCCGCACCTTAAACCCCACACCAAACACCACTATCGGCGTTAATATATTTATCGACGCATATCCATCAGCGGATAAATCGCAATCGGTAGTCTGTAGTTGCAAGGGGTGCTGGCGCATATATCGGCGCCCGATATAGGGTTTCGCCAATATCATATTAGTGATCACATTCATCTGTGGTCGGCGTGGTAGTTGGTGCGATACATGGAGGTTGCGCCGATCTATATATATATATATATATATATATATATATATATATATATATATATATATCGGTGATATATATTATGGTTGGACCTTTGGGGTGTGGGTCGGGTCCGATGGTCCACGTCCACCCCTTAATACATTGTTTTAACCATATAACATGCAGTGACTATGGTGGAGGGTTCGGTGGGGGTTATTGCTGCCAATCCCTTAATGCGACTTGCGATAAGTTGGAATATTTTGAAATCTTGTAATTCTGGAATTCAATTATATATAACCTCTTTTCCCGTGAATATAACAATCGGTTTGTGATTTCCCCGTGATTAAATTGTTTTTTAATTGTTATTAAATATAAAGCTATCCAAATAACCGCACACGCATTTGCTCTATATTATTGGGGTTATTAATACGTAAAATATAATTCTGCCATGTAAGCGAATAAACGCAACAGCAGATGGTTGCATACCCAATGCTTTTGTCGTGGGTGTTCTAGTTTCTCAGCGCTGACAGGGTATTCCTTATTATTTATTATTTGAAAAAGCTGTAATTTATTAATTATGTTTTTTTGCTTTGAAAGTTATAGAAATTCTGGTTATATTTTGAAAAAATTTGGTATAGATTTTTGTAAATCTATGTAAAAGCTGTTTAAATGTATAATTTTAAGTGCTTTAGATGTTTTTGATGGTGTTGAATTCATTTCCACCACCAAAAACATGATTTAAATACTGCCTCTACAAGATTTTTTGAAATTTTTTTCCCTGGATTCCTGCGAGGAGATGTTAATATTCGAAGGAAACGAAACATGAAATAATGCTAAACTAGGACTTGGAAGTGTAACCAACCAGTGATAGTGCCTAGATGGAGAATAGCTTAAATTTAAGCGATGTGGAGCCGACTTTCCCTTTCCTTTGGTGCGAATGAGAGGTGGATTTGGAACTCCACTCACATATGACTATGATGGTGGAGGAATGGTGTAACCTTGCACTAAAAAAAATTATTTCCCCCTTTAACATTTGCATCTTTTTATATTCTCTTTCATTTTCCCCCTCCCTTTACAAACTTTTACAAAGGCTTTTTGGGTTTCCGAGCTATCCTAACCTTAGAACCCCTTTTATAAGTGCTTTGTCACGTTGAAATTCCACTCATATCTGATGGAGGAATATCATAACCTTTCATTAAAAACAAATATTTCCCACTTTAACTTTTGTGTCTTCTTTATATTCTCTTTCATTGGCTCCCTTTACTTTTTTTAATCGTTGCCGCATGTGGCAGTGGATTATAGCAATCAAAATGAGGCAATAGCATTATTACGTTTTATTGTTAATCTAATCTAAAGTACTGCTGAATAAAACAAAATTCTGTTTTATAAAATGAATGTTGTTTAGTGTATTAAAGTGGGGAATAGGATTTCTAGGACCAATCACATATTTGATCATCTTATTTGGCCTTTTCCCAAGGCAGAGAGGCTATATCTTCATGTTTTATCATATAACTTCGATTTACTTCATACATTATTTTTTAGGTATTTCTAAATGGTCTTAAATAGAAACTAATGTTAGCATTAGTTAGAAAGAATTAAATGTTTGGGGTTACATAACAGGTAATGTTTGGGGTATTTGTTAATGTATATATATAGGAGGACACAATTGTGCATATGTAATGGTGTGTTGTCAAGTTAGATGTGTGTAGGTGTGTTGTCAAGTTACAAGTAAAGGTATCAGCGAACAGTCGCCTCCCATGTATGCATACTTTACTCATTCACTTTGCCGACCTTTGCTAGCTTCCCTAGCTTCTGCAACCTAGCTTCTTTCTGCAGTTAGGAAGTGCATTACCTCTCACTATATGTAGGAATTGCATTACCTCTCAATACTGCGTGAAACATACGCTGCTAGTGGTACTTCAATAGCTTTTAGTCACTCTTAGTCCACTCTTAGTCCTTTAGATGGCTTGCCTTTCTTGGCTTCTTTCTGCAGGTAGGTTCTTCGTACCTACACGGAGAGGAAGAAAGACCAAGCAACTCAGTATGCATTCAATGATGATACTACTAACACATCCCTTGCTTGGCTTATTTTTGCAGGTAGGTTCTTCGTACTTGCACGGAGAGGAAGCAAGAGGAAGCAAGTTAATATGCATTCAATGATGATACTACTAATATAAACAAGTATTATGTATTAGCACAAACAGGTATTATGTATTGATTTTATTGGTTACGTCGTTTAAGGTTAAGCAGCATCTCCATCTAATGTAAGTTACACCTGAGTGTTAGCTACTTAAAAAAATGCTTAAGCTATTAGGATTTATGCAGTAATAACAACTTACACCTTTTCATATATGCTCAAGGATGTGAGCTGGGAGCGAGAGAAATAGTCGGTGGGCGATTCAGGGATGCGAGCTTGAAGCGAGAGAAACAATTAAAGATTGGTCATATTCATATCTTCTAGGTAAAATTGCAAAGCAACCCAACAATCAACGCAGAGTATGCAATCAACACCTTCAAAATTTCTCTGGTGAAACTGCCTCAAAAGATTATGCAATCAACACTTAATGTTAATGTGGCTATTGCTGCCTCAAAAGATTAAGATTGATGCACCTATTATTTTTCAATCATCTCTTTGAAAAATTCTCTGCAAACAATATACTTAATGTTGTTATTGACACTCAAAGACAGCCAAAGTGCAGAGTGTACCTACCTGCCTAGAAATGAATGCTGAGAGGATGACTTCAAAACGACAATACTCCAAAGGGCATAGAGACAAAAAATTTAGCTAACTATTCACAGAGACAAGAAATTCAACTAATTTTTCAAATCATCCTCCTCAAGAATAAGTTCTCCCTCTTTTCATTTACTTTACAAACAACAACACAACAAAAATTCATTGAAAATACAACAACACCACAGAAATTGAATGAATGCACATTCAATTTACAAATATAAAGAAGGTAGGGTATGCAAGTAAAAACATAGCAGAACCAAACAATGAATATAAACATGTTTTACACTCGCGAACACATGCACTGTAATCATGTTTTACAATGATGAGCACATGTAATGTATGCAGCCATTTTAGAGAGTACGATAATGGCATAACAGGCACATGGCTTGCATGCAATCCTGGATGCATACTCTAAGTTCAAACACATGGGAAACATGCACGTCATTTTGACACATATATTATAATATCAATCAAGTCGATCAATCAATGCCTCCCCCAGAATACATCTCCTCAATGCATCCCATGTGCAACACCTCTCTAGTCAATGCACACACACCACCCGTCTGTCCAATTGGCCCTCCTTCCTATAAGAAGCCATTCAATAATGCTCTAAATCGATCAATAAAAAATGTAACCAAATGTCTCTCGCCTGAAATCAAGAGGTTGCACATACACGTATCTGACCCAACCATGCATGTTTATGTCGTGGCATGCTCAACAAATAAAGAGTTGTTCACACAAACAGTCCATTCAATAGAGTTGTAGCTAAGCCACTCACTAACTAACAACATACGAAGTAACTCCAAGTCTGCATATTCCTGAGGCAGTAACAATTATGTTCTATTGTTATATATGAAATTATCCAATACTATCAAACATGATCCATCTCCCTTCCTTGATGGCTATCGGTGACCTCCTTATCGGTAGTTACAACTTCTCATCTATTGCAGTAGGCCTTCTCCCTTCTCTTGTCTGGAAATAACAATGACGCAACGAGAAATGTTGTGTTCGATTGAGGCCTTTGAATTGCATACATGCTCCTTCTCATCCCTATATGTTCACCTTGTCCCCGAAATAGGTAGGTGGGGCGCATCAGTACTCGGTTATCCCATAAACAGAATGATGGGACCAGCTTGTTAACTTATGGATTAACGTAACTTAGTTAAAAAATGATTAATATTTGATTTGGGTCAACACGTATGATTAGTCTTAAGCAGTTGATTAACAAGGATATTTCTCTGTTGGCATTGATTGTGGAGTTATTGCTGGTACACTGGCTTGTACTCACCTCGATTTTCTCCTTCCCACTCTTTGGTTTTACTAAAACTCTCGTTTCACTTCACTTTGGCATTTTTCGTGTTAGAAAATTATATATTACGGAGCAATGGAACACATAAAATATTGCAGAAATATAACACAGAAAATGCATAAAACAAGAGAGACACAGATATATGTGGTTCACCCAGTTTAGGCTACATCCACGGAGAAACAACCAGTCCTTCTTTATTATATTATCCAGCAAATTGAAGAGATACAACCTACATCGAATCCGCTTTAACACCCTCTTCGCTCTCAATCTCCTCTCTCTTCATCACTCAGAATATAGATATGCATAGACGCAATACAATTCCCTCATATATAGTGAGGGGTTTCCTTCTAGGGCAAAAAAACCCTAAATTAAACATAAATTCTACCGTCAAATCATCCGCCTAATGAACGGCCCAGATTGACTAGAAATTACTAGACTCTTACAAGGCAATTTTACATCTATTTTTAGCTTCAAGGGCGCTGCCCTCGAACCCCTGTTGGCCCCTGGACCCCCCAGCCAGGGGGGATTAGACCCCCAGCACCCCCCGCGTGGAGGGTTGTACAGTCTTCCTGGGGTATACATTCGGTTGAGACATTTGAATACAGAAGATAATCAGGCTCCACACCCAACAATCTCCCACTTGGAGACTGATTATAGTAACTCCACCGCTGCTTCATTTGCTAAAAAATGAATCCACTTTGGACTTGGTTGTTTCTCACCTTCTTCATCATACTTGAATACCAATTGAAACTGAGCAAATTCTCAGTTTCTCCCTAGTTACAACTTTTGTTAGCATATCTGCAGGATTCTGGCTAGTGTGTATCTTTTCCAGCTTCAACTATCCATCCTCCAATGCTGGCCATATGAAATGGTACTTGAACTGTATATGTTTAGCCTTGGAATGAAATGCAGAATTCTTTGCAAGATGTATGGCACTCTGGCTATCACTGTATAACCTGCCCAACTGCTGCTTCTTACCCAATTCAGCCAGAAACCTTTGTAACCAAATCATTTCTTTACTAGCCTCTATAGCAGCAACATACTCTGCTTCTGTTGTTGAAAGTGCAACAACACTTTAGATTTTTGAAACCCAACTAACAGCTGTTCCACCTACAGTAAATACATATCCTGTAGTGCTCCTCCTATTATCTCTGTCACCTGCCATATCTGCACCAACATATCCCTGTAGAGCAATGTTTGAACCACCAAATCATAATGCTTGATTTGTGGTACCTCGCAAATGCCTGAGAATCCACTTCACTGCCATCCAATGTTCTTTTCCTGGATTGTTCATGTACCTGCTTACAACTCCCACTGCATCTGCAATATCAAGCCTTGTGCAGACCATTGCATACATTAAGCTTCCAATTGCTGATGCATATGGAACTTTAGACATATGAGCCATTCCTTCCTAAGTCTTGGGACACGCCTTCTTACTTAATTTGAAATGACTAGCCAAAGGTATACTAACTGGTTTTGCATTCTGCATATTAAACCTTTTCAACACCTTTTCTATGTACTCACTTTGAGACAATGTTAATTTGCGATTCTTCCTATCTCTAGTTATTCTCATACGAAGGATTTGTTTTGCAACACCCAAATCCTTCATTGCAAATGTGTTTGCCAATTTCCTTTTGAGCACATTTATTTCCTGCATGTTAGAACCTGCAACAAGCATGTCATCTACATACAATAACAATATAATATAGCTGCCATCATTTTGCCTTTTGAGAGAAACACAATGATTAGAGTGACATCTAGTATAACCTTGTTCAGACATAAACCTGTCAAATTTTAGATACCACTGCCTTGGAGCCTATTTTAAGCCATACAAGCTCTTCTTCAACCTGCACACTAGTTTCTCCTTCCCTTTTACCTCATATCCTTGTGGTTGTTGCATATATATATCTCTTCCTCCAAATCCCCATGGAGAAAGGTTTTCTTTACATCCAACTGCTCAAGATGAAAATCTTCAACTGCTACTACACTTAAAATAGTTCTGATTGAAGTCATTTTAACAATAGGAGAAAATATTTCATCAAAATCAATACCTTTCTTCTGTGCAAACCCCTTCACCACAAGTCTAACTTTGTACCTTTGTTTTCCTCCATCTTCTTCCTTCAGCCTGTAAACCCGTTTATTCTACAATTCTGTTTTACCTGCAGGCAACCTGACTAAGTCCCAAGTCTGGTTATGTGCTAAGGAGCCCATCTCTTCTTTCATGTCTTGCTCCCACTTCTTCCTGGTTTCTACCTGCACTACTTCTTCATAACATTTTGGTTCTCCAAAATCAGTCAACAATACATAATATAATGAAGGAGAGTATCGTTCAGGGTGTCTACTTATCCTGGTAGATATTCTAACACCACTCTCCAGTGTTTGAGGTGCTTGTTACTGTTGTGATTGTTGTTCTAGCTGTTGATCATTATGATTTTCAAGCACCATCACTTTTCCTGTGATATCATCAAGCACTGTGTATTCTCTGTTTTCTTTTTCTTATTTCTTTTCCTGCACCTAATTCTTATACAAGACCTTTTCATTGAATATTACATCTTTGCTCCTAATGATTTTGTGATTTTCATAATCATATAAGTGATAACCAAAATCATTAAGACCATATCCAATAAAGGTAAATTTCTTTGATTTTGCCTCAAGCTTTGTTCTATTTTCTTTATTAATGTGGACAAAGGCTTCACAACCAAAAGTATTTAAAAATGAGTAGTTTACCTTTTTACCTGTCCATGCCTCCTCTGGAATACCACCATCTAAGGAACTTGAAGGCCCTCTGTTTATTAGATAAACAACAGTATCTACAGCATCTGCCCAAAATTGTAAAGGCAATCCTGCATGCAATCTCACGCACCTTGCATGCTCCATGATTGTCCCGTCCATCCTTTCTGACACACCATTTTCTTGTGGTGTTCCTAGAACTATCTTCTCTCTGTGAATTCCATTCTCTGAACAGTACCTATCAAACTCTTTGCTGCAATATTCACCTCCATTATTTGATCTGAGACACTTCAACCTTTTCTCTGTCTCACTTTCAACCAAAGCTTTCCATTTCTTGAAAGTATCAAATACATCAAATTTATTTTGAATACAATAAATCCAGGTTTTTCTGGTTGTATCATTAATAAAAGTAACATAATAACGAGAGCCACCAAGAGATGATACCTGAGCAGGTCCCCATACATCAGTATGCACAAGCTCTAATTTTTCACTCTTCTTTTCTTTCCCAACCCTAAGGAATCTGACTCTCTTCTGTTTTCCATAAACACAATTCTCACAGAATTTTAAATCAACATGCTTCAAACCTGGCAACAAATTTCTTGAGTGAAGAATCTGCATCCCCTTCTCACTCATGTGCCCGAGCCTATGATGCCATAATGCCGTATCTTCTCCTGTAGAAGTTAAAGCATTAACAGAATTAGAAATACCATTGCATAAATACAATGTACCAACCTTTCCTCCTTTCGCTATTACCAAGGATCCTTTAGTGACCTTCCAAGTTTTATCTGTGAAAGTACTTACACAACCTTCACTCCAAACTGCCCTATTGAAATTAGATTTTTCTTCAGCTCTAGAACATGCCTTACCTCCTTCAATAGCTATTGATTTCCATTCTGCTGTTTTATGAAAATTGTACCCATTCCAACGATTTTACAGGGTTTATCATCACCCAATCGAACCTGTCTAAAATCTCCTTGAACATAATCATGAAAATGTTTCCTATCAGGTGTGGCATGGAATGAGGCCCCTGAATCTACCACCCAGGCATCAATAATATTTTCTAATGAAAGAATCAAAGCATCTTGCAACACATCACCTGTCACATTCGCTTCATGATTAGTTTCTTGTTGCGCGTCTCCTTCTTTTCCATTCCGAGACTTGCAATCTTTCTTCAGGTGTGCTTTCTTCCCAAATTTCCAGCACACTATCCCCGATCTGGACTTGGATCTACCTTTTCTTCACTTACTACGATATCCTGGGCTCTTTCCTCTTTCCATTTTTCTTCCCCTAGTCTCTGCAGTCAAAGCATTACTTGATGTCTCATCGGAGCATTTCCGTCGCATTTCCTCACTAAGGATTGCACCAACAACATCATCAAACTTTAAAGTACTAGATCTAGAGACAGAATTAATAACGGCCATAACTAAACCATTCCAACTTTCTGGCAATGAGCACATAAATAACAGAGCCCTAACTTCATCATCAAAATTTACCCCTACAGAACTTAACTGACTTGTATCTGTATTAAAATCATTTAAATTATCTGCAACAGATCCACCTTCTGACATCTTCATATTAAATAAATGCTTCATAAGAAATACCTTATTTGAGGCTGATGGTTTTTCATACAGTTTAGCCAATGCTGACATTAAACCTTGTGTTGTTGTTTCCTTTGAAATATTAAACGCTACCGATGTCGCTAGGCACAGCCGTATTGTTCCAAGTGCCTTTCTGTCCAGAATATCCCATTCTGTGTTTGTCATACTCATCAGCTTATTTGTCTTTCCACTCAATGGTAGTTATAGATCTCTCTGATACAAATAATCTTCCATCTGCATCTTCCACAACTGGTAGTTTTGGCAGTTGAATTTTTCGACCCTAAACCTACCATCTTCCACCATTGCTTCCAATCGAACCAGGAACCCTTCTCTCCTGTGATTTTATCAACCAAATAGACCTTCGGTTGTGATACCATTTGTTAGAAAATTATATATTACGGAGCAATGGAACATATAAAATATTGCAGAAATATAAACACAAAAAACGCATAAAACAAGAGAGACACAGATATACGTGGTTCACCCAGTTTGGGCTACATCCACGGAGAAACAGTCAGTCCTTCCTTATTATATTATCAAGCAAACTGAAGAGATACAACCTATAGCAGATCCACTGTAACACCCTCTTCGCTCTCAATCTCCTCTCTCTTCCTCACTCAGAATATAGATATGCATAGACGCAATACAATTCCCTCATATATAGTGAGGGGTTGCCTTCTAGGGCACAAAACCCTAAATTAAACATAACTTCTACCGTTAGATCATCCGCCTAATGAATGGCCTAAATTGACTAGAAATTACTAGACTTTTACAAGGAAATTTTACATCTATTTTTAGCTTCGTGGGTGCTGCCCCCAAACCCCCGCCGAGGGATCGCTGGCCCTTGAACCCCCCAGCCGAGGGGGATTAGCCCCCCTGGACCAGGGACAAGTCCCCCCCACACCCCCCTCGTGGAGGGGTGTACAGTCTTCTTGGGGTATACATCCGGCTGAGACATTTGAATACAGAAGATAATCAGGCTCCACGCCCAACATTTCGGCTTCTCTCTGTCGCGATGAGGGTTTGTGTGCTCTCGTCGGCCTGCTTGTGGCTGTGTCGAGCTCAGAAGTAATGCTCTGTATGCAGCTGGCTATAGGTTCCTCCACCTGGTGGCAGGGTAACTCTGCCCACACTTGCTGTTTCCTTATCTGGTTGCTTGGGCACTGTATTGGAGGCTTCGTTGACTTCGTGAGAGGGTTTACTTCGTTCCTCTATTGGCTCTTTAACCTTCTTCGTGGTTACTATTCTTTCCTCCATTCCCTTATCTTGCTCTGCTTCAATTTTCTGGTTAAGCTTCTAGTTATTGGTCCTCTGGCTGATGTATGAGTGTTTTTCGGTCCTGTCAGGTCTCAGTCACAGTGAACTTCCTTGGCTTTGCTTGGTCCTGGCAAGGTAAGCTTACTCGTCCATGCTATAGCTAGTCTTCTTTGTTTTTCCTCAACATTAATGGTAGTTGTTCCTTTGTATGCAGGGTTTTCACTTGTGACTGTGACTTAGTTGGGGTTTCGTTCCTCCAACGCTATAACTCTTCAGGTAAGCCGGCTCTTCTTGTTTTGCTTGTCAATTTTCACTTTCAAGTTTTGCTTGGCATACAATTAACTGATATGGTTCTGCTGGTTTTCCGTGGCAGGTTGGGGTTTACTCCAAGCTTGGTCTTCAAAACGGTTACAACCCAATGACTTTGGTAGGGTCGTTATGTGTTGTTTTTACTTAGTTTATAGTCTTCTTTTCTCTGTCATGACACTGGGAAAGTCTCGGTGCTCCTCTGTCTATTTGTCCTTTGCTGTTGAGTGACCTTCATCTCTGATTATATGTAATTTCACCTATGTTTCGAGCTCTGGTTGTATGTAATCTATTTTGCTTACTCTCTAGTGACCAACTAGGGTTAAACCCTAGCTTCGGGTTTTGATTTTGTCGTGCCTTACTCTGTTATTATCTAGCAGTTTGAACTGTTCTTTATGTATGCCAACATTATATTTATAAGGAGGAATTAACAAGAAAATTTTGTGTAAATGGGTTACCTCTGTTATAATTGCATTCTACAGTAGTTGCATCCACGTTCTGTTGAGAACTATCTCATAACTGTTGTCTACTTTCGTATGTTTGGAAACTGTTGTTGTCACCGGAACTCCGTGTTAGGAACACTCTATTATGGTTTCATTGCTTGAACTTGGGAACTATATCTCTGTTTGCTAGGAAAGATAAATGGAAACACGCAGTGCTGTTTAATTGACACATACAATGATTAGAGGGAAGAAATAAATATCATAGACAGACTGTTTGCAGATGGATTCAGATACTCAGGTGTTTGAAAATTATTTTCTCCTTTTTTGTATTCCTGTTCTCGTGCATTGAACCCCTTCAAAATGTATTACATTGGTTTTTGTATTGTTATCATACAGTTACCTGAACTATTCACAGTTATTCTTCAGTTACACGGTTGGTAACCGTTTTGGTCTTTTTTGGGTTTTCTTGTGCTGTAAAATATACAATATATATTTTTCTTTTAAATGAAAAGACAGCTGTAAGATAATTGATCAAAAAGACTAAACAATGTGGTGGTAATGACCCTAACTTAACTGTACTATTCCTAAACATCCTTTAACTAATAATGAAATAAAAACAAGTTCCTTAACACTGTTTTGATCAACAATCGTAAATGAATCTAAATGATAATGAACCTATCCTCCTTAGCTGAGACTAAACACCCGGTCATGGTACCCTCAGTTGGATGCTCCTACATCAGGCTCCCGAGGTAATAAAAATTCATGACTCCGATCCATGAGCTTCTCGACTGAATACCCTGCCTGTTGTATTTGTCTGGCATCAAGCCATGAACTGTCCTCAATGGGACAGTTCTTCCACTTGACTAGATACTGTAGGTATTCCTTCCGCCGAGTTTGCTTGGCCACCTGAGTGTCAAGGATCCTCTCGATCTCAAGGGGCTGAGATGAAGGCATTTGTCTCATCCAAGTCTCACTCCCTTCTTGTGTGTCCCGTGTAGTTCGTGCTGTGTTGTCTTCCTCAAGATTGGCAGTATATGGAAACAAGTCTGCGACATTGAAGATGGGCAAGATGCCTATTCCTGGTGGCAGCTGTAATTCATAAGCATTGGCTGAAAATTTTCGGAGAATTTTGGAAGGGAAAATCTTTTTGTATTGCAGTTTGTTGTATGCACCTCTAGGAAAATGTTCCTTGCGCAAATGCACGAGGACTTCATCCCCCACATTAAACTGTACCTCTCGTTGTTTCAGATCTGCCTGCTGCTTATACTTTTGACTGTTGTCCTGCAACTTCATCTTTACCTACTCGTGTAGGTCATTCATTGCTTTGGCAAAATATTCCCCATTAGCACTTCGTCTTTCCTAATGTCCCAGATCTCATAACTCATGCACTCCGCGAGGATGCATGCCATATAAGATCTGAAAAGGACTGTGCCCGATGTTACGATTGGGTGAGTCGTTGTAAGCGAACTCTACCTGGGCAAGTACACGATCCCACATTCATGAATTTTCCCCGATCAAACTTCGTAGCAGGTTCCCCAAGCTCCTGTTTACCACCTCTGTTTCCCCGTCGGTCTACGGGTGATAAGCAGAGCTGAAACTTAATTGTTATTCCATCTTTTTCCACAAGGTGTGCCAAAAGTGCCCTGTAAATTTCACGTCCCTGTCGGAAATAATGGACTTAGGCAGGCCGTGTAGCCTAACAATCTCTGTGAAAAATAAGTGGGCCATGTGAGTGGCATCGCTAGTTTTTTTTACAAGGGATGAAATGTGCCATTTTCGAGAACTGGTCTACTACTACCATCACAGAATCATAACCCCGTTTCTTCCTTGGCAGACCCAAGACAAAGTCCAAACTGACTGAGTCCCACGGTCTACTCAGAATGGGCAATGGTGTGTAAAGTCCTGTATTTTGACTGTGTCCTTTCGCCAACTGACACACTTTACATTTGGTCACAAATCTCTACACATCCCTTCGCATTCTTGACCAATAATAAAAATGGCTGAGTTGATCTAATGTTTTGTCCATGCCAAAATAACTGGCTAGACCTCCACTATGCTTCTCCCGAATGATATTCTCCCTCATCGAACAATCGGGAATGCATAATTGTCCCCCTTTAAACAATAGCTTCTCCTGTAAATTATAGTCCAACCATGGACTATTGTTTCTCAGCAAAGGGTTTTGACAGGCTTCATAAGCCTCTTTGAAATCCGCGTCGGTATGATACAAGTCTTTCAAATGCTCAAAGCCCAGCACTTGTATCGTACTCTCCTGCAAGAGCAAGGCTCTTCTGTTCAATGCATCTACCACCTTGTTGGCCTGCCCACTAATGTGTTTCAACACAAAAGTGAAACTCTGTAGATATTCAACCCACTTCGCATGCTTGTGATTCAGCTTATGCTATTGCAACGCAAAATTATCAGAAAATAAAACAAACTCACTTCCCAGCAGATAGTGTCTCCAATGCTTCAGTGCATGGACGACAGCATAGAATTCTTTGTCATAAGATGAGTACTTCTGCCCACTCTCATTCAACTTCTCGCTGAAAAACGCAACAAGTTTGTCTTCTTGGCTAAGTACAACTCCAATGGCTATACCGCTTGCATCACAGCGAACCAGAAAAAGCTTGTTAAAATTTGGCAATCTCAGGATTGGTCATTCTGTGATCTTCTTCTTTAGTAGGTGAAAGATTTTCTCTACTACTTCAGTCCAACGAAAAGGCTGACTTGCCTTTTTTATAGCATCCAACATAGGTGCGCAGATCTCACTGAAATTCCTTATAAATTTGTGATAAAAGCTCAGCCCATGAAAACTATGTACCTCAAACAGACTTTTTGGGGATGGCCAGTTAATGATCGCTGCAATCTTCTCTGGGTCCATCTTCAACTCATTCTCTGCAATAACAAAACCCAGATAAACTAGTTCTCTTTGAAGAAAAGTACATTTTTTTAGATTTATCAACAGCTTATTCTGCTGCAATTTCTCCATCACACTTCGAACATGTCGAAAGTGTTCCTCCTTACTCTTGCTGAAAATTAATATATCATCAAGATACACTATCACAAACTTTCCAATGAACTCTTTCAGCATTTCGTTCATCAGTCACATAAAGGTACTAGGGGCATTACTTAATCCAAATGGCATTACTAGCCACTCATATAGCCCTTCATTGGTCTTGAAGGCTGTCTTCCACTCATCCCCTTCCCTAATTCGAATCTGATGATAACCACTCTTCAGATCAATTTTCGAGAAATATGCTGCCCCGCTTAGGTATTCCATCATATCGTCCATCCGTGGCAGTGGAAAGCTATACCTGATGTTAATCTTATTGATGGCCCTCGAATTCGTGCACATTCGCCATTCTCCTCCCTTGTTGGGACCGAGAACTATTGGAACTGCATAGGGGCTCAAACTCTCCCTTATCAGCCCTTTATCCAGCAATTCCTGCACCTATTTTCTATTTTCCTCATTATCTTTGGGGCTCATCCGGTACGCTGCCTTGTTCGGTAGACCTGCTCTAGGTATAAAGTCAATGTGATGACTAATACTTCTCTTAGGAGGCAATTTATCTAGTAAATTGTCCACTACAATATCGCTGAATTCCTACAGCATTTTCTGAATTTCTGCAGGTAAATCAGACATTTCTGTGTGCAACAACACTGTTTTTTCCCTTCTCACCACAACATAGTTCACTTCACTTTCTTCAATCTGCTTCAAAAATTATTTTCCACCCATTAGTAACACTTTCGTCCCGCTTGTTTCTGTTGTCCCCTCCTCCTTGATGGGCAAAAGTGTGTGCTTGATCCCATCTTTGGAAAACTTGTAACAGTTTGTCTTCCCATCATGCACTACCTTCCGGTCATACTACCATGGCCTTCCTAGCAGTATATGACATACGTCCATTGGCATAATATCACAAACAACCTTGTCCTTATACCTGCCAATATGGAACTAAACTTCACACTATTCGTCCACCAACAGCTGATGGCCTTTCTGCAACCACGATACCTTGTAGGGAGTGGGGTGCTTCAGCCGCTTCAAACCCAACTTCTCTACCATTTCTATGGCAACCAAATTATTCGTGCTTCCACTGTCGATAATCAACTTGCAGCATTTTCCATGCAACTTACAAACTGTCCGTAATAATGCCTTCCTTTGAGTTTGTTCAGCTGTCTCCTTGGCTAGTTTCAACAGCACTTTATTCAAAACTAATGTTTCCCCTGCTTCCGACACATTTTTTGCTTCCTGGGGTGGTGCCTCTGCTTCCTCTGGCTGTGCAACATATGCCCCTTTTTGACCAACTTGTTCCGCTTCAGGACACTCAAAAGACCTGTGCCCCAACTTGTGGCACTTGTAGCATTGATAGGCAGCCCCCCTGCCTCGGCCATTTCCTCTTCCTCTCTGGTATGGCCTTCTACCTCTAGTGCTGTCTCCTTTTTCTATTGTCCTTGATGTTTTGGAACTACTGCCCTCTTCACTATTATTGGCAGTTCGTCCTCTGCCATAGGAATGTCCTCTTCCTCTATCGGTTCCCTGTCCTCTCCTAGCATTTTGTTTTCTGGTAATCTTCTCCTTTGCCTTCATGGCACTCTGGTAGGCTTCCTCTATATTTTTTGGGGAAAGAATCCTTATTTCATCTAATATTTCCAATCTCATACCATTTACATACCTTATTGTTTTTTCTGGGGTGTCCTATATGTAACCAACTCTTAAATTTACCCAGTAGAATTATTCAGTATATTCTCTCACTGTCATACCTTTTTGCCTCAGATTCTACACTTGCCGATGCAGTGAAATATGGTAATCTTTGGGCAAACATTTTCCCTTCAGCTTGGCCACCATTCTTGGCCATTTCTTTATTAGCAACTTGTTCATCCTTCTTCTTTCTGCTTGGACACTGTCCCACCACAAGGCTGTGTGTCCTTTCAGCTTTGTTGCAGCGAACTTAACTCTCCGATCTTCACTGACCTCTTCACATTCAAAATATTTGTCCAATTCGTTGATCCAGTCGAACAGAACTTCTATGGACAAGTTGCCATTGTAATTTGGAATTTCTGGCTTAGGCTTGCTGCTAGCCAATAGGACCGACCTCAATAATCTAATTTCTGGCCCTTCTTCATCCGATCCATCTATTGCAACTATTGCTTCCTCTTCGCTATCATCTCCTACCTCCGGATCCCTTCTCCTTCCTGCTTCAACTGCCTCCAAACAAGCAGTAAGGATCCTAATTTCCTCCCGCAATCCTTCCTCTGCTACTCTCCGAGCACCTCTTCCACGACCTCGTCTTCCAACTTCCATTTCTCAGGAAAACTCCAAATCCTGCTCTGATACCACAATATGATGGGACCAGCCCATTAACTTATGGATTAACGTTAATTAAACAATGATTAATATATGATTTGGGTCAACACATATGATTAGTCTTAAGCAGTTGATTAACAAGGATATTTGTCTATTGGCATTGATTGTGGAGTTATTGCTGGTACGCTGGCTTGTACTCACCTCGATTTTCTCCTTCCCGCTCTTTGGTTTTGCTAAAACCCTCGTTTCACTTCACTTTGGCATTTTTCGGCTTCTCTCTGTCATGATGAGGGTTTGTGTGCTCTCGTCGGCCTGCTTGCGACTGTGTCGAGCTCGGTAGTAATGCTCTGTATGCACCTGGCTATGGGTTCCTCCACCTGGTGGCAAGGTAACTCCGCCCACACTTGTTGTTTCGTTACTTGGTTTCCTGGGCACTGTATTGGAGGCTTCATCGACTTTGTGAGAGGGTTTACTTCGTTCCTCTGTTGGCTCTTTAACCTTCTTCATGGTTACTATTCTTTCCTCCGTTCCCTTATCTTGCCCTGCTTTAGTTTTCTGGTTAAGCTTCTAGTTATTGATCCTCTGGTTGATGTATGAGTGTTTTTCAGTCCTGGCAGGTCTCAGTCACAGTGGACTTCCTGGGCTTCGCTTGGTCCTAGGAAGGTAAGCTTACTCGTCCATGCTATAGCTAGTCTTATTTGTTTTTCCTCGACACTAATGGTAGTCACTCCTTTATATGTAGGGTTTTCACTTGTGACTGCAACTTAGTTGGGGTTTTGTTCCTCCAACGCTATAGCTCTTCAGGTAAGTCGACTCTTCTTGCTCTACTTGTCAATTTTCACTTTCAAGTTTTACTTGGCATACAATTAACTGATATGGTTCTACTGGTTTTCTGTGGCAGGTTGGGGTTTGCTCCAGGCATGGTCTCTGAAATGGTTATAACCCAATGACTCTGGTAGGGTCGTTCTTTGCTGCTGTTACTTAGTTTATAGTCTTCTTTGCTCTGTCATGACACTGGGAAAGTCCCGGTGCTCCTCTGTCTATTTGTCCTTTGTTGTTGAGTGACCTTCGGCTCTGATTATATGTAATTTCGCCTGTGTTTTAGGCTCTGGTTGTATGTAATCTATTCTACTTACTCTCTGGTGACCGACTAGGGTTCAACCTTAGCTTCAGGGTTTGATTTTGTCATGCCTTACTATGTTATTATCTAGCATTTTGAAATGTTCCTTATGTATGCCAGCATTATATTTATAAGGAGGAATTAACAAGAAAATTTTGTGTAAATGGGTTACCTATGTTATAATTGCATTCTACAGTAGTTGCATCCGCGTTCTGTTGAGAACTGTCTCATAACTGTTGTCTGTTGTTGCATGTTTGGAAACTATTGTTGTCGCCAAAACTCCGTGTTAGGAGCACTCTGTTATGGCTTCATTGCTTGAACTCAGGAACTATATCTCTGTTTGCTAGGAAAGATAAATGGAAACACGCAATGTTGTTTAATTGACACATATAGTAATTAGAGGGAAGAAATAAATATCACAGACAGACTGTTTGCAGATGGATTTAGATACTCAGGTGTTTGAAAATTATTTTCTCCTTTTTTGTATTCCTGTTCTTGTGCATTGAACCCCTTCAAAATGTATTACATTGGTTTTTGTATTGTTATCATACAGTTACCTGAACTATTCACAGTTATTCCTTAGTTGCTTCTACAATTACACGGTTGGTAACCATTTTGGTCTTTTTTGGGTTTCTTGTGCTGTAAAATATATAATATATATTTTTCTTTTAAATGAAAAGATAGTTGTAAGATAATTGATAAAAAAGACTAAACAATGTGGTGGTAATGACCCTAACCTAACTGTACTATTCCTAAACATACCTTAACTAATAATGAAATAAAAACAAGTTTCTAAACATTGTTTTGATCAACAATCGTAAATGAAACTAAATGATAATGAACCTATCCTCCTTAGATGAGACTAAACACCCGGTCATGGTACCCTCAGCTGGATGCTCCTGCATCACAGACTGACAGATTCTATGGGAAAGGACCTAGCTTTTGTGGCTATACTCTAGGTCCGTGTGGAGCATCTCACACCCGAGGGCGAGGTAAAATGACTCGAACTAGCATGGCACGTCAAAGCACCATAACCATGCTAGCTCTACCTCAATATTAAGCCCCGCACATCCCGTGCTCTCCGACATGTTTATGGAAACACTAATGCGCGACTCTTGGACCTATCGATCAAAATTATCATTCCCTTCAATCATGTTCAAGAGAAGGTCGTAATTACTTAAGTGAATACAATGTAGGTGGTGGTGCGCAAGCAGTTAAGGTAATTCCAGGGGGTAGTATAAGGGTTTCTATTTATAATTATGTGCCCCTATTTTGATATTTCTATTTCTATTTATATAAGTACGCACCCTTTCAAGAAGCTCCTAATTGTCCTGCTAGGAAATGTTGGATTATGAGGACACTGGTCTATAGTTTTCTTCAAAACCCACCTTGGATTATCGTAACACTTGTCTCTAGTTTTCTTGAAGCCGCCTCTCTAGTTTTCTTCAAGCCCCACATAGGGACTAACTTTCGTGCAACTTCCCTTGTTAAAAGTTCTTTCTAGTTTCCTTAGGTTGTCATAACCCTAGAAGTTCTTTATCACATGCTATCAATAAGAGAATATATGTTTCCACTATCAATAATTATATATCGTGTTATTTTAGGACATTGTTATTGTGAGTAGATTGATGATGTTTTAGGTGGACACTCATAAGGTCAATAAAGGAAAGTGATTAAAAAAGAGTGAGAATATAAGATTATAAAATTGTTGAGAATGAGATAAATTAGTATTGCTACTAAAAAATTATTATTATGTAACAAATTAGTTAGGAAATTATTGTAATAATGTCAATAATAATAAAACAATTAAAAAACATGAAATTTTAATAATGAAACAACTAAATATAATAATAAATAAATAGAAGATTTTAATTATAATTAATAGTTTTTAAATAAATACAAATATATATATATATATATATATATATATAGATATATATATATATATATATAAATAATGATTAGATATATAATTAGGGGGAATAAATAACAAAGGACGGTTATCTAAGTGAAAGAATTATATTATTATTTAATATTAATTAAAATGAGAATTTATTAATTAAATAAGTTAATGATTTAAAATTTATTAAAATATTTAATCTTAGAATTGTTTGTTTATGATTTACATTATTATAACAATTTCCTAATTAGTTTGTTATATTTAGTATTTTTTTCTGATTTAAAGTCTCTCATTCTTATCACCTTTATAATCCTATATACTAACTCTTTTCTAATTGCTTTTCTTTATTGGTCTCAGAAGATGGGTGGATGGGTGGAGTGTTCACCCCAAATGTTTTCAATCCACTCACAGAGTAACAATATCTAAAAATAACACCATACATATCATTAAGTTAAATAAAATTTGATATATGCGACATGTTACAAGCTTCATCCTTTACAACTTAGGCTTTGTCGCACAATAAACATAATTGGAATTCACACCTACATGTAGTATGCCACAAGTCTCATATTGATTTATTTCACTTTTTAAAGTTTTAAATTTTCAAACTCTCTAATCTCTACAACATATCACATTCCTAGAATTTAGATTTTTTTTTTCCAATCTTACGAGTTACCAACTTCTAATATTTTGAATCCTTATGATATTTTGCACTTCACACATGCTCTTCCACATACCTTTCAATGTTTTGGAGTTTGGCCGAACTTGCAACATGTCACACAAACAACTAACTTTTTTTCTTTTTGGTGTTTTTTGGGAATTGCTTATTTGAAAAATGCATCACAATCCTTCAAGTGTTTGAATTTTCATCCTTCTACAACATGTTGCACTCGTTGCAAAATTATAAACCTATCAAGTTTTTGATAAGGGGGCTTTCAAGAATGATTTCAAAAAAGTATGGAAAATTAAGAATGGTGTACAATGTCAAAAAGACTATAAATTCAAATGCTTAGAGGCTTAGTACAATGTCACACCATAACAAATTTTTAGAAAATGTGAAATATTTTAAAAACTTTAAAAAATTTGACTCTAAATGATTCATAGAGATTATTTTTAATAACAAAATCTAGATTCATCAAAATTTTCAAGCAAAAATGTCAAAATCATGCATTATAGGGTCAAAAATCTCAAATAAACTAGAATGAAAATTGAAAGAAAGTAAACAACTATTGAGTAATTGTATATTTGAATATGAAATGAAACTTATCATGCAAGTGGATGGGCCCAAATCTAAATTAGTTCAATAAGTTTATAGCTCCAACCAAGATCAACATTTCAAACATTATAAAAAGGAGGAAGGGTCATTTTTGTTCAAGTTTTGGTATAACATAGAGGAATTGTTTTTGCTTCAAAATCTTCTCTAAATTTTTTATTGTTATATTCATTATTATTTGAAATATTTTAAATGAGTAGTAATCTTCCATCCAGTAAATCGAGAAAGACAAACTTCTGATTGATTTAGAATTGTACTTGGTTTTTACAACATCTATGTTAATTTAGAGTGGTCGTAAATATTCTAAGTTCCAATATGTATGGAAATTGAATCATGGTGGATCTATGACCATATCTAAAAAATTTGTTGGATTCAACTCAAAAACTTGCCTAAAAATGGTATTTGTTTGCTACCTCCTTACTCCCATTATTATTCTTCCTAACAAAGGTGCATGCCATGTTTATAAACTTCATTCTATGCACAATGACTCTTATATTCTTCATTTTATACACCCAAATTTTGTATTATTAACTACTACACGTGCCTTCAATTTTGTAGTGTTAGTCACTAGCATGCTTTACTTTATTGTTACATGTCATGTGAGGAATGGGTAATTATTGTTGTATACCATCAGTAATTCCATGACAAGAAGGGACACTAGATTTCTGGTCAATATTATGTAGGTTAAAACCACTTTTGGTCTTGGAGTAAGACCTATATTTTGATTTGCTAAAAGCCTGTCTTCCTTAGATGTAAGGAAATATTAGAATAACCCAAGATGTAGAGGTATGAGAATATATATGTTTAAGTCATTGAGGGAATGCTTAGACATCAAGGCTCAAAGCCATTACAATAAATATTCATTATGAAATTAACATGTCACGCAAAGGAATTGAACCCAAGTAGTGAGGATAACAACATTTATCCCAACCACACAAGGTAAACTGAACTAACATTATTTTAAAAATGTTATAGTTGCTCCCAAAATGAAATGTCGAGGAATCAAGATGAGACATTCTCGTTTATTTTTTTCTATGTCATAGATTATTTTGTATAAAAAAACATATATTGATTTGCAATTATTTTTATTATTAATATATTTTTCTAAACATAAAACTATCCTTTTATTATTTAGAAATTCAAGGGAGACTATATTTCCTATTACATATTAATGTAAGTTTAATTTATATCCTATTGAAAAATAGTCATTGATATTGTTTTTTTTCATTTGTTTTCATTTCAGTCATGTCATAATGATTGGAGAAGGTTTAATAAGGATTCATTGTATTTTATAAATCAAATGATCATAATTTTTATGAGAAATTGTATGTCCAAGATTCGAAAGGCTTATTAACTCATAAAAAAAGTTGTCAAATTTATAAATTCTTTTCACTCTTTGTGATGGGACTCAAATGGAACTATCACCTTCAAGCTATTGCTATCTTCTTTTCAATCCACCATAGAGATCTATGTTTCCTCAACCCACACTTTTAGGCATCCATGAGTATCCTTCTCTACATCTATATTTTGATCGATTTTCCACATTGTGTTCCTCTTCAGCATCTAATACTTGTTGTTCAAATGATTACAATCCTTTAGGTTTTGGATGATGTGGCCTATGGATCTCTGGAGGACATGGCCATGAATTTTCCACTTTTACATTTTTCTTCATGGCTTTTTGTATTTCATCCCAAAGCTCAAGGGAAATAATTTCATAATAATTGGGTGTTTTTCTCACATCTCATTCTAGAACAAGTCTATTAGATTATTCATTAATAGAAATATTCACAAAGACATTATTCAAAGAGAGGTAGAATTTGAAAGTAGCACAAACATAGGTGCCAATTTTTGGGGAATTAATTAGTGAAATGTTTAGCACAATTGGGAAAAATGTAGATCCTACCTGTATTTCAGTTGTACAAATATTCCCAAAAAAACACTAGCAATGATTTGGTATGCTCACTTTCATTCAAAAAATCAAAAGGATACTTATCATGAATTTGAAGAAATTCTTATTTGCTAATTGTTTGAATAAAGACCTAATTATTTTTTTCCTAATTAATAGAAATACCATGGTAGCATAGGTTGCATGGAAAGTGTTTTATTTAATGTTTCTATGAAAAATGCATGAAAACGTGCATCTCTTCAACATAAATGGTGGGGAAGCATTACTCCAAGAGGGCTACAATATGAAAGGAAGATTTCAGAATATGGTATCATACTTTATTGGGAATACCTTACTTGTGTGTGGGTGAAATTCGATGATTATGTGGTTAATATAAATAATAAACTAGAAATTATGGATGGGATCTCTATAGATGAATGACAACTTCTTTTTTAGGGTAAAAAACTAGATAACATTTATCTACTATCATATTATAGCATATGCAAATATATAACTCACTATGCTTCTTTGATTTTAGGAAAGAGTGAATGACATTAGCAATGGAGCACCCTCCTCGTCAAAAATGCAGTGAATAGAAACATGTGTAATTGTGTCAACTTATCTCCCCAATGTTTATATTATTGAGAGATGTAAAAATATTATCATACCAGTTTATGATTTCTTTTTATAGTACAAATCTAAGATGATAATTTATTTTTTTAATGGTTCATGACCTTCCATATAAATTTGTACCAATAACTATATTCAAATGATATAAAAGATATATTGATAATTCAATTTATATTAGAGAAAGGATTATAAGATATATTTTATTTTCAAAATTTTTTTTAATGTTAAATTCAAATAATCTTACCAAATAAAAAACTTTTTACTAATAAAATTTCTAAAATATTTTTAATCACCATAAAATTTAGAAAAAAGATCTATTTCTACTAAATAACATGCTATTATTTCCTAAATTTAATATTTCTTTTATTTTCAATTTTCTTTTACCCTTTTAAAATTTAATTTAAATCTAAATTTAGACCCACCTACATATAAAATGGATAAAAATTTATTGAATAATAAAATATTAACATCTATGCAAATCAATCACAAATCTACCCAATTACAAAATACTATTAATAAAATTATGCAAATCAATTAAAAATCTATAAAATATTATCGCCAAAATTACAAAAATCTATTAACATTATAACTAGCTATTGCTAAAATTATAGCAATATCAATCTTAAAATTCTTTTACTATAATATTATTCCCTCGATTAATTCTTACAATCAACTCATTTCCTCAAACCCTTTCTACTTTTCCGATATAATTTGAAAAATTTAACCTATCCCATATATTTGTAAACCAAAAAACACTTTTAAGAGTTTAATATTTTCGAATATTAAAAGGAATACTTTGCAATCAATCTTTGTCTCTTAGAATTTAGTTTATTATGGTGTTCATGGATACACCGGGAATAGTTATGTGTAAACCAAAAAAACATGGTAATATTTAGTCCCCTCAATTAATTCTTACAATCAACACCTTTCGTCAAACCTTTGCCACCTTTTTGATATAATTTGAAAAATTTAACCTATCCCATATATTTGTAAACCAAAAAACACTATAATATTTATTCCCCTTAATTAATTATTACAATCAACACTTTTCCTCCCACCCTTGCTACCTTTCCGATATAATTTGAAAAATTTAACCTATCCCATATATTGGGGAACCAAAAAAACACTGTAATATTCTTAACAATCAACACTTTTCCTCCCACCCTTGCTACCTTTCCGATATAATTTGAAAAATTCAACCTATCCCATATATTGGGGAACCAAAAAAACACTGTAATATACTTTCTAAGAGTTTAATATTTTTTTAGTACAAAAGGAATACTTTGCAATCAATTTTGTCTCTTAGAGTTTAGTTTATTATGGAGTTCATGGATACACCAGGAATACTTGCAAATAGTTCAATAAAAACATTTTATAAGCTTTTCCTGGGTTCCTTCCGAGGAAAACATTCAAATACTAAACTGGCCATCCCAGCAATGGCCTCATGAAACTGTGTTCATGTTGTTTTGCAATCATGAAAAAGGAAGAAAGATCACGTAATTACAATAACAGCTTAATGATATTCAAATTCTTTATTATTACAGAGAGTGATATTTTAGCAAATTTGTTTTCAAAGAAAATTTTTCTGTTGGATGTTGGTATTTATGCTGTGTATGCTCGTTTAGAATTTCTTATTGTTATTTTATCGTTAGTTTTTTCTTTTATTTTGTATATTCTTTCTTTTCTAATGACAAATTAATCTTTTTCTTTTTGACTAAAATAAAATGTGTTTTAAAAGATCAAATCAGCTGCTATGCGAACCAGAAATTATATTTTTCTATTTCAATTATAGAAATATAAAAAATATAAATATAGAAATTGTACTTTTTAATTTCAATTGTAGAAATATAAAAAATATGTTTTTACCGCAATATACAAACTCCAACACCTTTAACGGTGCCCATTGATTTGACTGGTTGAATTTAACTATATGGCTTGACCGGCTTAAATGGAGTGACACACAAGAAAGAAGATGATGCCCTCCTGTAATCAGCCGACATAAAAATAATACCAGAGGCTGGGCCTGGTTCTCACCTCGGCCCTAGCATGTCTGATGAGGAATCCACAGCTGCAGAATGGATATCTAAGGGTGTCGTAGAAAAAGTAGTTGTACTGCATGATGTTATTGTTGTTTTGTTTAATGTTTTTCGAGGGTGTGCAACGTAATCCAGATCTATGGAAGCAGGCCTTACTGGCGACGGAAGGTATTCTCCCTCACTTGTCAGCATCGACACCACCCGGGACATTGAAGGCCGCAACGCTGCAGCTGTTTGAGTGCACAGAAGACCTATTTTAATCACCCTAACCCCTTCCTCGGACGAATAACTGCCCTCCAGTGTAGGATCCATAAGTGCTAATGCTTTCTCTGTGTCATACAATCTCCATGCCTGAGTGGCCAATATCAACAAGAACAGCATCAAACTTTAGTTAGCAGGGGATGCCAATGCTATGGAGATTTCAGAAAATTTCAATGATCAATATGAGATGCACATGAACCATACTCTTTCAATGAGAAACTCCATCTCTTCACCCGCAGTATGATTCTTTCTTCCGCTGATAATCTCAAGTAAAAGAACTCCAAAGCTGAACACATCTGCTTTCTCTGTCAGCTGTCCGCGTAAGGCGTACTCAGGGGCCATGTAACCTCTGCACAATGTCATGTAGATGAGATCTCCATAATTTAACCCTCTAAATTACCTGTTCCTTCTTCCTATATATCAGATGTCATAGGTACTTATTCATGTAGTGTAAGCTATTAAATAAAGTTGGGGGCATCAAGAGAGATTGAACAGTAGAGAGAATTCTTACAATGTTCCTGCAACTCTAGTGCTCACATGGCTCTCATCTTCTGCAAAGAGTTTGGCTAAACCAAAGTCTGCTATTTTGGGTCTGTTTTTATTGTCCAGTAAAACATTGCTTGCTTTGATATCTCTATGAATGATCCTAATCTCAGACTCCTCGTGAAGATATGCCAGCCCACGCGCAGTTCCGACTATGATTTCGTACCTCGCTCGCCAGTCAAGTAAATGGCGTTTTGTTATATCTGCAATTATTGCATCACATGCCGTAAAAACATTAGCAAGCTAGATACACAAATTTGAATAAATCAAGATCTATGCAGCGATTAAGCAGTTGAAAAGTTAAAAACAAACCAAATATAATCCTGTCTAGACTACTGTTCTGGAGATATTCGTAAACCAGTAGCCTTTCTGAGCTTTCAACTGAGCAACCAATCATTTTGACTAGATTCCTGTGCTGGACACGGCTGATGAGATTCGCTTCATTAAAAAATTCCACATCTCCTTGCCTTGAACCTACTTTCAGCCGTTTAACAGCAACTTCTCTGCCATCTGAGAGAACCCCCTGCAGCAGGTCAATGAATTTCAAAATTATTTTTATTCCCCAAAAATACTCGACCGCTGCCTCAAAATCTGTGAGTAATTGAATGCTAAGCGCTCACCTTAAAAACGGATCCAAATCCCCCTTCGCCAAGCTTATTCTCTGCTTTAAAGTTGCTTGTAGCCTCTTTCAAAATACTGTACTTGAATATAAGTTCCGGATTTGCTATATTAGAGGATAAGTTAATTTCCCATTCCTGACCTGCGGAAACAATTACAAGCCATCAGACGAAACACAGACTTCAGATTTCAGGGGAGAAACAGACTTCAGAGAGAAAATATTAGGAAATATTTTTGAATCAGATGAAAATGAGTGAAGTCAAACAATTAACCTTCTTCCCATCAATTTGATGGTTGGAGTTCAGTGAAGAAGCCAGTCTGATGTGTGAACACTGAGAGTTTTGATTAAAGAACCATCTATATTTTCTTAGGAAGTTGTAAAATCTATTGGTCAAATATACTTGTTGTGCAGGAACAAGCATTGTTTTAAGACATTAAAATTTTGATCAAACAGAAGTGTGGCATGGAGTCATGGAGAGTTGTGAAATGGATCATTTGGATAGTAGGTGTACTGGAATCTTAGTTTGATGAGGGGGAATGTGAGCTCTGAGGTGATGAACCTTGTACATGAAAAGGTATCCTAGATAATTAGTGGACACAAAAGCTTGTTACCTGTGTATTTCTGTAGATGAAAACCTTTTTATATAGGCTTGAACATAAAGCGATTGGGACGAGATTGACCTCGGGGATTGTTAGAGTGGTTCAGAGAAACTTGACTCGATCATATTTCTAGTGATTATCTGAGTCTAGATTTATTACAACTCACTGTAACTTTTGCGCATAATATTCATCTCCAATATAACTTATTTAAAAACCAAAAAACTCCATATTAATTTATCCTAATAGCCATTAAAATGTCGATGTTTTGTAATCTCTAAACTATTTCCCTCCATCATATTCCAAAATATTTCCAAAACCGGTAATCAATATAAAAATAACCTGATAACCTGAAAGAATAGTGATCATTTAAAAACACACAAGCTAATGAGTGCACACTGAATGATACCTCTGGTTAGAGAAATCTGTTGCCAAAATTTTCCAGGAGAGCAAAATTTCCATATGCAAAGGCCAATGGCTGCAATTAATCCAACCGTAGCGGGTACCACGGCCAGAGTTATTCCAAGCACTTTAGATCTTTTCCCTCCTGCAAATTTGCACAAGAAAATTGGTTACATTTTAATTGACAAAAGAAAAAATTACAAAACCAGTACATATCTTTATCATGGTAAACTATATGAAGAAAATACCAGGGTCAGGAAGAGTGTTGAAAAATGCGTAAAGCTCAGAACGCAAATAGCAGTTCATGGATCCGAATTGAGAGCCAATAGATCCAGTTTGGCATCTAGATATTTGTGACAGGGCAAAATTCAGGCACGATCCACAGTCTGTTGAGGATAAATCTCTCAAACACTGCGCTATGCTGTAGATATGCTCCGTCGAATTATATGGGGCAACGGCTGAATCTGCAGCAAAAAGTTTAGGACTTTGGGCCGCTTCATTGGCAATATTTAGGAGCATGGCCTTAATAGTATTTGAGAACTGCTGTAACTGACTGCTGGTCTGGGTATTGCAGAGAACAATTTTCAGCCCACTGTCACTATAATTGCCATAAAAGGAATGATTGTCATAACGTAAGAAGCAACCGTCTAATTGAATGAATCCGGAAGTGTTTTGGCATCCGTCAACAAGCCTGGATTTCGCCGTGGATGCGCACAGTTGGCAATCGGAGGAATTTAAATCTCCCCTGCACTGGACAAGCCCATAAACCGTACTGTTGCTGTTTTGCCCATCATCAACACTGGAAGTATTGAATCCATTGAGATAAACGTTGTTCACCAGCGATTCCAAAACCTGGTTTAGATTACCCTGGAAGGCGCTACCGTTTCCATATTCGCTAGTCCCACAACCACGCCAAACGGTAGTAATGTACGGATCAGCCCCAGAGAGGGGCATACGCATACACAGGCACACTGTAAGTGCTATAGTGCTGATTAATGTTTTCATCTTCATCGCCATCGCCATGAACGCCCCTGCTACAATCCGCTGGAGTCCCAGAGTGCCAAACTTACAGTATTTCCATTTGCCAAATCCGAGTCATTTTGAGCACATGGGCGTCCCAACAGGATCCTAGAACGCGTGAATTGACCCAGTTAACAATGAAAAAGAAACTAGAAACCTGAACAAACTTCTTTAGAACCGCAAGCAATTGACCGAGTCGAACCAGGGAAAAAACTTGGAAGCATCCAACTTGTTTTCACAAACAAATCAATTTGTTTACTTTCTAAGACATGGGCTTCCGAAAGAAAGCTCTTCAAACTAATCCCGTGAGGAGGAAGTCCGCCAAAGCACAACTCTTAATCTAGCGTTGAATAACAATGTCTGCACACAACTGCTCCGTATTATTTAATTTGATTAATCATGAGACAAGCCAGTCATCACCGAACCATTTTGATCTAAAAGTCTCCCTATTTGACTGACTTCAGAGGTTATTTGCAGAAATCTTGTTAGTGGAATTATGTGACGCTATGTACACTTCACCAAAACCATTTTCAGAAGTCAAAACTGCAGCGCAATGGAATCGTCTCCAAAACCATTGAAGAAATCCAAATTACAGCGCAATGGAATCGTCCCCAACACCATTTTCAGAATTCAAAATTACAGCGCAATGGAATCGTCTCCAAAACCATTCTCATACACAAGTCACAGTACAGCTCAAAGACCCTTTTACCAAATTTTGCTGAAATGGTTGACTGTTAGATAATTTGGAAGGGTTTTTTTTTCAAATTAAAATGGCTCAAAATATGATCAGGATTGGCTGGAATTACAAATTGAGTTGTGAACTTTTCCCTGGGGGAATGTCTCAGGGGTTTTCAGTATTCTTAAATAATAATCTTCTCACCAAAACGTCTTCTCGCCAAATGTTCATGATTTATGACTCTGTGGCTGCATATCTTCTGACATCGATGGTTTTGTCTCTTTGGATCTCCGTTTAAAGGAGCTGTCGGATCTTTCTACATTACCAGGGCTGTTTTCTTCCAGTTTTGTTATCTGTGGCAATATTGGACAAGCGGGCTAAAAAGATGTGTTTCATGGGTTATTTTCCTGGTTCAGTTCTTCCAGTTTTGTTATCTGTGGCAATTTTGGACAAGCGGGCTATAAAGTTGTGTTTCATGGTTTTTTCCTGGTTCGGTCACTGGTTGATTGGACTATCTGTCTTTTGTTATCAAGCAAATAGTGGGGGCTTTATCATATAGCTCATTCATCAGTCTTATGTTTTCTATGTTTCAGTCACAGGTTGTTTTGGACTATCTGTCTATTGTTACTCAACAATTAGCGGGGGGCTTTTTCTTATAGCTCTTTCATCTGTTTTATGTACTGAAGACCTTTTATATTTTCTTAATATAAATCTATCTTTGTTTTTTTTCCTCTGAAAAAAAAAATATATGCAATCCAAAACCTAAAAGCTAGTTTAATAGCTAGTTTAAATAACAATTAAACTTAAAAATGGACTATTTTCCAAATTCCAATAAAAAAACAAAAACTTCAAATAGTTCGACAAAACCCAGGTATATTATTGTTGTTGTGGTGTATTGATGATATCTTAAATTAGATCGTTCAGCTTTATGTCTCCTAAAATATTTAAGAATAATAATTGGTAAGAAATCAAAATCTACAATTAAATTACTCTCATTAACTAGAAATAAGAATCTGCAATTAAATCACGATCTCAACTAGGCTCGAAAGTATATAATCGCGTTACCTCATTAAATTATTAAGTATATATACTTTTAATTTTAATATCCCGGAAATTTATACTGATAACCAATTCCAAGCAATACTTTAACACTTCTAATTCAGTATCCCATAAACATTATTTAATAATAAATAAATAAAACTAATATATTATAATATAATTTCATTAAATTATTAATTATATGATTAAAATAATAAAATTAATAAATTTTGTTATATTAAATTATTATTTAATATTAAACATAATTAAGTAATTTATTTTATTATTTTTAATATTATTATAAAAAAATTTAATTTAAAAATAAAAATTGAAAATTAATTTATTTAAGTTAATATTAGTTAAAAGTAATATTACATAAATAATTATATATTATTTTTGGTTCCAAATGTTGACCAACAACTTGAACCTCAAGATGTAAAGGAAACAACATTAATTGGTTCCAAAAGTTTAATTGGAAATACTTTATCAAAATAAGTTAATATTAGTTAAAAATAATATTACATAAATAATTATATATTATTTTTGGTTCCAAATGTTGACTAACAACTTGAATGTTAGGATGTAAAGGAAACAACATTAATTGGTTCCAAAATTTTAATCGGAAAGAATTTATCAAAATAAGTTAATATTAGTTAAAAATAATATTACATAAATAATTATATATTATTTTTGGTTCCAAATGTTGACCAACAACTTGAACGATGCAAAGGATGAACAACATTAGTTGGTTCCAAAAGTCTAATTGGAAAGACTTTATCAAGATATAAAGGTGACTGGAAATTTTAACATGTCTCCTACCCATATCATAGGCACAAAAACCATCCTAAGGTTTGATCCTGGATTGCCTTGCTAAGGAGGTCCATCCAGCCCATCCTTAAACAGTTGTGCTAGTATGACTTGATATATATATATATATATATATATATATATATATATATATATATATATCATTTATTTCATAGAATTATTTTAAACTTTCTTTTAAATAAAATAATGACATATTCTAGATGCATCATGTGCATTTCATAATCTATCCCAAAAAAGTGTATCATGAAACAAAAACAAGCTCATACAACTAAACTCACATGAAAAAATGATAAGCACATGTCATGTTGAGCCCATATACATAACCATTTCCACGTGAAACATTGAAAACTATAATGTTTGATGTCAATATATAGGAAAAAACATTATAATATGTCGAATTGAGGCTTCTGTGATCCATATCAAGTTATGAGAAAAAATTTCGGCGTAAATCACATTATGATATATTTGTCGACATGTTTCAAACCAACGAGTGTGGTTCATCGTCAGGACAAGTTGAAGAATCAAACCATGGCTGCATGTTAAATAGGGAGAGCAGATATTAGATATTGGAAGATCTGCTCTCCCTATTTAACATGTAGCCATGGTCTGATTCTTCAACTTGTCCTTGACGATGAGCCACACTCGTTGGTTTGAAATGCGTCGACAAATATATCATAATGTGATTTACGCCGAAATTTTTCTCATAAAATTATAATATGTCATTGATATATGTGAAACATAGAAAAAACAAGACCAACAGCTTTTATCCATTGTGTAGTATAACAACAAATGATCAAGAAGCAACAAAGAGAGTGTTATCCTTATATAAAAGGATGGTGTTGATACACTTATACATCTCCATGTATATGTTATGTGATTTACCAAGAGCCCTAGATCCTGATGAGTGCCCTCCTTAGATAGAAAGTTTGCCTCTGTGTTTCTATCTCTGTAGATATGGCATCAAGCTAAAAATTCAAAACGCATATTTTAATTGATAGATCTCCTCCAAGATTGGAACCAATGTGTGATTGTGATATCTTTGTGAAGCATTGAACCATTGATAACATTCATGAAGTCACTAAAGACTTGAAGGGGATTTTTTTTTTTTTAAGAGCCTGACAAAGAAGTAATTTGAGAAAGAGTAGTTCTGCATAGTTGCTAGATCCACAACCCCACCCAATGTTGGACTTTAAAAAATGTTGATCATTTAAAAATAGGATGAGACCTCTACCACATATGTCATTTTCATTTGAAGCTCCGTTGAAATAAGACCATGAGACTTGCTTGGCAATCACTTCTTCAATAATGGTACGAGGGACATGGACATAGTCATTGGATGGAAAGAGAGCATACATTGCACCGATTTAAGCTAAAATAAGATCAGGGGAAGATGAAGTATCCCTGAAGGTGGCCTTGTTTCTCGCCAACAACACCCCCCAACAAATGAGGGGTGGAATACTTCTAAGGGCATCATCATTTGATGAGTCCCACTAGGACTTCCATTTACTAAGAATAGAGTCACCCCTCCAATCTAGATTACATCTCATAAGTTGTTTTTCTTTGGACCATATATTCAAAGTAAAAGGACAATGCAAGAAAAAATGTTCAAGAGACTCCCTAACATCCTTGCATAGAATGCACCAACTTGGTCCTTCTTTGAAACACTTTTGTATCTTTTCCCGGGTTGGGACGTTATTTTTAATGAGACACCAGAGAAAAAGTATGGTCTTAGCTGGACATCTGAGCCTTTAGATCTTCTTCCACCATCATTTTGGATTTTCCCTTTCTCTAGTTGCTATTTGAAATATGTATCCAGTTTTGGGAACGTATACCCGGGAAGGAGAATGGACTCAACTCAGGGTGTTCTTCCTATCTTTTATTCTAACATGTGATATTTTGAGATAGATTATATAATTTTTCAACAAGACATGAACTCACCATGTAAATCCATTTGATTCGCATCTTTCTAGCCTCGTGTCCACATAGATGATCTTCCTTCATTTGCGATCTGATTTAGAAAATTAACACCCTAATTATTCAATACAATTACAAGCTGACGAGGGAGCCTGTAGTTTTCCTTGCATCCAGTCCAACGGTCTATCCTGATCCTAAACCTTTCACTATTTCCAACCTGCCAAGCTAGACCACATCCTACCATTGTAAAAGAAGAGAGGATTGCCTTCCAGATGACAGAAGGATTAGTCATCCTGTTGTTGGGTAGTCAAATCCACTCAACAATAAAAATAAGAAAAATATATTTCTTGCGCACCACTGTTATCCATAGACTATCAACAATGAGAAAGCTCCACCCCACTTTAGCAACTAAAACTTTTACAAAAATTAACATATCTGTTAAACCCCAACCTACCATATTTTAAAAAAAATTATCTTATCCCAAAAAATAACATAAATCATATTTTTAAAATCTCTTCATTTAAAAAAAATATTCGCTTACAACATGTTGGAACTACTACACACCTGCATGCAGACTCTTAGTTAGAGCATGGGACTGCATGCAAGATTCCTTTTGCATGTTGGAACTACTACACACCTACATGTGGACTCTTAGTTAGAGCATGGGATTGCATGCAAGATTCCTTTTGCATGATTTACTCCTTGATTTGCTCCTTCTTTAACTCCGCAACTGACTAGTTATCTCCGGAACTTGTTGTAGGTGTTGAGTCTTCTCATTGATCACCACTATAGTGCATTACCTTGGGATCTTCACCCAGTGATGCTATATCATGAGCATTGTAACATATTTTTGAATATATCATTCTTTTCTTCTTTCGATTTTCTTTTAGTGTTTTTGCTCTGCAAAGTTGTGTGTTCAACCTTTACTAGCTAGATTCATCTGTGTAGGTTTTCTAACACATTTACATGGTATCAGAGCCCACAGGTTGCTAGATAAAAGGCGCACCAGTACTTTATTTTGCAAGTATTACAGCTTGGAGATCGAAGATTGATAGAAAAATGAAGTTTCCCAAAGCATCGATCCTAACACCGTACAACTATCATGAATGGAAGGACCAAATGGCTTGATACCTTCGTCATAAAGGGTTGTACAGGATTACCATGGCTACAGAAGTGGAACCCACTTCAACCATAGAGAAATCCAAGTACCTCAACCGTATGGATGAGGCCCACGGATCCATATGCATGTGCATCTCTCCAGAGTTGCAGTTTCATCTATCTGCCTACAATACTCGCAATGAGATTTGGAAAAAGGTTGAATATCTCTACGGGAAACAGGATGAGATGAAAGGACATCTACTCGAAGTGGAGCTGCTATCTTTGGATCCACGGAACTATGACAGAATTTAAGACTTCTTCACCAAATATAATGATCTATTGCTGCAACTCAAGGGTTATGGAATTGACAAATCCAAGGAGGAGAGTCACCAAGTTCTCTCTATTATGTCAAAGCTCGGACCAGAATACTCCGTCTTTGTGTCTACATTTCATTCAGTAAGGCTCGCAACAAGTAAATCCTACACTATGCCTTCTCTCAAAGAATTTATGGAGTCCCTTATTTTTGAGCAAGATAAACTCATTGGCATAGGGAAAATCAAACCTACAAAAGCACATGCACTTGCTGTGCATGATGGCAGCCACAATAAAAATCACAGATCTGATTCAAATCAGAAAAATCAGCAGCAAAAAGACAAAGGAAAAGCACATTCCCATCCAAAGAAGGAAGGGTACACCAAGCCCTTCAATGACTCCTCCGGCTTGAGAAATGAGAAAGGGAAGAAAGGAAACAGATGCACCTACTGTCAAAGAGGATTCCATCCAGAATCCTCTTGCATGAAGAAACAAATTGACCAAATGGCAGAAATCCTTCAGAAGCACAACCTTGGGGACCACATCCCTCAGGGCGCCAAGAAGAAAACTGAGGATCCGCCACACGGGAAAGGTAACAATTTTCATGCTTTAGTTGCAATTAATTCTTCTCCTGATGCATGGATTATAGATTTTGGTGCATCACATCATATGGCTGCTGCAAAGGAAGTCTATTCCTCTTTGGATGCATGCAAAGGACCTCCCATCCTCATGGGAGATGACTCACCTATTGAGGTCACCGGAAAAGGTAGAGTGGAACTTTTACACGGAAGCTTTGAAGATGTGCTTCATGTTCCAAAACTTTCGGTAAACCTGATTTCAGTTTATCAAATCACTCATTCCGGCACCAGAAAGAGAGTGGAATTCACTCCAGATGTAGTGAACATATATGATCTACATAGCAGCGCCAAAATTGCAACTGGTGAGGTAAACAATGGAGCCAGACTGTATACATTTTCTGAATTTATTGAATCTGAATCCTCCTTATTGCTTACACATGCTGATGATAGTAGTAGGCTTTGGCACGAGAGGTTTGGTCACTTAAATTACAGGTATATGCAACAGCTAAGCAAGAATGAGATGGTGGAAGGCTTGCCAAATATTAGTTTCTCCAAAGGAGTTTGTGAAGGGTGTGTTCTTGGCAAACATCCCAGAGAAAAGTTTGACATCGGCAAGACTCATAGAGCATCCTCTCCTCTAGATCTGATCCATAGTGATCTCATGGGGCCTTTTCCTCATCCTTCCATCAACAAAGCAAGGTACGTGCTTACATTTATTGATGATTTCTCACAGTATACTTGGGTGTATCTTCTCAGGAACAAATCTGAAGTTTTTGAGCACTTTGAAGATTTCAAAGCACTAGTTGAGACACAGTCAGAGAGAAAGATCAAAGCCCTTCGTACAGACAATGGGGGGGAATATGTTAACACAGCACTTCGGAACCTTTGCCTTCAGTCCGGCATACAGTTGCAGTACACAGTTCCATACACTCCGCAGTAGAACGGAGTTGCTGAGAGAAAGAACCGATCTCTCAAAGAGATGGCTTCCTACATGTTGCATGCAAGGTCACTACCTCATAAGCTCTGGGCCGAAGCACTTAATTGTGCTAACTACATCTAGAACAGATCTCCTCATAGGTCTGTCAAGGATCAGACCCCCTTTGAGGCTTGGAGCGGCACTAAACCAGAAGTCACTCACCTTCATGTTTTCGGCTCTCGAGCATGGGCCCAGATCCCCTAGGAAAAGAGGAAAGCTCTTGATCCACAGAGAATTGAGTGCATCTTTGTTGGATACCCTGATGGTGTGAAGGGATATCGACTCCTAATTCCCTCTACGGACAAGCTCATCATTGAGCGAAGTGTCAAATTTGAGGAAAGTCTCTTGCATGCACCTCAAGCGCCGCATGGAGACACTTTTTATCTACCTCATGTCCGAGATGATGACTCAGTGCACTTAGATGCAGATACAGATCATGCAGATGCCAAGGAAGAGCATGCAGATGCAAAGACAGAGTCTTCAGATACAAATCTAGTGCATGCAAATGATGATCCACATCCAAGCCCAGATCGGGCTTCCAACAGTGAATCATATTCCCCTGTCATAAATCAGAGAACAAGGAGCTTACGTGAGATATATGCACAAGACCAACAAGCTGCTAGAAATGGTCTTGTGGGGGATAATTCTGCTCTGCAGAGGACTAGCTCAGAGTTTATTAAGCCTCCTCTTGTCCTCACTGCCACTGAACCATCGCCCTCTTGGCATTGTCATTTGGTTCAGTCTTCTGATCCACAGTCTTATGTTGAGGCTGCTGGGCATCCATCTTGGGAGTCCGCCATGGAGGAGGAGTATAACTCCCTCCTCGAGAACCAGACTTGGGATCTGGTCCCCCTTCCTTCAAGAAGGAAACTTGTCCGATGCAAATGGGTCTACAGGACCAAGAGTGCTGCAGATGGGCAAATCACCAGACGGAAAGCAAGGCTAGTAGCCAAAGGCTTCCAACAAGTGCATGGCATTGATTATGACGAGACCTTTGCTCCAGTAGCAAAGATGGATTCCATACGCCTTACACTTGCCATTACGGCTGCCCAGCAGTGGGAAGTACATCAGATGGATGTGAAGAATGCCTTTCTTCACGGAGACCTATCTGAGGAGATCTACATGGAGCAGCCACATGGTTTCATTGAGGACTCATCTTTGGTCTGCAGACTGAAGAAATCTCTCTATGGCCTTAAGCAAGCCCCGAGAGCTTGGTACGCGAAGATGGATTCTTTTCTCTTATCACAAAACTTTGAAAGATGTAAGTCTGATCCGAATGTTTACATGCTTAGGACACATGATTCTCTTCTTATCTTAGTTTTGTATGTAGATGATCTCCTAATCACTGGCAGCTCGGCTTCAGCCATTGCTACAGTCAAGAGGGCCTTGCATGATAGGTTCTTGATGACGGACATGGGTCCATTACACTTCTTTCTTGGTCTTGAGATCAGCTAGAATGCCACAAGCATCAAACTCTCTCACGCTAAGTATGCATGGGATCTCCTCGAGAGATTTTGCATGACTGACTGCAAGCCAACACCGACTCCTTTTCTGTCTGGGGTCCGCCTTGAGGATGGAGGTGACACTCCATTAGTTGACAGGACTCTCTACCGACAGCTAGTGGGGAGCTTATTGTACCTCACCCACTCCAGACCAGATCTCTCATATGCAGTAGGGGCAGTTTCCAGATACATGCAGAAGCCGCATGAGCTACCCTGGAATGCTGCCAAGCGCATCCTTCGATATGTGCAGGGCACCATCACCTTCGGGATTCACTATGCAGCAGGTACTGCATTGAATCTCCTTGGCTTCACAGATTCTGATTGGGCGGGAGATAGCATTGATCGCAAGTCCACCTCCGGATATTCACTCAGTCTAGGATCTGGCCCTATCTGTTGGTCGAGCAAGAAGCAGGCTGTTATTGCTCTCTCTTCAGCTGAGGCTGAGTACCGAGGAGTAGTCAACATCACCATTTAGGCTCTGTGGCTACAACACTTCCTCACTGAGTTGGGCGTCCAGTTCCACCAGCCCATTGTCATCTGGTGTGACAACCAAAGCACTCTCAAATTTTGCAAGGATCCAGTACAATGGCAGCGGACGAAGCACATAGAGATCCATATGCACTACATCAGAGACTTAGTACATGATCGGGTCATTGATTTGCAGTTCTGTCCTTCAGCAGAATAGACTGCAGACATCTTCACCAATACATTCACTGAGCAGAAGTTTCGCTCTTTGCGCGATCGTCTTGGAGTGAAGGACACGATTGCTTAGCAACTTTTTTTTTGTTCCTCTTTTCTTTTGATTACATTGTATTTTGAGGGGGGGTTTTTCCCACGAGGTTTTCCCTCTTTCCTCAATTTTAGTACAAGTTGCAGTGTATTTTGGGTGACCTTTGGCCTTAGTTGCCAGGGCCCATTTTCTATTTTTCCCCATAGTGGTGTTCAGGGGGGTGTTGGAACTACTACACACCTACATGCAGACTCTTAGTTAGAGCATGGGACTGCATGCAAGATTCCTTTTGCATGTTGGAACTACTACACACCTACATGCGGACTCTTAGTTAGAGCATGGGATTGCATGCAAGATTCTTTTTGCATGATTTACTCCTTGATTTGCTCCTTCTTTAACTCCGCAACTGACTAGTTATCTCCGGAACTTGATGTAGGTGTTGAGTCTTATCATTGATCACCACTATAGTGCATTACCTTGGGATCTTCACCAAGTGATGCTATATCATGAGCATTGTAACATATTTTCGAATATATCATTCTTTTCTTCTTTCGATTTCCTTTTAGTGTTTTTGCTCTGCAAAGCTGTGTGTTCAACCTTTACTAGCTAGATTCATCTGTGCAGGTTTTCTAACACATTTACACAACAAGCATCCAAAAACACTTATATTTATTTAGTTTTTTCTATCTTCTTATACACTTTTTATCAACAATATTCTTCCAATTTAAAATAATAAAATATAAATTAACATTTATATAATTTATTTTACCTTTAAAATAATATTATTCCCATACTTATTAACTTTATTTATTTTATTTTTTAAATACTATTACCCACATACGTACAAACATTTTAGATTAAATTACGACCTATGTCCTTTGATGTCAATGGATCCCAATCCATCTGCAGATTGTTCAATTGTAAATATAAATGCCATCATACGAATTATTTGCACTGTACGGTTGGCATCGACAACCTTTTTTTGACGTTATAACAAAGCAACTAAATCATATCTGGGATTCAAAAGACAAAATACAAAACCATTTTTTTTCCCGTTTCCCTAACAACGAAGCCGATATTTGTATAGAGATAATTCCGTTTAATTTATTCAATTTTATTTTCATCTATTTAGGGTTGAGTCTATTTGTATAGAGATTCCGTTTAATTTTATTCAATTTTATTTTAATCTATTTAGGGTTGAGTCTAATTACACAAAATTGTTGGAAGGGATTTGATTTTTATAGTGGTAACTTTTGTTCAATCTTTTTATTGATATTAATGATAATGTTTTTCATTTTTTTTTTTTCCCAAGGTGATAGTGTTTTTCAGAAGTTTTATTTAATTTTTTTATGGTTTTAAAAATAGTGGTATGGATGGTGATAGCACTTATGTGAGAGATTTAATTGTCTAATTTTATTTTTCAAGATAAATATTTTTATGAAAGAATTATAGGTTCACTTATGGGACATGGATTCTAAACACGGAGGAGGGTAATTGCTTGGGACTTTAAATTGATATGACAACCAAGGAGGCTAGTAGGTATGCATTTTAATTAAGTTGGAGCATACCATTAATGAGGAGGTTGGATGCAAGGACATCGGTCATGCTTCTTTGAAGGAAAATGTACACAAAGGAGGACACAAAATAAATGAGGAGGAAAACATCGTTGAGGAGGTTATGCTAGAGCATGCAAGTAAGAGTGGGTGGTTGGACTACAATAAAAAAACAAGGGAGTGGGGAGATGTGGCACAACTCCACAGGCCAAAAATATCTTGCACCACTTGTCAAACAATATGTGAAGAACCATTGTGGACGAGAAGAGAAGATACATTTGAACTACAAAGAATTATGCAGTGGCAGATTCAGGGAAGAACAAACACAAACAAGGGTTGGGGGGCAGGGTAGCTCTGAACTTTGAAGGTTAGCAAAGAGGCATGCTCGAACAACATGCCACAACAAAACACAAGGAAAAACAATGCAAAAGATCAGGAAGATAAGTTTTGTTTGGCAAAAATTCAAGAAGAAGATCATTCCATGTGGGGAAGAAATTCCTTCTCGAGTCCTCACCAACCAAAGGGTGGAGATGGTGATTCTCGACAAATACCGAAGGGCCAAAGTGGAGGAATTATTCCTAGGAAAATTCTTGGAGTACTTCTAGATTGCTACTTTGTTGTGTGTTTGATTGATTGTGGTTCTGGAGTCCCCTAAGTTGGGTGGACCTACAATGTTGTGTTTGAAATGTGGAGTTAGTGAGTCTCTCGAGTCCATGTGCACTTTTTATTTGAAACTAAGTTGAAGGGTTGAGGTGGAGAGATCTCTAGAGTCCCTAGAATAACAGAAGGTCATGGTTCATCCCTTAGTAAAAGGACCCCTCACTCTCTAGAATTTGGCTTGGGGGTGATTGAGCCAGGTCCGAGTGCGAAGAAGGACACTTCCAAGACCTTTTACTTTCGTGATGTGTTAAAATTTCTTTTAAAAGAACATTAATGACTGTATGCGGAAAGAAGAGGAGCATAACAATCATCAACACATGAAATAACAAGACGTTGATAACGGAGTTCGTCCAGGAGGGACTACGTCTCCGAGCCCCAGTGTCAAGATGGTGTACGCCGCTACAATAAGTGCTATCAATAATGGTGATGTACACAAGAGATGATGTCGCGATCATACAAGGAAAAATTCCCTCACGCAGGAGTGTCTCTAAGAGATGTTCCACAACCGGAACTCTCTGTCAAAAGACTCCTATCAGTATGACATCAAAAACATGGATGGTGCGTAACCCGCCAACATGGCGCAAAAGGGATGTCAAAAGCAAAACACATGCATGACGACAACAAGAGTATCCCAGAAACATACAACAAGGGATCTCAAAGAATAACATGATGAGTTATGACAACAAGTACATCACATAAAATATTCTACATAACATGAAGCAAGGAATCATGACAACATGAAATAAACAAGATCATGCATCAACATCAATCATGGATCTGTACAACATAATGCAGAAAGAAGAAGTACATGAACACATCATATACCTCACAACCAAGGGCCATCTAAAGAAGTGGATGTCTCACTGCTGAAGCTGCTCAGACCATTGCTCTCAAGGCATCGATCTCATGAAGATGGCTGCTCGCACAAGAATGTGGACATCTGCACTGGCACTTAGAAAGGTGACTAGAAGAAGAAATGAGAGAATAAGAAATTTGAAGACACCATCAGATTTGTGGCGTCGAGTAGTGCTGAATTGACTATCCAAAATCCAAATTCTGAGAAGTTGAGAATTCTGGGCTTAAGGAATCTTCTAGATTCCCTCGAGATTCCTCAAAGATTTTGTTCCATGGATGGACTGGAAATCTGCAACTCAGATGGCGAATTTGATCTCGCCATTGTGATCCCTGTGGAAAACCATGAAAAACAAGTATAAACTGGACTATATTTTGAAATGTCAAAATTTTACCTCCTTGGGAAAATTTCATGGCTCATGGTTTCGCTCCATGTTTTGCTGAAATCATGGTTCCACGCGCATTCTGGAACTCACTGGAAAATGTAGACCTCTGATGAAGAAATGAACAACACCATTGTGTTCGTGGCGATGAGAGGTGTAAAAACTATATAAAACTTGTCAAATTCTGACAAAGTGAAAATTTTGCCCTCGTGAAAATTTCATGGTTCCTGCATTAAAATATTAATTAATCTACCTTGAAATTCATGCCTGCATTTTGCCTCGAAATCCATGCCTGCAGTCTCTCCCCCTCGAACCACGTGCAACGACAAAAATGACTGTTTAAGTATAATTCATCGACGAATTCTTCAACAAATAGGCAGTTGGCCTAATGGTTAAAAGCGGCTTATGGTTAAGGAGAGATCAGGGGATCAAATTCTGCCTTCTCCATAATGATGCATAAATGGGGGTCGGGTCCGCATTGGGCGGCCCGCCCCTTAAACCCCGCACCAAACACCACTATCAGCGTTAATATATTTATCAACGCATATCCATCAGCGAATAAATCGCAATCGACAGTTCGTAGTTGCAAGGGGCGCTGGTGCATATATTAGTGCCTGATACAAGGTTTCACCGATATCATATCGGTGATCACATTCATTGGCGGTCGGTGTGGAAGTTGGCGCGATACATGGAGGTTGCGCCAATATATATATATATATATATATATATCGGTGATATATATTATGGTTGGACTGTTGGGGTGTGGGCCGGGTCCACCACTGATGGCCCGCGCCCACCCCTTAATACATTGTTTTAACCATATAACATGCGGCAACTGTGGCGGAGGGTTCGGCGGGGGTTATTGCCACCGATCCCTTAATGTGACTTGCGATAAGGCTGTTTAAAAGGGTTCGGTGGGGTTTGTTGCCGCCGATCCCGAAACCATGTCTTCGATTGTTTTTATATAGTTATTTTTAACTATATATTAAACAACATTTTGTTATATGGTTATTTATTTAACCATTTTCCATGATTTTGTCTCTTATGCAAGTTTAGGAGACAAATGAGAAAATGCCAAGTGTCAATGGCTGATGGGTTGCCATGTGGGTCCCTCTCTGCTTACTGGGATGCCATGTGGCACACTGTGGGCTACACTTTCTCCTGTCATGTCAAACTTTGAAGAGCTCTATATTTCGCATATGAGCCCGGTTTGACGAACCATTCACACCTCCGCGATCAAGACGACGAGATCTTCGTTCTGTTCTTGGTTAATCCAAACACTTTGTTTTTTTTAGCCATCTTTGTCCTGTGTGTCTCTGTAGAGCCACCTGGATCAATCCTCCCCACTAAGGACCTTTTGGTCCTCCAAAAGCATGAAAAATAATCTGTATCTTTCCCTGTACCCTGTCGGCATCACAGGAGTCTTGAAAAGGTCTTGCTTCCATCTCCTTCACCTTTGTTCTTTGGAGCCTTAAGCAACGAATTGACACCTGCTACTTTTGCAACCTGTAGTACATGGTTTCGCAAATTACATGCTTTGAATGACATGACCAAACTAAAGACCCAAACGTCCCATACTTTCCACGAGTTTATAACACATACTTGATGGTCAAGTTTACAACAAGATGGATGTAATACCCCAGCTATGACAACAAGGCCAACTCATCATGGTTGCTTCAAAAAGTGATGGAAAATACATCATCACTGCAACACATGATTTACATACATAAGGCCAAACATTATTGTTTTGACAAGTGATGGAAACATAACATTACTTTCAGAGTTTTAACATGCGACTAAAATATGACTCAAAACATGACCAGACATCATTGTTGCTGACCAAGTGATGGAAACACATCATCACTTTTACACTTTAAAAATGAAACAAATGATTTACAAAGAATGATCATGAAATGACATCATGTCAAAAAAACCACTTTTCACTTATCAATGTGAATGGGTCACCTCCTTGAGGTGGTTTTGCTTTTCGAACAACTGCTCTTCCTGGTTCACGCACCGACGCTTTGTCTTTAAGGCGTTGTTTTGGATGGAGCCTCCAACAAGTGGCTCTCTGATGGCCATTTCTATCACAATGACTGCAGTAGGCTTTCTTCCTCCATATCTTCTTAACCTGTTTCTTTTCATGTTGTTGAGAGGGTTTTCCACGCCTCATGAGTGCTGCCATTCTTTTCCAACACTTGGAAAAGGTATGGTTAGGTAAACCACAAAAAGTGCATGTTTTTCGATGTCTTTGTCTTCATTCATTATTAACAACATGATCAAAATGAACATTTGAAGATCGAAAATGGTTATAACTTCCTTTGATGTTTCTGATGTCAGCATGGCAGTGAGAGCTTACCTCAGCTCTCTCCCTATAATGGAAACTTCCATGGGATGATGGGGATATTTTCCATCATTCTCTTTTCGCGATGATGTCTCGGACAAATCTGACACCTTTGAGCACTCTCCTCTAGTGTATCTCAAGCCTGCAAATCGATGTTCGTGCACACCCTCCAAAGGTTGAGTTATGCCTTGGTTGTTAGCACCAAGTTCTTTCTCCTCATGCCTCATCCTTGTAAGGAGCCTCATGTTTATCCCTGTAATTGGGATCTCCAAGTTTCCAACAGACATCATACTATGAGAAGATGAAACCGAAAGGAAATCAACGTCTTTTACCTTCTCTTTCGATTTGGAAAGAATTGATGAGGTCTGCTCATCATTCATCATTGGTGGTTCGCTAACTATCTCCTCGCATTCCCCAACTTCTCTCCTGACATACCCAAGTCGTACTCAACATGGTAATTCCTCTACTTGGATGGGGTTGACAATGCCTTGGCCATTAACACCCAAGCCTTTTCCTTCATACCCCATTCTCTTCAACAGTTTGGAGCCAATTCCTGTGGTATGATTTTCAAACATAGCAAAATCATCATCAGGAAACATACATGAAGATGGAGAACTACTTTTTACCTCATATGGGTCTCACTGCAGCTTTTCCAAGGCCTCGTCCTTTGCTTGCAGTTGTAGTAGCAAAATTTGTTTCTCCTCTTTCTTTTCATGTAAGCTCATCTTCAATTCATCATTCTTTGTTTGAAGATTATGTTTGTTTTGCTTCAATTCCTCCATGGCCTCTTCTGTGGCTTTCAACTGAAGTTGTAATCACTCCTTTTCCTCTGTCTCTTTCTATAGAGTTTTATACATAATTTCCACTTTCTTGGAAATGTTAAGCATGGTCTCGTACATTGCTCTTTCATCCTCTGTCATTGTTCACGCTGCAATTCACATCAATGTAAAGACCGCTCTGATACCACTTGATCCAGGTCCAGGTGTGAAGAAGGACCCATCCAAGACCTTTTACTTTCGTGATGTGTTAAAATTGATTTTAAAAGAACATTAATGAATACATCTATATGCGGAAAAGAAGAGGAACATAACAATCATCAACACATGAAATAACAAGACATTAATAATGGAGTTCATCCAGGAGGGACTATGTCTCTGGGCCCTGGTGTCAAGATGGTGTAGGTCGTTGCATTAAGTGCTGTCAATAATGGTGATGTACACAAGAGATGATGTCGTGATCATACAAGGAAAAATTCCCTCACGCAAGAGTGGCTCTAAGAGATGTTCCACAACCAGAACTCTCAGTCAAAAGACTCCTATCAGTATGACACCAAAAACATGCATGGCGCTCATCCCGCCAACATGGCACAAAAGGGATGTCGAAAGCAAAACACATGCATGACGACAACAAGAGCATCCCAGAAACATACAATAATGGATCTCAAAGCATACCATGATGATTTATGACAACAAGTACATCACATAAAATATTCCGCATAACATGAAGCAAGGAATCATGACAACATGAAATAAATAAGATCCTGCATCAACATCAATCATGGATCTGTACAACATAATGCAGAAAGAAGAAGTACATGAACACATCATATACCTCACAACCAAGGGCCATCTGAAGAAGTGGATGTCTCACTGCTGAAGCTGCTCGGACCATTTCTCTCAAGGCATCGATCTCATGAAGATGGTTGCTCACACAAGAATGTGGACATCTGCACTGGCACTTAGAAAAGTGACTAGAAGAAGAAATGAAAAAATAAGAAATTTGAAGACACCATTAGATTTGTGGTGTTGAGTAGTGCTGAATCGACTATCCAAAATCCGAATTATGAGAAGTTTAGAATTCTGGGCTCAAGGAATCTTCTAGATTCCCTCGGGATTCCTCAAAGATTCTGTTCCATGGATGGACTGTAAATCTGCAACTCAGATGGAAAATCTGATCTCGCCATTGCGGTCCCTGTGGAAAACCATGAAAAACAAATATAAACTTGACTATATTCTGAAATGTCAAAATTTTACCTCCTTGGGAAAATTTCATGGTTCGCTGCATGTTTTTGTTGAAATCATGGTTCCATGTGCATTCTGGAACTGACTGGAAAATGCAGACCTATGATTAAGAAATGAACAACACCATTGTGTTCGTGGCGATGAGAGGTGTAAAAACCATATAAAACTTGTCAAATTCTAACAAAGTGAAAAATTTTCCCTCCTGCAAAATTCATGGTTCTTGCATTAAAATATTAATTAATCTGCCTTGAAATTTGTGCCTGCATTCTTCCTCGAAATACGTGCCTGCAGTCTCTCCGCCTCGAACTGTGTGCAACGGCAAAAAATATTGTTTAAGTAGAATTCATTGGCGGATTCTTCAACAAATAGGTCGTTGGCCTAATGGTTAAAAGCAGCTTATGGTTAAGGAGAGGTCGGGGGATCAAATTCCACCATCTCTGCATATATAACCCTTTTAACCATAATGATGCATAAACGGGGGTTGGGTCCGCATTGGGCAGCCCGCACCTTAAAACCCACACCAAACACCACTATCGGCGTTAATATATTTATCGGCGCATATCCATTAGCGGATAAATTGCAATAGGTAGTCTGTAGTTGCAAGGGGCACTGGCGCATATGTCGGCGCCCGATATAGGGTTTCGCCAATATCATATCGGCGATCACATTCATCGGTGGTCGGCGCGGTAGTTGGCGCAATACATGGAGGTTGCGCTAATATATATATATATATATATATATATATATATATATATCATCGATATATATTATGGTTGGACTGTTGGGGTGTGGGGCGGGTCCACCGCCGATGGTCCACGCCCACCCCTTAATACATTGTTTTAACCATATAACATGCGGTGACTATGGCAGAGGGTTTGGCGGGGGTTATTGCTGCCGATCCCTTAATGCGACTTGTGATAAGGCTGTTTAAAAGGATTCGGGCAGGTTTGTTGCTGTCGATCCCAAAACCATGTCTTCAATTGTTTTTATATAGTTATTTTTAACTATATATTAAACAACATTTTGTTATATGGTTATTTATTTAACCATTTTCCATGATTTTGTTTCTTATGCAAGTTTAGGAGACAAATGAGAAATCACCAAGTGTCAATGGCTGATGGGTTGCCATGTGGGTCCCTCTCTGCTTACTGGGATGCCATGTGGCACACTATGGGCCCCACTTTCTCCTATCATGTCAAACTTTAAAGAGCTCTATATTTCGCATACGAGCTCAGTTTGACTAGCCGTTCGCACCTCCACAATCAAGACAACGAGGTCTTTGATCCGGTCTTGGTTCAAGCAAAATCCAAAAACTTTGTTTTTTTTGAGCCATCTTTGTCTTGTGTGTCTCTCTGGAGCCACTTAGATCAGTGATAGTTGTAAGAGAGAACTAGTTGCATCTATCTATGGTTGGGTGAAGAGTATTGTTGCCAAACAAAGTTGCCCAAAGGTTTACAAGATATGTGTTTCTTAGGTATGTTTTCAGATAATGAATATATGTGATACATTTCTAGTTTTAAATGGCGTCAATGTGCAAAATACATGATTGTATTACTATTATTACACAAATAACTAAAATATTATACAATGTTTAAAGACATTGGAATAGCCTATAAGAATAAGGATTTAATTGTAGTAATATTTAGCATGAGAAATTCTTGTTACCCGATGATGATTACATGGATGATAGCTTGCATTGACATGGCTTATAGTACAATGTGATAATGTTGATGAATTCCTCCTCTCTTATTCTTATTAACATGTGATCTATTATGAGGGACCTCTCTAAGCCTTTGGTGATGCATAACCCGATGGTTGGTTCTGCACTCCCATTTTACTTAGGATTTGGTATAATATATTTGTATGTTGTGATGTGTAAAGCATGTCTTCTTGAGTCTGCATGACTTGAATATATGTCTTTTCACTTCACCCAAGGTTGCAACTCTCATGTGCATTATTTGATATGAATTTTCCCTAAGGTTAGGAGTCATGTTCCGCCTATTGCCCTAGTATTTGGATGATGGGGTAAACCCTTTCTTGAATAACTGGTTATAGCCTTGTGATGAATGTGGTTGGCGCCCTATATAGGGTAATCATTCTCTAGTACTTGCTAATAGCCAAGTTTCTTGGGAACCCTTTACAAGCTATGTTTCTTGGTCCATCATACATGTAGTTCCTAGGCAGGTACACATAATTACTTATATGTTTTCGTAGGCCCTAGCTTGCACTGTGGTGTGTGGTGTGAGGATTGGAGGCCTTTTAGGAATCACCAATCGCATAGTAGAAGGTAACTGAAAACCCTTGTTGCAGTTATGCTTAGAATTCCATTTCCCTAAAAAAGGAGTTCTTGTAAGTCTGTAATGTTATCTATTATGTGACTATCCATAAGGCATGTGCTTATATTTGAACCTAAAGGAGGGATTCCTTATTTCCTTGAAGAGTTTTGATTTCCTTTTTGCCTCCTTGTCACCATGTGCTTCACGGTGGACATTAGATGTTTGCGACACTTATTTCATCCTTGAATTAAAAATATAGATCTCTATATCGAGATCTGTCGGATCTAGGTAAAAAAATAGAGATCCTAGGAACCGTAAATCCTTGAGGAACCGAATATATAAGCTACTGACCTGTATGGATAAGTCCCTGGCTATTATTCTCTATTACAAGCACTGTGAACTAGGAGAGAGTAACTTTGACGTAAGCTCAAGAGGGATAACAATAATGGGTGCCTTAGTATACTTCAATGGTTACGGTTGAACACTAGAGAAAGTATAGACGTTTATAGCACCATTGTGGCTGGGCCATGTTAGGTTTCTGTTGACAGTGCTAGACTCACCAACATGTCAAGGGGATCTCCCTAGTAAGAAGTCTCAACTAGACCTTAGACTGTTTGGAGTAGGAGTCCTAGCAGTGGATGGTAATGTAGTGCCTTGACAGAGGTAGCGCACAAAGGTAAGTATGATAAATTTGGTCGGAAGCAAGTGTGTGACCTTGTAGCGAGTCAAGTGAGATGCATGAGGGTTCTAACAAACAGAGGGGAAAAGGAGGTGTGTCCATTAGAATCTCGTAATAGTACACATCCTGAAAGGAACACACGAGCAACATGACATCACAAGATGGACACAGAGTAGTCCACAATCCAAAGTGACGGGTTAATCCAACAACATGTCTTCAACGAGATTCATACAATTGCATACAAAATAGTTCATACACAAATGCGTAAGTTAAATAATATACATTGCTAAAGCAACGAGAATAGTCCAACTACAATAACAACATATGCATGAAAACATGATGGCTCGGTTATCTTATTAAAAGTGAAAGTTCCATCCATACATACACCATTGACATCCACTAGCCCCAATACTGGAACATTAAAGACACCACTACTTTCTCCTCCAAAGAAGTGTACTCGCTCTACATTGTGGAGAAGACAAGGCTCATAAAAATACTCTCCAAGCCTTCTCTAAGCAATGCCCAACCAAAATCTTGGCTCCCAAATGCCTCTACTATGAGTTATGAGGTTCTGTATATAACAAAGGGTGGAGTGACCATTAACATTCCCCTTTGACTCTTTGACTACCCTCATAACTCTTCAACTCCTTTACAAATAACTCTTTACAGTACATAGTGATTGTTCACATTCCACTAATGACACTTAGAATTTCACTTACAATATATTTACAAATAATATAAAATTTCCACATAATATACCCATGTGGGACAAAATAGGCTTGATTCGGCCTAATAAGACAAACACCATCACTTGGAAGCTTGGGGAAAGACCAACGAGACAACATCCTCTTGATGGTCTTCGATGATGAATTGATACCAGGTTTGGTACTACGCTATTGTGTCTACGTCATATTTGGTGATGTCTTTCTGGAAACGGACTCTTGCCTCCATGGCTTTTGGGCATATGGTTATGGAACCTTTGTCCAATTCATCTTGAAGCATGAGAAGCATTTTCCTGAGTGTGGTTGGACCACAGATGTACTTCTGCATGTTTTCTATGCTCAGCTGTAGGTAATCGTTAGTGGCCTCTCGTATCGACTGCTCTATGTACTTGTTGACCTCCAACAGGACTTGGTTCTTCTTAATGGCTTGAGTGAGGGATTCAATTGAATGGATCTTGTGTGTCCTCACTACGACATCCAAAATCTTGAAAACTGTGCATAAGAAGCCTCAATTCTAGTGATGAGCAGAGGGAGATGCTCATAGTTCCCGATCAACATCTGAATCCATGATTTGTCTAGCTCTACCTGCGGCTTCATTATCTTCTGCAAGTAAAGAGGGGCTCCCTCATACCTCATTGTCCATTCCTATACATGCGTAATAGCAGCGTGTATTCCTTTCAGAGTTTCGGAATATGCATGCACTGCTACTGAAAAGCATATAGATGGACAATTGCCTTGTGCATGGTGACAAATATTTCATACATTTTCTGCATGAAGGTCTCAAGAGTCGATACTTCAGCAAGTATCACTTTTCTCATCTCTGCAATAGCGGATCCTGTAGATTGTTTTGTTCTCTGCCTGGCCTCCTGGAATTCCTTTTCCATCCGATCATTATCTTCTAACAAGAACTTGAAAATTGAAGTTGTGGCTTATGCATAAGCCTTAGAGGCATCGACCATGGCATCTGGATGTCTTATGAGATATGACACAATCACCCTTTCCTCCATAGATGCAGGTGATGCACGATCATCCAGGAGATGCTTTCTTCGCGCTTGTACAATTATTTACTATGACTCATCAAATAACAGATTGTACACATCCATCACTGGATCATCATCAAGGAGAAAAACCTCTCCTTTCTCGCTCGGGACTGGTTCTCATTTTGGAGGTGGTGGAGACTGAGGAGCAACCTTAGATGTTCTTGGCACGAGCTCGGTATCTTCGTCCTATGGCTTCTGTTCCAACTCCATATCTGTTTCTTGAACCATTTATTCAATCTGCAAAGCAAGTTCCCGAACTTGCACCTGCTCACCTTCTTCTTCATCTGTTTTCTACTCTAACTCCTCCACCTGTATAGGCATAATTTTCTCTTTCATTGTGCCTTGCCTTTCTTCCTATTCTCATCTCTACTTCTCTTACCTTTCTCTCCTCCTTAGCTTGTTCTCTTCTTTCAACTTCTTCTATGTTTCCTGCAACTTCCTCTCTGCATCTTCCAACTTTTTCTTATCTCTCTTCCTCGGTTCTACTGTCTTTATGTGTTGTTTCCTCTTCGCCTCTATTTCCAAGGCTACCTTCTAAACAAGGCAATCTTCTTTGAACTTGTAGCTTTCCTCAGCCTCTGGGTTCTCGGGAATCTTCCTCTTTCCTTTTTCTAGTGTCAATTTTCTTCTCACTGTTGTTGTCGTTTCTACTTCTTATGGTTTTTTTTCCTGTAGAGAAAATTTCCTTTTTATAGCCATGCTGAATGGTTCATTAAGCTTAGAGGAGTTGTAACAATACCTCCAATCATCCTCCTCTACCCAATGGCATGCCCCGTGGATCCATGGATAATACACTTTTGCACAGTGGTTCTTACATATGAAGATGGGATCATACAGATTGAAATCCTTGGTGTCAAACTCAAACTTCTCTAATTCCTTGACCTCAGCATCCGCATCCCTCAAGATCCAGATCTCGTACAATCCAATCTACAAATTAAGTGCAGGCTATGGTGCCTTCTTCCTCCTGTGTAGTTCTTCTAATAACCTTGTGGAGATGTGATATGAAATCTCTTGCATGAACAAATTGTCCTTGGAAAACCTTGGTAGCACATGCAGAGGCTTCTCTCCCCCAAACATCCTGATGAATATGCCACCTAGTGAGGCATACCAATCTGCAATGTTAAGCAATGCCTTCATCGCTTCTTGGGACATTCAAGGTGGATCCCACTTAAAGGTCATCTTGTAAACTGGTATGATGAAGTGGTTGGATATCCTTTCCATGATTCCTCGGTAACTGCACTCAGAAAGAAACTTGCAATAAATGTTCATAACATTCTTTGATGGTGTCCATGTCTAATCCATGACATGAAATTGATGTTGGGCACAAATTGCATCAAGTAGGTACACAAAAATATAAAATCTTGCTTTCTCTCCTTGGGCAGATTCCATACATTAGTCATATAAGCTTTTAGCTGAAGAGGCAACATATCTGACCAGTTGAATGGCCTTCCTTCAATCACCAACTGATCTAACAAAACTACCCAATTCTGAGGAAAGGTCTCCGTGCTCTCTTGAATATAGAAGCCGCATGCAACGATTGTTTAGTCAATTTAGTATGTCCTAAACTGCTACATTAATTATCAATCAGGGAGTCGTAAACTGATGAAGTGTGGCGCACTGTATGTGCAAGACAACCTCTTTCTTACTTTATTGTTTTCAATTTTTATCTTGTTTTTGGGGTTTTGTTCTTACTGGTCTCCTAAAGTGTCTAATGCAAATGGAAATCCTATTCTAAGGTCTTAAGAATACTTTTAAAGGTCAAGTATGGATGTAGATTTTAAGACAAGGTTTATGTCTCTTATGGTAATTTCCAAAACTTAGCACTTCAAAAGATCTCAAAACATGCTATTGATAAAATTAGTACTTGAACAAAAGTGTAAATATGCAGCTACTTAAATTAAGAAAAATATGAAGTACTGATCATGAGGTTATTGTCTCTACTGCGCATCTAATTACATAAATAAAATCTAAACTACTGCACTCAAAACTAAAAATTGCAGACTAATGAAAGCAAAATCAAATTACTTCACTTATAATCCGATAGCTCGCCAATTAACTTCTCAGGTTAAGCCATGGCACTAGAGATAACATCAAATAACATGAAGAACTTGATATCTAAATTATCTACTTGCAGATTAATGAAAGAAAAATCAAATTACTTCACTTATAATCCGATAGCTCGCCAATTAACTTCTCGGGTTAAGCCATGGCACCGGAGATAACGTCAAATAACATGAAGAACTTGATATCTAAACTAGCTAATAGCAGCAAACAAATCTCACTGAAATCAAAGCATAACAACTGAAATTTAAAAGCTAAAGTCAACAGAGAAGCAAATCTTAGATCACTACTTGATGCAAAAATTATATTCAAAAGCTCGAGCATAACCTATCCTAAAATGCATTGATCATTGTTAGTGAAAAATATAACAATGTTGCAAAATCATGTACAGGAATAAAAACGATTAATACCATAAACAAATTATGAGAAATATATAGTGGAAATAAGATAAAATACACATGAAAACTTTACAAAAACGAAAAGAAAAACCTCAGCCAGTAGGGGCCCTCTGCACAGCCTTTGGTTAATACATTGTCACCTCAAAACCACGCTTTACACAGTCATAAGAAAACAAAGTTTTTATATTGCAAAACAGAGGATATGTCTTCGCGTTACAACAACAAACTAAAGCTAAAACAACAGCATCAAACCTAATATCTGTACTAGCTACTTGCGTTCAACGCTTTATTTATAGAGGAAAGTAGATAACTGTATTTTGGAGAAAAATCTTCAGCAGAGGACACGTAAACAGGGCAAAACCCGTAAGTTCAGCCTCTTGGTTGACATAAACATTAAATCTACAAAATGTGGGTGTTGGATTTGCATCATGGAGATGGCCTGCAACTGTCAAAAGTGGATCCATGAACTCATGAACGGTCTCGGACTTTTCATGTGCTGAAACAGAGACCTAATTGACATAGGACTCTTTGTTTGACTGTCCTTTGACCGATGCCTTTCTTCATGAATTTTGGTGAACAGATAGGACCTTGTCCATGTGTAGATCATTTCTGAGCTGCCCACGTGCCTCGTTTCACCTGCCGACACCTGTAACCTACAGAAAAATGGAAACAGCTGCGGAATTGCGAATTAACTGCGGAAAGTGGCTACATTTCGTAGCTGATGAAAAAATCTAAATCAAATAGTGCACACAAGGATATAGTTAGAAAACCACTTAAATGCACTCCTAGAATCAATATGTAAAAATATTTGATAGCTTATAAGGCACTGATGTGGGAAAATGGAAGAGAAAAGGTTTAGAAAAGTATGTAGAAGAGAGGTAGTTCTAGGGCTCAACATACCCCCACTGTGAAGATGTTGCATGTCCTCATGCAACCAAAACTGTGACTATCATTCCTTCAATTCATCTGCTCTGAGACTTCTGCTAATACATCTAGCCTTCTCTTCTTCTTCCTTGGTGTTACTGTCGTCCTGGACTTCATCATAAGGCACCTGTATTTGAGATTGATAAGGGCTCTGCTCAACTTCCTGTTCTTCCTCTTTAATTTCCTATTTTTCTTGTGCCACAATCCTAAATGCAGCATGGTATTGTCATGGATGATTTTGTCCAACTCGTTCTGCTCTTTCAATGTCTCATTTTCCCTTTTGATATGTCTATTCAGGACTTCTAGTTCAAAAACTTCTTGTTTTAATGATTGGATCAAGGTTTCCTGAGCTGTAACAGGCTGATTAGATGAAGTGCCCTATTCTGTTGCAGTATTTTCCAATGATTCAATAAAATCATACATCTGTTGATGAGTTGGATCTATTTCTGGTGTGGCCTTCCTTGGACTAATTTCAAAATCTAGTTGAGGAGAAGGAGAATGTTGTGGACTATGGTCAAGAGGAGTGATTTCTGGTGACTGTTCTGGTGTTTCCCCTCCTAAGTCTATGTAGTGAGCCCCTTTGATTTGCACTTTCTTCAATTTTACTTTAAGTCTTGATCTCCTTCTTAAATTCTGTGTCTTAAATTCTGTGAGCTAGTATCTTCCTTTTCTACACTCTGTTTTTCCTTTCCTTTTTCTTTTGCCTTAACTGACTGTTCTTTAAGATGAATTAACCTTTTAGAAAGTATTTGTTCTTCTTCTGAAGAAGGTTCTGGGGTCTGATAAATATCTTCAATATTTCTTTTCCCTTTCTGTTTTACTTGTTTTCTAACCTCAGTCAAAGTTTCAGACAACATTTCTTCCTTACTGGTTTCTTTAGTTATACTAGTAGGAGTATCTTGAATGTTTACATTTGTTTTTCTTCTCCTACTTTTTCTTGTTAAGCTACCTTCAGGTATTTCAGGTGGGTCCTGAAAGAAATTCCTAATTAGGAATTGGTCCCATGTATCCCCTTTCTCTTTCAACCGATTTTCAACTAGAATTTTAACAAGGCCGTGATGATAGAGATGAGGCTCTACATCATCCAGATTCTTTTGTACAGTGGTAGACATCTTTTTCAAGCTACTCAACAAGAAATAAGGTAGATTGATGGTTTGACTCTCCAGAAAATTCATTAATAACCTTATATGGTACATGTACATAGACCCATACCTTCCTTCACACGTAATGAACTTCTGAATTATCAACAACAAACTAGTCCATTTTTCCTTTAGGGCTAAAACAGGAATTCCACGTTTAAAAACGGTTATATCCATACCTGGGTTATGCAAAATGATCCTCCAGGCCTTTTCATTGAAGTCCTTATTTTTGAACCATCATTCTCCTTCCTGTGGAAGTTCTGTTGCTGCTGCAATGGATGCCTCTGTTACCGGGAATTTGATATCCCCAATCTCGACTTCCATACCATTGAAGGACCTTGCAAACGTCTTTGTGACTTCTTTATTATGACCCCTTAATTTCTGAATAAACTGCAACCACCTTGCTTTCCTTAACGTGCTCTTTAGCTGTGGATAACCCTCCATGAATTTAGCCCCATCCGGCTCTGTTCTAACCAGAAGACCCATTCCTCCCTCTTGCTTCGAAAATACCTCTGTAAGTGATGGTTTCACAGAGGCAGAATGGTTATATGAGCAGAAGATGGAGGAGGATTGCGGAGAAAACCAGTGGTTACAAAGTGGAAAGAATACGGAGCATGCAATGAAAACAAGTTCACGGAGCAGAGGTCTGTATAGACAAACCCTGAACTGAAAATTGTAAAACTTGGTGTGAAAGTATGGAGACAGAGTGAGACTGGTGAAACTAAACAGAGTTTGAAATAAAAAGGCTGCGGAGTGGACATTAATGGATTCATAAAATGACTGTGGAGTGGAGCATTAGAGGAATAGAGCTGTGGTCAATTGGCTTACGTATCCATGATTAGTCATTTCAACAGGTGTGATGCGGAGTACGAGTTAAACTCGGAAGAGGATTATGAGGCCATTACAATTTAATGTGCGGAGGTCATGGTGAGTTAAGGCGGCTATCGCGGCTATCAAATCGAATCATTACACATGATGGAGCTTGTGATTTTACGAACTATACAGATTATGTGTTTGAAAATGCTATTTGAAATTGATTTTGCTCATACCTTAGAATCTTACCACTTCCGTTTGCTAACTTTTGATTGGATGCTTCTTGTAGGTGCTTTTAGGTGCTGACATCTTCAAAAGATTTTCCTCTTCCATACCTGCATCTAGTTTTCATCATTTCTTAGCTAACATTTGACTGTCACTGCGGAGTAACAGAGTATCAACTGCGGAATCATCAATCAACTACGAAATCAATATTCAGCTGCGGAAACTGACATAGTGAATAACATATGACTTGGCGAAGTGAATGGAGATGGATGGAAATGAAAGATGATTGAATGAATGATATATGGAAAGCTGAACATGAAAGAAATTTTATTGGTGGAATGTGATGGTGAAATGGAATGAAATGAAATGAAGTGAAATGACATGAAATGAAACAACTATGAGTGAAATGAGAGAGATTTTCTTTTTTTTTTTGGAAAATATAGGGCGTCAAAAGTTTCTGATTTTCTCCTTGTATTTTCTGTATAAGACTGCCAATCATTGATTGGTTTTAAGGCTTATACACATTTTTTTTAAATGATGATGAAAAGAACAAAGACTAGGCTGGTGGAGAAGAAGGATTCTTCTTCACCAGCCTTATTGCAGAATTATCTTGAAAGATTTTGACAAATTCCTCCTTTGAGAGTGGCTTATGATAGATCTTCAATCTGTGACCATTCACATTGAGAGGAGTTTGATACTCATCAATTGATTTGATTCTTACTGCTCCATTACTAAAAAAAAATTCAATCTCATATGGCCCAAGCCAATGAGGCTGAAATTTACCTTGAAAATATTTGAACTTGGAATCAAATAGCAATGCCCAATCTCCTTCTTGAAACTTTTTCTCCTTGATGTATTTTTCATGCCACTTAGCTCTTTGATATTGAATTAGATTAGTTCTTAGGATTGCTTCTTGTCTGATCTCATCTAGTTCATTCAACTGCTCCATTCTATGCTTTTGGGCTTCTGATAGATCCATTCCCAATTGAACTGCCATCTTGAAGGTCTTAACTTAGAACTCAATGGGGAGCAGAACTTCCTTCCCATAAACAAGTTCATAGGGAGAATGTCCTGTTGTGTTCCTCCATGTAGTTCTATAGGCCCATAAGGCTTCAGGAAGCCTTTCTGCCCAATCTCTTCTGTGTAGATGAACAGTCTTGGTAATGATTCCTTCAATTACTTTGTTTGTGGACTCCACTTGACCATTTTCTTGTGGATGGTAAGGAGTGGATTTTCTGTGCTTGACCTTGTACTCTTCCATCAGCTTCTCCACCAGTTTGGATGTGAATTGACCTCCTTGATCTGTCACAATTTCTCTTGGAACACCAAAGCGAGTAAAAATATCCTCATAAAGAAAACTAACAATTGAATTTTTAGTAGTAGAAAATAATGCTTTGGCTTCTATCCATTTAGTGACATAATCAGTACATACCAATATATACTTTTTCTATTTAGATGGAGGATTAATAGGTCCAATAAAGTCTAAAGCCCATTTTTCAAAGGGTTCGATGAGTACCTATGGTTGTAATGGCATTTCATTTGAGGGGGTAGGTTTCCCTACTCTTTGGCAGTTGTCACACCTTTTGACATATTGTTTTGCATCTTTGAAGAGGGACGACCAATAATATCCTAAAGAAAGGATTTTATAGGCTGTCCTTTTGTCAGCAAAGTGTCCACCACACGGTTCATCATGACATGCTTTGAGAATATCAGGCATTTCATCTTCCCTGACACATCTTCTGATCACTAAGTTTGGCCGTGTTTTAAACAATTCGTTAGAAATCCATGAATATTTTGAACTCTCTTGAATAATCTTTCTTCTTTCACTAGGAAATAAATGTGGAGGTAGTTTCCCTGTAACCAAATAGTTAGCCATATCTACAAACCAAGGAGTCTTAGTAGTTACTGCAAATAAGTATTCATCAGGAAACTTATCCTCTATAGGAGAATCTTCTTTGATATTCTGAATTCTAGACAAGAAATCAGCTACTGTGTTTTGTTTCCCTGGTCTATCTAACACAGTAATATTGAATTCCTGTAAAAGTAGGAGCCACCTTGTAACTCTGCCATTAGTAACAGGTTTGTTCATTAGATATCTAATTGCAGAATGATCAGTATGAATAAAAGTTTCATAGCCTGTTATATAATGTCTGAACTTATTAATTGCATGAACAACAGCTAAGAACTCTTTTTCAGTCACAGTATAATTCAACTCAATGGGAGTCAAATTTTTACTGGTATAGTAAATGGCATAAGGAACCAAGTCTTTTTGTCCCAACACAGCTCCTAGAGCTATATTTGAAGCATCTGTAGAAATATGGAAAGGAAGTTTCCAATTTGGTCCTCTCAAGATAGGTGCTTCAAATATTCTTGTTTTCAAAGCTTCAAATTCTGATTCGCAATCATGACTCCATTTGAATTCACAGTCTTTTGTAAGCACTTTAAAGAGTGGAGATGCTATTTTGGTAAAGTTTTCTATAAATCTTCTATAATATCCAGTAAATCCTAAAAAACTTCTAACATCTTTTTGACAATTTTGAATAGGTAACTTGGAGATGACTTCAACCTTTCATTTATCAACTTTAATCCCATCCCTTGAAATATGATGTCCTAAAACAATACCTTCAGTAAACATCATAAACCATTTTTCATGGCTTAATGAAAGGTATGTTTCTTTACATCTTACAAGGAATTTTTCCAAATTTTCTAATGCTTCTTCAAATGTATTACCATAAACTGTAAAACCATCCATATATACCTCTACAGAATCATGGATTAGATCAAAAAAAATTCCTAGTACTACTCTTTGGAGTGTTGCGGGTGCATTGCATAATCTAAAAGGAAGCACTCGGTAGGTAAAAGTTCCCCATGGAAAATTGAATATGGTATTATCCTGATCTTCAGGTGCTACCTGAATTTGATTATAACCACTAAAACCATCCAGAAATGAAAAGTACTTTTTGCCTGCTAATGTATCTAATACTTGATTGATAAAGGGCAAAGGAAAGTGATCCTTCAAAGTTGCTTTATTCAATTCCCTGTAATCAATGCGCACCCTCCATTTACCATTTTTTTGGGTACTATAACCAAGGGAGAAACCCATCGGCTATCTGAAATTAGGTAAATGAAGTTCACATTGAGTAGTTTTTGGAGCCCTTCTTTCACAATCTCCCTAAGGTTTGGATTCATCCTTCTCTGAGGTTGTCTGATTGGTCTACTGTTTTCCTCAATATAGATATGATGGATGCAAGTCTTAGGGTCAATACCTTTCATATTGGTATACTCCCATGCAAATGCAGCAGATTGTTTTTGCAAGATTTTGGTTAGCTCTTCCTATTGTAACTTTTCCAAATTTTTGTTGATATTCAATGTTTTACTTGGAAAAATTTCAACTGCAGAACTGGCAAATTCTTCCATAAAGTAGAGAGACATTTTCCTTGATGAAAAATATTCAATATCAGAATCTAACTGAAATTGTGTGTGGTCATGTTCTGAATATGTTTCAAAATTTTCTAATGTATTCAAAATTTGATTGTCTTCACTAACTTCGGAGAAAGTAAAGATAGGTTGTATAGTATCTTCATCATCGACCCATTCATTGTCTCCTATTTCTGTAATTTCTTTTGCCGGAGGATACAAATTGAATTCCTTTGTTGAACTACCATAAAAAATGTACATGTCCCCAGATCTACAACTAATAAAAGCATCAATTGTGGCTAGCCAAGGTCTTCCTAAGATGAGTGCGTGTCCTCCTAGATTACTCTTGGGAGTCAAAATCATGAAATCTATTGGATATTCCCAAGAATCTAAGGAGACCGAAATATCTTCTAGTACACCATCTGGTTTGATTACTGATCTATCTACGAGTTGCAATAAGGTAGGTGTAAAAGGAAGATTAGAAAGTTTAAGCTGTTCCATAGTCTGTCTACTCAGAATGTTTATAGCAACCCCTAAGTCAATCAATGTATTTGGAGTTTCTATCCCATTTATGTGTGTCTTGACAATTGGACTACCTGGATCCACATATTTCTACATGGTAATCTTTCCCATCATGATATCTGCTATTTTTCCTACCAGGTGGATTTTTTTTGTGTCTCTTGGTTTCCTACCTGGTCTTTTGAAACTCAACTCTTTTGTTGTTTTTGCTAGAATAAGAATCTGTCTAATGGCTTGTAGCAAGGGAATCTTGATACAGAGATTCTTCAATTCATCTAGAAAATCATAGTCAGACAACAAGATTTGTTTTTCCACCCCTTGTCAATTTGTAATCTCTCAGGGAAAGGAGGTGTGGATGTAGATGCAGGTTGCTCAACTATAGGAGTTGTGGGGGTTGACTCTTTTTGTTTTTATTTTTGAATGATTGGGTTTTAAAGGGATGCTTCCTTAGAACCTTTATTAACTTTTAGAGAATCCTCCTCAAAGGCATCTTGGTCTTGAACATCTATAGAAGGTTTTTCCTTTTCTAAAGTTCTACCAGATATAAGTTGAACATCATTAAGACCTAGAGGAACAATCATATAGGTAGGAAATTGTTGCACTTCTACCATGTAAGCAGTCTGAGGGTTTTTGTTGTTGGGATTTGGTAATGGTTGGGCTGGTAGTTGATTTGGCTTTTGTTGAAATGGAAGCAAGAGTTGAGGATTTTGATTTTGTTGAGAAGGTTGTTGTTGTGGAAATGGCAATGAAAGTTGTGGGTTTTGATTTGGAAGTTGTGGATTTTGTTGTTGATTTTGAAAAGATGGAGGATATTGATAAAATTGAGCAAATCTCCCATAAGGATTTTGTACCCCTTGTGCCCATGATTGAGATTGATACGGATTTTGAGGTTGGGGCCAAGGTTGTTGCCAAGAATTCCAATTTGGTGGGAGCTGAAAATTCATAGGGTTATTAAATCCTTGATTTTGTTTCCCTTGCCAAGGTCTTCTTGAAACAAAACAAAGGGATTCTACTGAATTTGGATCTTCCTGAAAGACAACTTTGAGCCTTGGGATTGAGGGATAATCCTTGGTCTCATGACTTTCTGAGCAAATCATACATGTTTCTACAACTTTTGTATCCAAGGGGAATTCCCTTAGAGCATGTTTCTTTCTACATTTTGGGCAAAAGATGGCTAAGGCATCAGATTCCGTTTTCTACTTGTTTTGAATTTTAAGGGTGTCTAGTTGTTCACTAAGGCTCCCTAGAATGTCAGTTTTGAACTCATCAAGCATATTGCCAATCTCTGCCCTACTTACTGATCCAGTTGCAGATTTGTTTGATCTAATAAGAGAAGGATCTCTAGGCCCTTTTCCAGTTTTATATTTTTCCCTTGAGAGATGGACACATAATTCTGTTATGTCATGTAGTGGAAGTTGAGAAATGTCTCCCTTCCCCATCATGTTTAAAATATCTATCCATTCATCTCTAATGACTTTCAATAGAAGGGATTTTAAAGTTTTCTCATCTAAATTGTTCATTTTTTCTCTCTTTAAGTTATATTGAAATCTTTCAAGTAGATCCTCTAAGTTCTCATCTTCTTTTTGCATCATTTTGAATACCTCATCCTTATGATTATTGGGCATACAATAATCCAGATATCTATCCAAAAATGTTTGCTTCATATCATTCCAAGTCCTAATGGATTGAGTGACTAATCCCATGAACCATTTTAGAGTAGCTCCTTTCAATGTTGAAGGAAACTGTTTGAGTTTTTGAGAGTCTTCCATATAGTCATAGGTTCAACATAAGACTTCAAACTCAAATAGAAATGTTTCAGGATCCTCACTTTGCAACCCATAAAAGTTTGGGAGGACAGATAGTGAAATGTTTTTCATTGTTGCATGGGCTTCCTCATTAACTATAGGGAATCCAAATGAGTTATCTCCTTCCCTATTTCCCCCATTATTACCTATACCTCCTCGATTGTTATCTCCATTGTTTCCTATACCACCACCTCCATTATTTCCTCTACCTCTACCTCTAGCCCCTCCTCCAAATAGTGAAAATTCTCCATCTGTCACTTCTTCTGCCATGATAGTTTCCTCAGAGTCTTCTGGTTCTTCTATTAATGGCTGATGAGAGAGAGTCTCTAACTCTTCTTCTCCTCTAGGTGATTCTACTTCTTCTACTGCAATATGTTCCCCTATAGAGGTGAAGAAGGGCTCTTCTCCTAGGTCAGATTTAGTAGATAATGTGGGAGAATCTTCTAATTCAGTTGCTGCCCCTTGAATTATAGGAATCCTAAGGCTGGGAGTATGAGTCTGGGATGGAGGTGTATCTTGTCTATGCCTTGAATTAGTTGGAGTTGTAAAAATAGAACTTTTGGCCCTAGCTATAAACCTTCCCCTAGAATCTCTTGCTCTATGCATGTCATTTTTTATTTTTAATGATTTTTTTTTTAGTTGGGCTAATAATCCTTTTTATGATCTTCCAGATCACTCTGGGTGCAAGAAGAGAGCATACTCAAGAAATTATTGAACTAATAACTCTCTTTTCTGATCCTCCAGATCACACTAGGTGTAAGAGGAGAGTATACTTCAAGAAATTATCAATTTTTCCTTTTTTTTTTGTTTTGTTTATGTAAGAGATAGGCTACCTAATTACACTTCCCCAACAATGGCGCCAAAATGCTTAGTCAATTTAGTATGTCCTAAATTGCTACATTAATTATCAATTCGGGAGTCGTAAACTGATGAAGTGTGGCGCACTGTATGTGCAAGACAACCTCTTTCTTACTTTATTGTTTTCAGTTTTTATCTTGTTTTTGGGGTTTTGTTCTTGTTGGTCTCCTAAAGTGTCTAATGAAAATGGAAATCCTATTCTAAGGTCTTAAGAATACTTTTAAAGGTCAAGTATGGATGTAGATTTTAAGACAAGGTTTATGTCTCTTATGGTAATTTCCAAAACTTAGCACTTCAAAAGATCTCAAAACATGCTATTGATAAAATCAATACTTGAACAAAAGTGTAAATATGCAGCTACTTAAATCAAGCAAAAGATGAAGTACTGATCATGAGGTTATTGTCTCTGCTGCCCATCTAATTACAGAAATAAAATCTAAACTACTACACTCAAAACCAAAAATTGCAGACTAATGAAAGCAAAATCAAATTACTTCACTTATAATCCGATAGCTCGCCAATTAACTTCTCGGGTTAAGCCATGGCACTGGAGATAACATCAAATAACATGAAGAACTTGATATCTAAATTATCTACTTGCATATTAATGAAAGCAAAATCAAATTACTTCACTTATAATCCGATAGCTCGCTAATTAACTTCTCGGGTTAAGCCATGACACCGGAGATAATGTCAAATAACTTGAAGAACTTGATATCTAAACTAGCTAATAGCAGCAAACAAATCTCACTGAAATCAAAGCATAACAACTGAAATTTAAAAGCTAAAGTCAGTGGAGAAGCAAATCTTAGATCACTACTTGATGCAAAAATTATATTCAAAAGCTCGAGCATAACCTATCTTGAAATGCACTGATCAGTGTTAGTGAAAAATATAACAATGCTACAAAATCATGTACAGGAATAAAAACGATTAATACCATAAACAAATTATGAGAAATATAGAGTGGAAATAAGAGAAAATACACATGAAAACTTTACAAAAACGAAAAGCAAAACCTCAGCTAGCAGGGGCCCTCTGAACAACCTTTGGTTAATACGTTGTCACATAAAAACCATGTTTTACACAACATAAGAAAACAGATTTTTTATATTGCAAAACAAAAGATATGTCTTCTTGTTACAACAACAAAACTAAAGCTAAAACAACAACATCAAACCTAATATCTGTACTAGCTACTTGCGTTGCAAACACTTTATTTATAGAGGAAAGTAGATAACTATCTTTTGGAGAAAAATCTTCAGCAGAGGACACGTAAACAGGACAGAACCCGTAAGTTCAGCCTCTTTGTTGGCATAAACATTAAATCTAAAAAAGGTGGGTGTTGGATTTGCATCATGGAGATGGCCTGTAGCTGTCAAAAGTGGATCCATGAACTCATGAAAGGTCTCGGACTTTTCACGTGCTGAAACAGAGACCTAATTGACGTAGGACTCTTTGTTTGATTGTCCTTTGACCGATGCCTTTCTTCATGAATTTTGTTGAACAAATAGGACCTTGTCCATGTGTAGATCATTTCTGAGCTGCCCACTTGCCTCGTTTCACCTGTTGACACATGTAACTACAAAATAATGGAAACAACTGCGGAATTTCGAATTAGCTGCGGAAAGTGCCTACATTCCGTAGCTGATGAACAAAATCTAAATCAAATAGCACACACAAGGATATAGTTAGAAAACCACTTAAATGCACTCCTAGAATCAATATGTAATAATCTTTGATAGCTTATGAGGCATTGATGTGGGAAAATGGAAGAGAAAAGGTTTAGAAAAGTATGTAGAAGAGAGGTAGTTTTGGGGCTCAACAAAGATGATCAAGAGTTGATAGGCCTTTTTGAGTGACATAGTCTTGTAGACATGATTGGGTGTCAGCCTCAAATTCAATGGCTCTTTCACCCAACGCTTCATGATGTCTCTAGTATTCACATTTCTATTGGGGGTACATAAGAGTGCATCCATGAAGTTTACCGACTGTGGTAATTGATACATCTGATGATAGTTTTCTGTCTTGAAGGTAGAAACTTGTGTTCCACTAGCACTGCTCAATGTAATCATCTTGGGATCAGTATGTGAGACAATCTAGTGAATTATGTCCAAACATGGGAAGGTGGGGTACCTTCATGCAACCTTATACAAGCCTGACTTGTGGATGTTGACATAGACCTGTCGATCTTCCATATCTTCCTTGAAGCTGCCTGCAAAGATATCCTTGATTTCCTGCCATGTTATCTTCATGTCCTTCTCTATGAATAGTTGTGTGTCTACATATACTGGCAAGCTCATTGACACCTGTTCAACTACATCTCCAGTGTTTCTCTCTACAATATCGTGTGATCCATCTCTCTTGGAACACATATTACCTGTACTACTAAAAAGCTGCTCAACAATTGTTGTACCTAGAGATAGAGAGGACGCTCATGGCATGAAAATGTTATCTTAAAATCTAAATCACTTCAAGATAGACCGCGCAACAAATTGGGAAACTACTGGGAAATATTTCATAATTCTGTATTTCAGAGGTGAGGGATTGTCAGCTGGATTTGCGCATTGTGCAGTCTCAACTGTCAGCGAGGAGGTGATGCTGATTGGAACTATGCAATGCGCCATTCAGTTTGGATTGTGTTAGATGGGATTGCGCATTGCACAATTCTAGTGGGAAAGACTCGAGGACTATCTCCTGGAACTATGCAGTGCATAGTTGGAGTTAGTCACTTGTAGCCTCTGTGAAATTCTGGGAGACAAGGCAAAGCCTTAAAATCCATAAATGCATAGTGCATGCAAGGAAGAGCTAGATTTGGGCTAAGGAATCCTAGATCTCTACAAGGGAAACAAGAAAAACGTGCATATATGAAAGTGTGAGTGATGGTTGGTGTAGATATTAGTGAATGCTGATGCATGCAATCAAAACAAGTGCAAGAATCAGTCAAAGAGAAGACAAACGAAGTTTATGGAGAGAGTCACCACAACGACGACCGTTAGTGAAAAATTGGGTTATGCATGTGACACTTAGGAAAGGCAATGAAAAACTTAAAATGACACTTCTACAAGCTCAAACAAATCAAAATGCCAGTGGTCATTTGATAAAATGGGTAAAAAAACACTCTCATAAGCCAAGGAAACAAAAGCGACAGAAAAATCACCAAAAGACTAGAAATGAAAGAGTTACCCATAAAAGTTGTACCAATTATGTTGAATGTTCCTAGATCTCCTCGAGAATGCCAGATATCCAAGATCGAATGTGCAAATGAGATCTGGTGGTGCCCATTAAATATATTTGATTGATTTGCGGTTTATGTCTGAAGGCCAAACATTTAGGAAAAAGCTACAGACGACGAAAGTTTCCAAAAATAGCTCATGTAACACCGACTGCTAAAAATATATCCCTATTTTTTAGGGATTCCTTTTTTCTTTTTTCTTTTGAAGAAAGGATGCCATGGATGCATGGAGAAATTGCGCAATTTTGAGGAGAACTGGGCAACTCACTAACACATGCATGAGACAGTTGTTGAGGCAATGCTTCTGCACAATTTCCGAGTTCAATGGCACTGGATGCCTCTCATGCTTTGTGTAGTTTCCGAGCTGGAGACAGGCTACCAACTAGGTCTGTGCAATTCTAGAGTTGAATATCACTGTCGGTTGAACTGCGCATTTCCTGAGAGCAAGGTTGGTTTCCCTCCAGGATTGCGTAGATCACCAAGGCAGTGGTAGAACTGGATTGCAATGAAGCGAAGAGGTCAGTTTGTGGTTAGACAACACAACAACTAAGAAAACACAAGATGTAAAGAAAAATATAAAACTCATTGAAAGCATAAGTACCTGGGAGTGTAAGATAATTTGCCGTGACTTTAGGAGGGAGGCTCCAAAAAAAAGAATTGGAAAAATTTTGGAGGGTAGTTGTAGCTGCTACAACATTGTCGACACATTGGTAGCACTCCAATTCTTTGTATGGACCTTGCCTCGTGCAAAGCGAGAATAACTCTTCTGAAAATATTGTTCGATTCTTTGATCATCATGGTTTCTTCACTAGCTTGAGTTAAAGATATAGTCCCTTCCATTCACTTAATCGATCAACACACATACCAAGCCAAGTCAACTGAGTTTTTGTGATTGGGGATGATGGTATATTGGTGCACAAGTAATATAGTCTTTCAGATTTTTAGTTTCATATCTAGTGTTGCTCCGCTTCCAGCAGGTTTGGAAAGTACCCCGACGGAGTCACTTTAGGAACACAAGAATTTCTCTGCTACCAACGAGCCTGAACAGTAGCACGACATAGTTACTTTCTTCAGCTCTCTACCTAGGAAGACTTTCTCTTATTTCACCTTTATTTATTTATTTTCATTTTTCATTTTTCAAAGAACTGTGCATAAGCACTTATTTATTTCATGAGGCAGAAGAGGGATCCTGACATATTGAGAGTAGAAAAGGTTGTTCCTTTAGAGAAGGATGTTATATATACCTCTGACATACTTGTTAAGGTTTTTCCCCTCACCTTACTCTACTTGAAAAAGCTGACAAGGGTTAATCGAATATAGAAAACCGATTATAGTAGGACCTTGGTACTAGTTAAAAGTGAAAGCGTTTTGTTTTCACCAAGACTCACTCTGAAAGGAATGTATTTTCCATCAGGGTATCATCGAGTAAAAGAAACACAATATCTTCATCAGTAAATGGAATAGATAGACAACCAAATGTTGGTAGTTGTACAATTCCTCTTGTATTTCACCCTACCTGTCTCAAGAAGCCAAACATGGTTTAATGGGAAACTAATCCCATGGGTGAATAACAAGCCAACAAGCAAAGGAAAGCAGTGAAATGAAAGAAAAATCAAGTAAGCAAAAGAAAACCAAGATAGCAAAAGCAAATAGGAAAGAAAACATTACTCCTACTCCTAAGCTAAACAATGCATGGGCCTATTCACATGAAGTGATATTTCCAATGCAGCCACCGACACATTGGTTTGCCAATGTAAGTGAAGCCATGGTTGACAAGAAACATATTCAGGCAAATTAGCAAACAAGAAAGATAAAGCAATGAAAACCAACATGCTTGAATTTTGAATGCATCCACAGAAAAGAAAAGACTAAAATCACATGGAAGGCACATTTGTTATAGACATATTTGGGCGCTGCAACCCCAATCACATATGTCCATAAACCAAGGGCTTATAAACCCCTAAAAGCATTGTTTCATACCCTAAATGAACAAGGTCAACTGATTACATCATTTCCCAGAAGTTCTCCCTGAAAAACTGCTCAGAATTGGTCAAAACTAGACCATACAGACTGCTCCATGCTGAGGGTGTGATGCATCTCACCTGTTACACATGGGGGGTGCGATGCATACTGAAAATCCCTTCTGTAGGGTGCGATGAGCGAGAGCAGACAAATGGTAGAAGCAGTTTGCTAGGTGGAAACTCAAAGAATCTTCTAGAAACTGCTCATATGACACTTGCCTCTCTGAATTCGCCCAGAGATGAGTAAGAGATCATAAAATCTCCAAGTGGAACCAAGAACTATCAGTGAAATGACAATAATCAAAATCCCAAAAGCTGACTCACTCTCATGCAAACATATATATATGGATCCCTCATCCTAGAGATCCAAAGGCTGGAATTTTGTAATTTGTAAGGAAGTGCTGTTGGTTTCTCTTTGAAGACATTGTATTGTTGGGTGATGTTGCTTTGTATGAGGTGAAGAGGGCTTTCATGCTGGGAGGATGATTTTGGATCAGACAGCTTGGTTGTAATCCTCTCTTCTACTACTTCTATCAATAAATCTATTTGAGTTTTCCTCCATATGCTTGTATATCTCTGAATCTTGTATTTGTATATGCATTTATATGGTTAATGTACATCTGATCCTACATTGTTTATGGTTATAGATCTCTATGCTTTGATGGTATTTTGTTGCTTTGACTCTACAGGTGTTCTTTGAAGTGGGACAAGTGAGAAAGGAGTGGCGAAAGCTTTATCAAAGGAGAGAGGAAACAAGCAAGGAGACTAGCGAAAGACTGAGGTTGGTACTCTCTGCTTCTCTCTCATCTATCTCTCATAAAGGAAAACACAAGTAACTTTAGTTTGTTTGTTTCTAAGATAGCTACCCGTCTTAGTGGGACTAGCAGCTCTGAATGGACACTAGTTTTCCCAATAACAAAATGGCGACTCCACTGGGGAGCGAATAGTTTGTTTGTTTTGTTACTATTGTTTGCTTTATAAACCATAGACGGAGCCTGAAGTTAAGCCAGCTAGCCTTCGAACTGCTTTTTCTATGCAACTGCAAAGTAGATCAACGTTGCTTCAGTCAATCTCCGGGTTGGTTTATGAATTGAACATATGACTTGTAAACATCCTATGTACCCTGGTGGTAGCTCAAATAACCTCATTAGATTAACCCCTATACTTTGTGTTTACTGACTGTCATTAGCTCAGCCTAAATCCCTGAACTTAGATGCAAACTGTGAGTGAAAACCAAGCTCAGTCTCATCCCTGGACCATCGCACTGTCTCTCATTGGAAATCTGGATGCATCGCACCTCTCGTGTGCTGCAGGTGAGATGCATCCCTGTTTCCTTGTGTTATAGGTGCGATGATTGACTAAGACTGTTTCTGCCTCCAGATTTTGGTTTTTTCTTCATTGTCTTCAGCTTTATTCAGTAGTTTTGTTGTCTATGATCAATATATCACTGTTGAAACCATCTTCCTTTGCATTATTTCAGCCTCCATTGATAAGGAATTGTGAATGTTTTTTAATGTATTTTTCATCATTCACAGTCCTCCTTAGCAAATAGTAGCTTAATCGAACTGTCGTCTTTTGATTTGAAAGTGTCACAAGTTTCGTTTTCAGTCAAGAAAAAGAGTGTCGTAAAGTCTTCCTCTTTTAGATAGTCGATTACACTTTTGCCATTGTATTTGATTTGAATTAATAATATTTCAAGTGTCAAAAACAATTTTAAATTTGAAATCGCAAAGTGTCGTCTTAGTCTTCCTTTCGTTTTTTGAATTTGAAATCGCAAAGTGTCGTCTTAGTCTTCCTTTTGTCTTTTGAATTCGAAATTACAAAGTGTCATCTTAGCCTTCCTTTCGTTTTTGAAGAGAATATTGTTAGTACTGTCGCTTTGAAAGAAGATAGTTCAGATCTGTACTTAGTTTTCTTTTGTCACTCTCAAATTAAGGAAACTGAAAAACAATACATGCATGTGCATTTGCATTTAGACTGCATGTTGAAATTGATTTAGGAAAAGTGCATTTAGTGTGTGCTCTCTGCTCTATGTTGAAAGAATTTCATTTCTCTTTCCCTAGTAGTTAGGATTTTCATTGCAAAAAGAAAATAAACGATTGTTTGTCATCTTAGATTGCACATTTAGGAATTGTATATCTACATCACGTAGTGAACCTTAAAGGAAAACTTCTTAAGAAAGATCAACTATAAAATAAACCTCAATGAACATAAAAACACTTTGGAACTTAACGCACAACATCTAGAAGTCTAGGCTAGAGACGTATTCCGGCATCGTAAAGCCTGGTAACTATCGCTTTCATCGTAGGTTGGGTGATTCCTCCTCTTTGAGACGACAAGTGCCAATACGGACTTGTGCTCCCACGTACCATCGAGTATATATTGGGAGGCCACAATAGGCTATATCCTTTATCCTTAGGAAGCTGTGTCTGTCACCCTATCGATCGCAATGCATTGAACACAACATTTGGGAAGATTGACTGCCATACCGTAAAAATTATTTTGCATTTTTGTGATTGGTTTGGTAATCCCTCTGTCTAGATTTCCAGACAAGTCACTTTCATTCCTTTTCAGACTCTTTAAAAGAAAAGGTCCATCTGAGCACTTGTCACTTCAGGCTCATTAAAAATCGAAGGTGACTAGAGTCATCTTTAGCTCTTTCTCGACTCTTAAAAATTGAAAAAGCAAGTTGTGTCAAAGCGTCATAAAATTTATTTTAATCGGAATAACGTCACCGTTCCCTCATTGGTCTTAGGTTGAGAAAATGGAGTCTACCAATCAAGGATTTCCCCTTGGGGGAAATCCTAGTCCCTTCTCCTCTTGGGGAGATGTTGGTGCTCCACACATGGATACATTGTCCCTTCCAAGACTCACAATTGGCCTGCAAGTATGGCTTTTCTTGACCTCTATCATTCAAAACACTGCAATTCCTCAGCAATCAAATCGGCAACCAGATGATATTGAAGTTGCTCCTCCACCTTCTACTTCGTTTGTTTCTCCCTCTCCTTCTTCCTCTTCGCTTGGTGAAGCTAGTAACGCTAAAAACCAAGTAACTGAGAAGAAGAAGAAAATGAAGGAGAACAAGAAGAATAATCCAATGATGAAAGGGGCCAACCACGCATCATCTAGCGAAAATCCACACACTACACCTTCCAAACCTAAATCTCCATGTTTCATTTGCAAGGGAGACCACTATCATCGAGATTGTCCCTACATCCCACGAATCCTGAGGGACTAGTCTCCCCACTTGCACAATCCGATGTCTTCAACCTCTGACGATCATGTTGAGAGCACACCATCAATTAGTGAAAATGAAGTCAATGGACAGAAAGGAAGATCTAAATTTCCTTGTAGACTGTGTGAAGGCGATCATGCCCGCCACCATTGTCCTTTCCTGGACGAATCCAAAAGAGTCTTGGATAACCGTCCTGCTTCACCGCAACAACTTCCTGCTGGATACAAGAAACTCTAGTCCATCGCTAGTTGAAAATCCGACTGACACACCGTTGTTTTCGGTCGAAGCACCTATCATTGAAGATAGACCCTCTGAGTCCACACCAGACCAAAGTCAATAGGTCGAGACGACAATCGACCCAATCTTGTCTTCAGGAGGTCCACCTTTAGATGATATTGTCACCAAAGAGAATGAGAATGACACTGTTCAAATTCTTTTCATTAACATAGAATCCAATGAACATGGGGGCAATCTACCCGTTCCTTTATCGCAAGAAGGAATTTCATCAGAGATTTATCCGGCCGTTTATTCGGCCCCTCCTCCAAGCAATCTAGTCGTTTCCTTCGATTGGAATCTACTAGGGAGACCCCGCCTACCATCTAATGTACCATTCCGAATCATAGTACAAGCTTACAGAATGATCATGGTTTGTACTATCGTAGATGAAGGGGCTTCTGTGAGTATCCTTTCCTTAACTGCTTAGAAAGCGCTTGGTTCGCCATTGCTTTTGCCTGATTCGAAATCTGACAGGCTTCAACAAAGGAACCAATCGATCGTTAGGGATCCTTACAAATTTGCCTATAACTTTGAGAAGGAAAACCGTTCATCTAAATGTGATGGTAGTCCAAGGGCCTCTAGATTACAATCTACTCCTTGGGCGTGACTACATTTATAGCATGGGAGCTATCGTTTCCTTACTCTTTTGAGTGATGTGTTTTCCACATGAAGGCAAAGTGGTCCACCTTGTTGACCGGCTTTCATTCCCTAGTTCATACATAGCTACTAGTCAAATGCCATCCCTAACCGGTCTTTTTATGCAAGGAATGTCTCATCAATCTCCAGTACGTCCACCTGATGATTGTGAGTGATCCGGTGATGTGATTGAAACCCAGGAGGCATGCACCCTGGTATGCTTCGGCAGGAAAACCCCAGATATAAGGTAGGTTTCTGCGTAGGAATATGATTAGTTTGACTACCCTATCTGTTTAGGAAAATGGATCAGACTGGAAAAGGATTCCCCCGTCAAAGGTTATGTGATTGACATTTACAACAGTCACCTTTGTCCATTTCGATGGACATCGCCAAGGAAGTGTTTTTTCTGCTATGCGGATGGAATAATCTTGTTAATGCAAGAACTTCTATATGGTAATCTCGAAACTCTACTTCGTTATACCTAGGGGCAAGCAAACCCTTTTGCATGCAAGTGAAAAGCGGCCATTTATTTTCTTAGTTTGTAGGCTCTCAACCCTTTAGACTCGTAGGTTGGTCGTTCCTAGCTTGCATAACAAAAGGCTTCGGAGCAAAGTTTCGAATGGGGCAAGCTCCCTAAAAAATGAACCTATCGATGAGACATCCTTATTATACGATTGGCACGAGCAGTTCTACGCGAAGTTTAAGCTCATTAAAAAATAAACCTAGCAATGAGAAAATGTTCCCCTAGAGTTTAAGCTCATTAAAAAATGAACCCACCTTTGGTAAATAATCTTTGCGATCACATAATTATCATCTTTGAGCCTTGGTCGTGTTTTTACCATCACCTCCACTCTTTTTTAGCCAATCATACACCTCCATTTGATTGTTTACCCTTTTGAGGAATAACTACAATGAGTGATTCTATTAGCCACCTTCTTTACACTGTCGTGATTGAAAAGTTCCAAACCTTACCTGGAACTAGCTGCTATCTGAAAACATCACTCGTTACTCAAAAAATGAATCTCCTTTAAGCTCTTTTCATCTGAATCGTAAAATATGAAAATATTACCTAGCAATTGGCCTCTCCAGCTCGTTAAATCGATCAAAAGTGCCATCCCTCCTCTAGATTTTAATCTTTTTGGACCTAAGGGATCATTACACAAGAAGATCGAGCGCTTGGCTTGTTCGGCTCGTTAAAACTATCGAAAAGTCATCCCTTTCATATTATTTTATACTTTTTCAAACTTAAGGCATTATATTACGAAAAGGACCACTGGAGTTGCCTTTACGTCTCTTTTTAGACTCTCTAAAATTGAAAAGGACCGAGTTATCTTTGTCGTTAAACTCATTAAAACAATAGCAACAAACTTGTCCATGCAGACAAGAGCGAGTTTCATTGTTTCTAGGCTCGTTAAAACATAGTGACAGGTTTGCCCAAAGGGAAAATTATAGAACAAGCATATGTTATCCTCCTCAAGCTTGACAAAAATAAAGAGGCACTGGTCAGCAATGACTGGGGAAAAGGGGAAGAAAACTTGAATAACTTCATTGGTAGCAGGTTGCTCTTGAACATGACACTTTCACTCCATCACCATGATTGAGTCGGGTTGGGTTATTCCGTTCACCGACATATCACCATTGGTCCGTCGTACCATCAATTTTAGGGTTAACGCTACCAATCCATTTCAGTGTTGCCGATATGTTCAAGAGAAGTCGCTTAGAGAATTCACCAACCTAGCTAATGCCTCATTCACTGCAATACCTTCACTCTACATTTTTCATGACCGCCACCCTGAACCTTGTATCATCAGATCGTTTTCACATCCACAAAAATCATTTTCTCCGTTCCGTGTCGTAGATGTGGGATTCATTAAGGCCCTCCTATGATGGGTCACTTCTTGTCGACATCAGCTCATTATCCAAAAAGTCAACTTAGGAACAACCCTTTCAATACTTTGAAGCTTGCATGCCCCAATGGCAAGTTTCTCACTTCTGGCGACAGGTTTACATCAATGGCCTTCAACCGAAAGATTTGGCATGGTGTTCGACATCAACTCATGTATTCACACCATGTGAATTGTACTATAGTACCTTGAGGGTCATCATCATTATCGGTGATTCCTCTCGTGCCTGTTAACAACTTATATCAATGGCCGGTAATCAGGCGATGTCTTTCCATGTTCGACATCAGAACATCTTTTCACATGGATCGACTTGTACTTCGAGCGAAGATTGAATGAGTTTGAAGACCCCGGATCTAGTTTCATCCATCCATGCTATGATATATTCAAGAAAATAAAGACATCAAATGTACATCATTGCTGCACAGATAATCATCCAAATTAAGGGATGATGCCTCTACCAGAATCATTAGTTTGCCACACAGACGATTGTCTGTCTTATGTACATGAAAATGAATTTATAAAGCTGAGCATGGGAATGCCCGCCTCAGCTAGATCATGAAAATATTATGAAGATAATGTATTGTATTTTATCTTATTACATGTCACCTTCCAGTTCAAAAAACCTTGGATCCTCATGATAAATCATTTCACCCAACATCAGAAGATTTACAACCTCATGCTTTAGGGGGAAACTGTTATAGACATATTTGGGCGTTGCAACCCCAATCACATATGTCCATAAACTAAGGGCTTATAAACCCCTAAAAGTGTTGTTTCACACCCTAAAGGAACAAGGTCAGCTGATTACATCATTTCCCAGAAGTTCTCCCTGAAAAACTGCTCAGAACTGGTCAAAATTGGACCATACAGACTGATCCATGTTGAGGGTGTGATGCATCTCAACTGTTACACACATGGGGTGTGATGCATACTGAAAAGCCCTTCTGTTGGGTGTGATGAGTGAGAGCAAACAAATGGAAGAAGCAGTTTGCTAGGTGAAAACTCAAAGAATCTTCTAGAAATTGCTCATATGACACTTGCCTCTCTGAATTCGACCAGGGATGAGTAAGAGATCATGAAATCTCCAAGTGGAACCAAGAACTATCAGTGAAATGACACTAATCAAAATCCCAAAAGCTGAATCACTCTCCTACAAACATCTATATATGGATCCCTCATCCTAGAGATCCAAAGGCTAGAATTTTGTAATTTGTAAGGAAGTGTTGTTGGTTTCTCTTTGAAGACATTGTATTGTTGGGTGATCTTGCTTTGTATGAGGTGAAGAGGGCTTTCATGCTAGGAGGATGATGCTGGATTAGACAGCTTGGTTGTAATCCTCTCTTCTACTACTTCTATCAATAAAGCTATTTGAGTTTTCCCCCATATACTTTTATATCTCTGAATCTTGTATTTGTATATGCATTTATATGGTTAATGTACATCTGATCCTACATTGTTTATGGTTATAGATCTCTATGATTTGATGGTATTTTGCTGCTTTGACTCTACAGGTGTTCTTTGAAGCGGGACAAGTGAGAAAGGAGTGGCGAAAGCTTTATCAAAGGAGAGAGGAAACAAGCAAGGAGACTAGCGAAAGACTGAGGTTGGTACTCTCTGCTTCTCTCTCATCTATCTCTCATAAAGGAAAACACAAGTAATTTTAGTTTGTTTGTTTCTAAGATAGCTACACATCTTAGTGGGACTAGAAGCTCTGAATGGACTCTAGTTTTCTCGATAACAAAATGGCAACTCCACTGGCGAGCAAATAGTTTGTTTGTTTTGTTACTGTTGTTTACTTTATAAACCACAGACGTAGCCTGAAGTTAAGCCAGCTAGCCTTTGAACTACTTTTGCTATGCAACTGCAAAGTAGATCAAAGTTGCTTTAGTCAATCTCCGGGTTGGTTTATGAATTGAACATCTGAATTGTAAACATCCTAAGTGCCCTGGTGGTAGCTCAAATAACCTCATTAGATTAGCCCCTATACTTTGTGTTTACTGACTATCATTAGCTCAGCCTAAATCCCTGAACTTAGCTACAAACTGTGAGTGAAAACCAAGCTCAGTCTCATCCCTGGATCATCGCACTGTCTCTCATTGGAAATCTGGATGCATCACACCTCTCGGTTGTTGTAGGTGAGATGCATCCCTATTTCCCTGTGTTATAGGTGCGATGATTGACTAAGACTATTTTTGCCTCCATATTTTGGTTTTTTCTTCAATGTCTTTAGCTTTATTCAGTAGTTTTGCTGTCTATGATCAATACAACACTGTTGAAACCATTTTCCTTTGCATTATTTCAGCTTCCATTGATAAGGAATTGTGAATGTTTTTTATGTAATTTTCATCATTCACAGTCTTCCTTTGCAAATAGTAACTTAATCGAACTGTCGTCTTTTGATTTGAAAGTGTCGCAAGTTTCGTTTTCAGTCAAGAAAAAGAGTGTTGTAAAGTCTTCCTCTTTTAGATAGTCGATTACACTTTTTCCATTGTTTGATCTGAATTAATAGTATTTCAAGTGTCGAAAACAATTTTAAATTCGAAATCACAAAGTGTCGTCTTAATCTTCCTTTCGTTTTTTGAATTTGAAATCGCAAAGTGTCATCTTAGTTTTCCTTTTGTTTTTTGAATTCGAAATTGCAAAGTGTCGTCTTAGCCTTCCTTTCATTTTTGAAGAGAAGACTGTTAGTACTGTCACTTTGAAAGAAGATAGTTCAAATCTGTACTTAGTTTTCTTTTATCATTCTCACATTAAGGAAACTGAAAAACAATACATGCATGTGCATTTGCATTTAGACAGCATGCTGAAATTGATTTAGGAAAAGTGCAACTAGTGTGTGCTCTCTACTCTATGTTGAAATAATTTCATTTCTCTTTCCCTAGTAGCTAGGATTTTCATTGCAAAAAGAAAATAAACGATTGTTTATCATCTTAGATTGCACATTTAGGAATTGTATATCTACATCATGTGGTGAACCTTAAAGGCAAACTTCTTAAGAAAGATCAACTATAAAATAAACCTCAATGAACATAAAAACGCTTTGGAACCTAACGCACAACATCTAGAAGTCTAGGCTAGAGACGTATTTCAGTGTCGTAATGCCTGGTAACTAACTCTTTCATCGTAGGTTGGGTGATTCCTCCTCTTTGAGATGACAAGTGCCAATACGGACTTCTGCTCCCATGTACCGTTGAGTATATATTGGGAGACCACAATAGGCTATATCATTTATCCTTAGGAAGCCGTGTCTGCTGCCCTATCGATCGCAATGCACTGAACATAGCATTCGGGAAGATTGACTGTTGTACCGTAAAAAGTATTCTGCAGTTTTGCGATTGGTTTGGTTATCCCTCTGTCTAGATTTCAGAGAAGTCACTTTCGTTCCTTTTCAGACTCCTTAAAAGAAAAGGTCCATCTGAGCACTTGTCACTTCAGGCTCATTAAAAATCGAAGGCGACTAGAGCCATCTTTAGCTTTTTCTCGACTCTTAAAAATTGAAAAAACAAGTTGTGTCAAAGTGTCATAAACTTTGTTTTAATCGGAATAACGTCATTGTTCCCTCATTGGTCTTAGGTTGAGAAAATGGAGTCTACCAATCAAGGATTTCCCCTTGGGGGAAATCCTAGTCCCTTCTCTTGGGGAGATGTTGGTGCTCCACACATGGATACATTGTCCCTTCCAGGGCTCATAATTGGCCTGCCAGTATGGCTTTTCTCGACCTATATCATTCAAAACACCACAATTCCTCAACAATCAAATCGGCAACCAGATGATACTCAAGTTACTCCCCCACCTTCTACTTCGTTTGTTTCTCCCTCTCCTTCTTCCTCTTCACTTGGTGAAGCTAGTAATGCTGAAAACCAAGTAACTTAGAAGAAGAAGAAAGGGAAGGAGAAGAAGAAGAGGAATCCAATGGTGAAAGGGGGATACCATGCATCATCTGGCGAAAATCCACACACTGCACCTTCCAAACCTAAATCTCCATGTGTCATTTGCAAGGGAGACCATTATCATCGAGATTGTCCCTGCATCCCACGGATCCTGAGGGACTGGTCTCCCCGCTTGCACAATCCGTTGTCTTCAACCTCTGACGATCACGTTGAAAGCACACCATCAACTAGTGAAAATGAAGTCAATGAATAGAAAGGAAGATATAAATTTCCTTGTAGACTGTGTGAAGTCGATCATGCCCTCCACCGTTGTCCTTTCCTGGATGAAGCCAAAAGAGTCCTGGATAACCGTCCTGCTTCACCGCAGAGACTTCCTCCTGGATACAAGAAACTCTTGCCGAGTCCATCGCTAGTTGAAAATCTCATTGACACACCGTTGTTGTCGGTCGAAGAACCTATCATTGAAGATAAACCCTCTGAGTCCACACTGGACCAAAGTCAATAGGTCGAGACGACATTCAACCCAATCTTGTCTTCAAGCGGTGCACCTTCAGATGATATTGTCACCAAAGAGAATAAGAACGACACTGTTCAAATTCTTTTCGTCAACACAAAATCCGATGAACATGGGGGCAATCTACCCGTTCCTTTTTTGCAGGAACGAAGTTCGTCAGAGATTTATCCAACCGTTTATTCGGTCCCTCCTCCAAGCAATCTAGTCGTTTCCTTTGATTGGAATCTACTAGGGAGACCCCGCCTACCATCTAATGTACCATTCCGAATCATAGTACAAGCTTACAAAATGATCATGGTTGTTACTATCATAGATGAAGGGATTTTGTGAGTATCCTTTCCTCAATTGCTTGGAAAGTGCTTGGTTCACCATCGCTTCTGCCTAAGATTTGAAATCTGACAGGCTTCACCAAAGGAACCAATCGACGGTTAGGGATCCCTCCAAGTTTTCTTATAACTTTGAGAAGGAAAACCGTTCATATAAACGTGATGGTAGTCCAAGGGCCTCTAGATTACAATCTACTCCTTGGGCGTGACTACATTTATAGCATGGGAGCTATCGTTTCCTCACTCTTTCGAGTGATGTGTTTTTCGCATGATAGTAGAGTGTTCCACCTTGTTGACCAGCTTTCATTCCCTAGTTCAAACATAGCTACTAGTCAAATTCCATCCCTAACCGGTCTTTTTCCACAAGGAATGTCTCATCAATCTCCAATCCGTCCACCTGATGATCGCGAGTGCTTCGGTGATTGTGACTGAAACCCAGGAGGCACACACCCTGGTCTGCTTCGGCAGGAAAACCCCAGATATAAGGTAGGTTTCCACGTAGGAATATGACTAGTCTGACTATCCCATCCGTTTAGGAAAATGGATCAGACTGGAAAAGGATTCCCTCTTCAAAGGTTATGTGATTGGAATTTACAACAGTCACCTTTGTCCATTTCGATGGACATCGCCAAGGAAGTGTTTTGTCTACTACGTGGATGGAACAATCTTGTTAATGCAAGAACTTCTATATGGTAACCTGGAAACTCTACTTCGTTATACATGGGGGCATGCAAACCCTTTTGCATGCAAGTTAAAAGTGACCATGTATTTTCTTAGTTTGTAGGATCTCAACCCTTTAGACTCGTAGGTTGGTCGTTCCTAGCTTGCATAACAAAAGGCATCGGAGCACAGTTTCGAATGGGGAAATCTCCCTAAAAATTGAACTTGTCGATGAGACATCCTTATTATACGACTGACACGAGCAGTTTTACACGAAGTTCAAGATCGTTTAAAAATAAACCTAGCAATGAGCAAATGTTCCCCTAGAGTTTAAGCTCATTAAAAAATGAACCCACCTTTAGTAAATAATCTTTGCGATTGCATAATTATCAGCTTTTGAGTCTTGGTCGTGTTCTTACCATCACTTCCAGTCTTTTTTAGTCATATGCCTCCATTTTATTGTTTACCCTTTTGAGGAACAGCTACGACGAGTGATTTTATTAGCCACCTTCTTTACACTGCCATGATTGAAAAGTTCCAAACCTTACCTGGAACCAGCTGCTATCTGAAAACATCACTTGTTCCTCAGAATATGAGTCTCCTTTAAGCTCTTTTCATCTGACTTGTAAAATATGAAAATATTGCTGAGCAATTCAAGCCTCTCCAGCTCGTTAAAGCGATCGAAAGTGCCATCCCTCCTCTAGATTTTAATCTTTTTGGACCTGAGGGATCATTACACAAAAAGATCGAGCGCTTGTCTTGTTCGGCTCGTTAAAACTATTGAAAAATCATCCCTTTCTTATTATTTAATACCTTTTTGGACTTAAGGGATTATATTACGAAAAAGGACTACTGGAGTTGCCTTTACGTCTCTTTTTAGACTCTCTAAAATTGAAAAGGACTGAGTTATCTTTGTCGTTAAACTCATTAAAACAATAGCGAAAAACTTGTCCATGCAGACAAGAGTGAGTTTCACTGTCGCTAGGCTCATTAAAACATAGCGATAGGTTTGCCCGAAGGGCAAATTATAGAACAAGCATACGTTATCCTCCTCAAGCTTGACAAAAATAAAGAGGTACTGGTCAGCAATGACTGGGGAAAAAGGGAAGAAAACTTGAATAATTTCATTGGTAGCAGGTCACTCTTGAACATGACACTTTCACTCCATCACCATGATTGAGTCGGGTTGGGTTATTCTGTTCACTGGTCATATCACCATTGGTCTGCTGTACCATCCATTTTGGGGTTAACGCTACCAATCCATTTCAGTGTCGCCAATATGTTCAAGAGAAGTCACTTAGAGAATTCACCAACCCAGCTAATGCCTCATTCACTGCAATACCTTCACTCTCCATTTTTCATGACCACCACCTTGAACCTTGTATCGTCAGATCGTTTTCACCTCCACAAAAATCATTTGTTCCATTTTGTGTCGTAGATGTGGGATTCATTAAGGCCCTCCTATGACGGGTCACTTCTTGTCGACATCAGCTCATTATCCAAGAATTCGACTTAGGAACAACCCTTTCAGTACTTTGAAGCTTGCATGCCTCAATGGCAAGTTTCTCACTTCTGGCGACAGGTTTACATCAATGGCCTTCGATTGAAAGATTTTGCATGGTGTTCGACATCAACTCATGTATTCACACCATGTGAATTGTACTGTAATACCTTGAGGGTCATCGTCATTATCGGTGATTCCTCTCGCGCTTGTTAACAGCTTTCATCATTGGCTGGTAATCAGGCGATGTCTTTCCATGTTCGACATCAGAACATATTTTCACATGGATCGACTTGTACTTCGGGCGAAGATTGAATGAGTTTGAAGATCCTGGATCTAGTTTCATCCATCCAGGTTGTGATATATTCAGGAAAATAAAGACATCAAATGTACATCATTGTTGCACAGATAATCATCCAAACTAAGGGATGATGGCTCTACCAGAATCATTAGTCTGCCACACAGACGATTGTCTGTCTTATGTACATGAAAATGAATTTATAAAGCTGAGCATGGGAATGCCTGCCTCAGCTAGATCATGAAAATATTATGAAGATAATGTATTGTATTATATCTTATTACATGTCACCTTCCAGTTCAAAAAACCTTGGATCCTCATGATAAAGCATTTCACCCGACATCAGAAGATTTACGACCTCATGCTTTAGGGGGCAACTGTTATAGACATATTTGGGCACTGCAACCCCAATCACATATGTCCATAAACCAAGGGCTTCTAAACCCCTAAAAGTGTTGTTTCATACCCTAAAGGAACAAGGTTAGCTTATTACATCATTTCCCAGAAGTTCTCCCTGAAAAACTGCTCAGAACTGGTCAAAACTGGACCATGCAGAGGTTCCGATGCATCTCACTTGTTACACACGGGGGTGCGATGCATACTGAAAATCCCTTCTGTAGGGTGTGATGAGCGAGAGCAGACAAATGGCAGAAGTAGTTTGTTAGGTGGAAACTCAAAGAATCTTCTAGAAACTGCTCATATGACACTTGCCTCTCTGAATTTGCCCAGGGATGAGTAAGAGATCATGAAATCTCCAAGTGGAACCAAGAACTATCAGTGAAATGACACTAATCAAAATCCCAGAAGCTGACTCACTCTCCTACAAACATCTATAGATGGATCCCTCATCCTAGAGATCCAAAGGCTGGAATTTTGTAATTTGTAAGGAAGTGTTGTTGGTTTCTCTTTGAAAACATTGTATTGTTGGGTGATATTGCTTTGTATGAGGTGAAGAGGGCTTTCATGCTAGGAGGATGATGTTGGATCAGACAGCCTAGTTGTAATCCTCTCTTCTACTACTTCTATCAATAAAGCTATTTGAGTTTTCCTCCATATGCTTGTATATCTCTGAATCTTGTATTTGTATATGCATTTATATGGTTAATGTACATCTGATCCTACACTGTTTATGGTTATAGATCTCTATGCTTTGATGGTATTTTGCTGCTTTGACTCTATAGGTGTTCTTTGAAGCGGGACAAGTGAGAAAGGAGTGGTGAAAGCTTTATCAAAGGAGAGAGGAAACAAGCAAGGAGACTAGCAAAAGACTGAGGTTGGTACTCTCTGCTTCTCTCTCATCTATCTCTCATAAAGGAAAACAAAAGTAACTTTAGTTTGTTTGTTTCTAAGATAGCTATCTGTCTCAGTGGGACTAGCAGCTTTGAATGTACACTAGTTTTCCTGATAACAAATTTGCAGACGTATCATGGTGTTGTATTACATTGTGCATAATTTGCAAGCATGTACACTCATTCAACCTTAACAAATGAGCAAACATGCCGAAAGAAGAGAACTTTCGTTTCGCAACATGACTTGCTACGTATGATTCCTCCAATGCATGAATGATAGGATCATGTGATTGTAGTGGAGGATGTGAAAATTGTAGATCATATTGGTTTTCAATGCGAACAAGAGAGTGATGAGGAGCCTGGGGAGACTCAATAGATTTCTGATCAGACGTGGAACTAACCTTATGGATGCGAGAACCTGACATAACCATCATCTTAGGCTGAAGTTCCTCGACAACTTGAGGGGTTTCCACTTCATCAACAAATAGATCATCAAAGACCGGTGGCTTAGAAGTATCAACAGCAAGTGAATCATAATCAAGATCAAATGAATGAGTAAAAGGATTGTGGCAACCATGATCATAAAATTCGAGATTGCATCAGCATCGTCATGATCTGATGAATCGTACAAATGGGTTGATGAGAAACAAAATTTTTCACCCTCTGAATTTATAGAACTAAAAGATGAAAGATTGGGTGGATTTGGAAAGAAATATTTGTCCTCTCCACAATCAAATGATGGAATGATATCCTGTGTGTCCTATGAAAGATCAAAAGTAGAGACATCTGGGGATGAATTTTCACAAGAAAAAGCATAAGTGGTAGAATCACAGAAGATTTCAAGATAGAGTAGATGAGGTGTAGAGAGAAGGAGTTCAGCCTTCACCGCAGGTTCTTCTTCAGATTCCCACACATATTCATAAAAAAAGAAAGCGCAGGTTGGCTTCTCAACACCAACTATTCCAACAACTTAATCCTCGTAAACAGTAAATATGGAGTATGGAATGGATGAACACAACATAGTAAAATCTGGAGGATCATAGGAACCAGAGGACAGAGGTTGAGAGAATGAGATCACATGACAACGATGAGGGTTGCAATCCAAATATGCTAAGATATCCAGAGCAAGTGGGGTATGACGAGGTGACAGTTCACTAGATTGGTTCACAACTTCTCCCACTTCGTCCTGCAGAGCTAGAGTTGTTTGATGAGAAGAAGACAGAGGGTCACTTGTGACAGTAGCCTTATCCATATTACATTTAGAATCTCTAACTCTGAGGTATGCTGGGAGGGGTTTGAATGATTCTAACTCATGTGGATTTTCATTCATGTGAAGAAGATACTAAAATATTTCTTTGAGAAATTTCCAATCAATTTCATCTTCAGGGATTTGAAAAGCAATATTATAGGAGAGGTCCCAAAATTGCAGAATAGATTCATCAGGTTCTTTCCGTAATTCCAATTTTTTTATTTTTTTTTATTTTTATGATTTACAATAATAACAGAAGAAAGCATTACCTAACTCTCTAATCATGTGATTAAAAGAGTGAATAGAGGTTGCTGGCAGTGTGAGACACCATTGCTTAACATGCGTTTTGAACGTGTAAGTGAACAACCAATAGGCAATGTCATCCAAGGGGACTTCATTCCTCTCACGGAAGCCTAAAAATGCAACTTTGTGTCTTAACATGGCTATTTCTCCTTCACCATTATATTTGATTTGTGACAAGTCGTCGATGACAACCTCTGACACTTAGAAAACATGTGCTTGAGAAAAACATGCCGAAATGGAGATTGTGATGTAAGTCATGAATGATGTACAAGTATTCAAAATAGACTTTGAGGGCTCATCTTTTCATATGCCCTCCTTCTAGCACCAGAAATTTTAATGGTGCTCGACCTGCCAACATGTCAAGGGGATCTCCCCGGTAAGAAGTCCCAAGTAGACCACAAACCCTTTGGAGTAGGAGTCCCAGTAGTGGGTGGTAATGTAGTGCCTTGACCACGGTAGTGCGCAGAGGCAATTATGATATCTTTGGTAGGAAGCAAGTGTGTGACCATGCAACGAGTCAAGTGAGATGCATGGGGGTTCTAACACACAGAGGGGAAAAGGAAGTGTGTCCCTTAGAGGTCTGTAATAGTACGTATCCTAAAAGGAACACATGAGTGAAATGACATCACAAGCTGCAAGTGGAGTAGTCCACAATCCAAAGTGACGAGTTAATCCAACAACACGTCTTCAACAATATTCATACAATTTCATACAAAACATTTCATACACAAATGCGTAAGTTAAACAACAGATATTGCTAAAGCAACCAAAATAACCCAACTATAATAAAAAAAAAATATGCATGAAAACGTGTTTGCTCATTAATATTATTAAAAGTGAAAATTTCATCCATACATACACCATTGACAGCCACTAGCCCCAATAGTGGAACATTATAGTCAACACCCCCTGCTCCTCCAAACAAGTGCACTCAGTGTACGTTGTGGTGAAGCTGAGGCTCCTCACAATACGGTCGAAGCATTCTCTAAGAAATGCCTATCCAAAAGCTTGACTCCCAAAATCCTCTACTATGAGTTACGAGCTTCTATATATAACAAAGGGTGGACTGACCCTTGACATTCCCCTTTGACTCTTTGGCTATCCTCATGACTCTTCAACTACTTTACAAATAACTCTTTACATTACATAGTGACTATTCACATTCCACTAATGACACTTGGAATTTCACTTACAATATATTTACAAATGATATACAATTTTCACATATCCCCATGTGGGACAAAATAGGCTTGAGTAAGCCTAACAAGACAAATACCATTACTCGAAAGATTGTGGAATGACCAACTTGACAACATCCTCTTGATGGTCTTCGGTGACGAACTGATACCAATCTTGGTATTGTGCTTCTGTGTCCCCGTCCTGTTTCGTGATGTCTTTCAGGGAACAGAATATTCCCTCCATGGCTTCTAGGTATATGATTCTGGAACCTTTATCCAATTCATCTTGAAGCATGCACAACATTTTCATGAGTGTAGCTGGACCATCTATGTACTTCTGCATGTTTTTTGCACTCAGTTGCAACTCATAGTTGGTGGCCTCTCACATCAATTGATGCATGTACCTGTCGACCTCCAGCAGAACTTGGTTCTTCTTAATGGCTTGAGTGAGGGATTTGATTGAAGGGATCCTATGTGTCCTCACTATGACATCCAGACTCTTGAACAACCGTGCATAGGAAGCCTCAATGTTAGCGATGAGTGGAGGGAGCATATCATAGTTCCAGATCAACGTCCGGATCCATTCTTTGTCTAGCTTTACCTGCGGATTCATTATCTTCTTCAAGTAAAGCGAGGCTCCCTTGTATCTCATTGTCCATTCCTGTACATGCCTAATAACAGTTTGTATGACTTTGAGAGTTTGTGAAATATTCATGCATTGCTATTGAAAACCATATAGATGGAAAAATGCCTTATGCACGGTGACAAATCTGTCATACAATTTCTACATGGTGGTCTTGAGAGTCGATACTTCAACAAGTATCTCTTTTGTCATCTCTGCCATAGTGGGTCTTGCAGATTGTTATGCTCATTGCTTGGCCTCTTGCATGTCCTTTGCTATCTGATCATTCTCTTCTAACAAGAACTTTACAGTTGAACTCGTGGCTTCAGCATAAGACTTAGAGGCATCATCCATGGTAGCTGGATCTCTTTTAACATATGAGACAATCACCCCTTCCTCCATATGTGCAGGTGATGTGTGATCATCCGGGAGATGATTTCTCTATGCCTGTACGATCCTTCGTTGTGGCTCATCAAATGATAAAATGTACACATCCATCATCGGATCATCATCAAGGAGAAAAACCTCTCCTTTATCACTCATGATTGGTTCTGATTCTGGGGGTGGTGGAGACAGAGGGACGACCTTGGATGTTCTTGGAATGAGGTCGGTGTCTTGGTCTTGTGGCTCCTGTTCCAAATCCAAGTCTGTTGCTTCCACAATTTTTTCAATGTTGAGAAATTTCCTAAACCTACACCTTCTCACCCTCTTCTTCATCTGCTAGTTGCTCTGACTCCTCAACCTGTATAGGTGCAATTTTATTTGTCATTGCACCTTGCCTTTCTTCCTTTTCCTATTTATGCTTCTCTTCCCTTTCTCTCCTCCTTAGCTTCTGCTCTTCTTTCAGCTTCTTCTATGTTTCCTGCAATTTCTTCTCTACATCTTCCAACCTTTTCTTCTCTATCTTCCTCCATTCTACTCTCTTTATGAACTATTGCCTCTCCGCCTCTATTTCCAAAGCTACTTCCTAAACAAGGGATTTGTCCTACACTAGTTTGGTGCTCACTGTTGTTGTTGTTGCTTCTTCCTATGGTGTTTCTTCCTGTAGAGCATCTTTCCATTCTATAGCCATGCTAAATGGTTCATTAAGCTTAAAGGAGTTGTAACAATACCTCCAAGGGTCCTCCTCTGCCCAATGTCATGCGGCATTCCCCATGGATCCACGTATAATACACCCTTGCAAAGTGGTTCTTGTATATACAATGGGGATTATATGTATTGAAATCTTTGGTGCTGAATTCAAAATTCTTTAATTCCTTGGCCTCGACATCTGCATCCTTCAAGCTCTAAATCTCGTACAGTCCAATCTACAAAGGAAGAGAAGGCCATGGTGCCTTCTTCCTCCAGTGCAGTCCTGTTGATAACCATGTGGAGATGTGATATGCAACCTCTTGTGTGACCAACTTATCGGTGGAAAACCTTGGTAGCACATGCGAAGGCTTCTCTCCGCTAAACATACCGATGAAGGTGCCACCGTGTGAGGCATACCAATCTGCAACGTTAAGAAATGCTTGCATCGCTTCTTGGGACATGTAAGGTGAATCCTTCTCAAAGATCATCTTGTAAATTGGGATGATGAAGTGGTCAAATAGCTTGCCATGATTCCTCGGTAATTGCACTTAGAAAGTAACTTGCAATAAATGTTCACAACATTCTCTGATGGTGTCCATGTGCAACCCATACCAGGAAAATGATGTTGGGCACAAATTGCATCTAGTAGGTACGTGGACTTATAGAATCTCGCTTGCTCATCCTTGGGTTGATTTTGGGCATTAGTCACATACACTTTCATCTAAAGAGACAACATATCTGACCAATTGAATGGCCTTCCTTCATTTTCCAACTGATCCAACACAATGACCCAATTTTGCGAAAATGTCTCTGTGCTCCTTTTCCTGTACAAGCGGCATGCAAAGATGATCAAGAGTAGGTAGGCCTTTCTGAGTGACTTAGTCTTGAAAACTTGATTGGGTGTTGACCTGATCTTTGATGGCTCTATCACCCAATGCTTCATGATCGGTCTAGTGTTCACATTGCTATTGTGGGTATAGAAGAGTGCATCCATGTGGTTAATCGACTTTGGTAAGTGATACATCGGATGATAGTTTTCTGTCCTAGAGGTAGCAATTTGTGTTCCACTGGAACGTCTGAATGTCATCGTCTCGAGATCGATATGTGAGAAAATCTAGTGAATTATGTCCACACAACAGAAGGTGGGGTACCTAAATGAAACCTTATACAAACCTAACTTGTGGATGTTGGCATAGTACTGTCAATCTTCCAGATCTTCCTTGAAGCTACTTGTGAAGATACCCTTGATTTTTTTCCATATTAACTTCATTTCCTTCTCTATGAACTGGAAAGTTCATTGACACTTGTTCAACTACATCTCCAGTGTTTCTCTCTACAATATCCTTTGATCCAACTCTCTTGGAAGCCATGTTACCTGTACTGCTGAAAAGATGCTCAACAATTGTTGTACTTGGAGACAGAGAAGACACTCATGGCATGCAAATGTTAGCTTGAAATTGAAAGAACTTCAAGAAAGACCATGCAACAAACTAGGCAATTGTTAGGCAAGATTGCACAATTTTTTGTTTTAGATATGAGGGACTGTCATCTAGATCTGCACATTACACAATCCCATTTGTCAGTGAGGAGGTTATGCTAACTGAAACTACGGAATGCATAGTTCAGTCTGGCTTGTGTTGACTGGGACTGTGCATTGCACAATCCTAGTTGGCAAGACTCTAGGTCTGTCTCTTAGAACTACACAGTGCACAATTGGAGCTAGTTAGTGGCATCCTCTACGCAATTCCTAGAGCCAAGGAAGAGCCTTGAGATCCAGAAATGTGTAGTGCATGCTAGGAAGAGCTAGATCCAGGCCAAGGAAGCCTAGATATTCCCAAGGGCAACAAAAAAATGAGAAAATTTGAAAGTGTGAGTGATGGTTGGTGTAGATTTGAGTGAATGGCGATTCATGCAATCAAAACAAGTGTAGGAATCAGCCAAAAAGAAGAACAACAAATCTTATGGAGAGAGTCACTGCAACAACGACCGCTAGTGCAAAAACTAGGTTATGAATGTGACACTTACGAAAGGCAATGAAAAACTTAAAACAACACTTTTACAAGCCATGAAAAATCAAAACGCCAACAGTCATTCAATAAAATGGGTAAAACAACAATCTCACAAGCCAAGGAAACAAAAAAAAAAAAAAAATCGGCAAAAGACTATAAAAGCAAAACTTACCTAGAAAAGTTGTGCCGATTGTGTCGAAGGCTCCTATATCTCCTTGAGAATGCTAGAGATCCAATATCAAATGTGAAAATGAGCTTTGGTGATGCCCATTAAATAGATTTGATAGATTAAGGGATTATGACATGAAGGCCAAAAATCTAGGAAAAAGCGATACATGACGGTAGTTTCCAAAAATAACTTAAGTGTAACTCCGACTGCTAAAAATAGATCCATATTTTTTACGAATTTTTTTGGCTTTTCTTCTTTTTAATTTTTCAGGAAAGGTTGCCATGAATGCATGGAGAAATTGCACAGTTCCGGGGAGAATTGCATAACTCACTGACACATGAATCGGGCAGCTACTAAGGGAATGCTTCTATGCAGTTCCTAGACTGAGTGGCTTTGGATTCCTCTCATGCTCTGCGTAGTTTGTCAACTGGAGACAAGTTTCCAACTGGGTCTATGCAATTCTAGAGCTGAAGCTCACTGTTGGGCTGAACTGCGCATTTCCTAAGAGCAAGGCTAGTTTCCCTCTAGGATTGCGTGGATCACCAAAGCAGTGCTAGAAATGGATTGCAACCAAGTGAAGAGGTCAGCTTATGGTTAGAAGACAAAACGAGCAAGGAAACACAAGCTTTAAATAAAAGTATAAAACTCAATGAAATCACAAGTACCTGGGCAATGTAAGATAAGTTGCTCTGATTTTAGGAGGGAGGCTCCAAAACAAAGCATAGGAAAAAAATTGGAGAGTGGTTGTAGTCGCTAGAACAAGTTCCCTTATGATTGGCATATAGTGCAGGAAGTGAACCAACGCTTATGAAAACTACCAGATCCGAGGATGAACATATTGCTCATGGTCCAAGTTCTAGCCAAAAATATCTTAGACGGGCTATGAGCGAATTGCTGCTATGAGTGGTGTTGCAGTGAATACTGGTATGGACTTAAACTTATGGCATCAACTGGTTATACCTTATCTGCATGACTTGACAAGAAGCCTCGTGATGGAAGTGATGGGTTGAATGTTTGGATTATGCCATATCACAATAAGGTGAGTTGAAGGGTGATGTGTCCCAGAGATATAAACCCAAAATTTTATAAGAACATGAGGGGGCACCAACTAGGGTTGATTAGGACCAGGCTAGCGTGGCAAGGCTAGTAGCATGAAGAAGGTTAGCTGAGTTGATAGCCTTGTATTGGCCACCGAAAGAACTCATTATTGCCAGCAAAAGGCACATATAATTGATAAAGGCTAAGATATGGTCTCTAGGACATAAGTTTAAGGGTGGCAACAAACGGGAAGAATTTATCGTTCCAAGTCCTGTTACGTGGAGGTCAACCTCGATAGTTCAATGAATGGATTTTTTAAAATAGTACGAGATGAATCTGCGTGATGTGTCATGGATGGAGTAAGGGCATTGGAACACCATGAGTAAAGACCCCATGGAGAACAGTGGACCCACACTACACGTAAGCCTAGAGGTCATTTCCCAGGATCACCACAAGGTAGAGTGCTCATTTGAAAAGTGAGGGATGATGGAATTTAGGGCCTAGTGGCGTTTACGTGAGCCCGATAATTTTCCCATTGGTATTGTGTGGCTCCACTTCACAAGTTAGCTTGACGGTCTAACCCTAAAACTTTTACAAGTGCAAAGAGGGAGAGGAGCCAAGGGTAACAAGAAAGTTGGAGGTAGTTGTCATCCCGTCAAGTGGCTTGAATATATATATATATATCTATATATATATCTATATATATATATATATATATATATATATATCTAGAAAGAGCAAGAGAGAGAGAGAGAGAGATATACATATATGTATATTTATATATACACATACATATATGTATATACATATATATACATATATGTATATATATACATATATGTGTATATATATATATATATATATATATATATATATAGTGCTACATTATACATAATTGCGAGGTTGTGGAACCCAAGCCCATGAATGGGTCAACAACTTGTCAACATATGCCAAGTGGCACTGAAATGTTGGCCAAGTAGTCATAGCCACGTGCGATCCACATGGTATGGTTGACAATGGGGCACTTCGTGATTTGTTAGAAATTCAAAGGATCATAACTTTTGATCCAAAGGTCGTATTAGGGTAAAATTTTATGTCGCCAAAAATGTCTTACCTAGATGACCACAATGGTAAGACATAATTCTAGTTCTAAAGAAAATACTATTATCCCAACTCTCTAACTGTTATAAGGGACATTAGATTAGCAAGTGAACTATTTTCACCGAGGTTAAGGTGGGGGATGCTTATAGGTGGTATCAAAGCATCAAAGTTCAACACTTGGATTGGATGGGCCATATCATGGGTAAGTAACAACATAACTCCTGCAGGAAGTATCATGGGTAAGTAACAACATAACTCCTACAGGAAGGTCTTATGATGATATTTATAAATTAACTAAACAAATTGTTAGGTGTTAAAAGTTGGTCTATAATTGAGTGATTTCATGCATGGATGATATGGTTATATTATGATTTATATGTGAAACATGGAACTAATAGTTTGAGGTTTATTAATATATGATTGATGAATATGTAATGCATAAGTGGCAATGCTTGTGGTTTGATGTTGATTTTCATGGATACTAACACAACTTATTTTGTTATAGAAAAGTTCATAATGACAACTCCATACATGCAAGTTCATGGTCAGTATTTTGTTTATTTATTTATCTCATGATGTATATAAAAATTGTGTTGATAGATGTACACTTTAAGGACTATGAAGGCATGTATACTAATAATTTTTTGATTGAATGACATTAGTATACTGATATGGAGTGTTTGTTTCAGCCAAACTTGTCATAATAGTTATGCGAAAGCAGGATCATGTTCATGGTTTCCCATTCATTATTATATTATTGCTATGACTCCAACAATTTTGCGTGAATGATAGCATATAACGTAAGATAACACTAGATGAAGTTCCCCCAGAAGCAAAGGGTGTTACACCATAGGTCGAGATGACGAAGGAATGATCAGTAAGATAGTAGAATATAGTTCTAACCACACACGACACATGCATGAAGACGAAAGTTTAGTTGGAAAAAGGGGAGGTAGAAACTCTCTTGATTAGATGGATACCCTAATGTTATAGACATTTTTGTGCCTTACAAATATAAGCATGAAATGTCCATAAACCAAGGGATCCTAAGTCCCTAAAGATGTTGTTCTAGCTCCTAAAGAAACAAGGTCAACAAATTACAGCTTCTCCCAGAAGTTCTCCACCAGAAACTCCTCAAAACTAGTCAAATCAGGATCAATTCAGATGCTCCACTAGCTGCCTGCGTTGCAAAGCACCCAAATACACTGGCTAGGTGCGTTGCAACGCAGGTGAATGCACTACCAGGGTGCGTTGAGCGGGAAGTGACAAATGGCAAAGTCATTCAACGAGGTGGAAAGGTAATGGAAGCTTCCAGAATCTTCTCCAATGACACTTGCCTCACTGAATTCGACCAGTGATGAGTAAGAGGCTCTCAGTCTCCAAGTGGAAGCAAGAACTGACAGAGAGAAGCCACAAGTCAAAACATAAGCTGACTCATCTTCTCTGCTTACATCTATATATGGATCCCTCATCCCAGAGATCCAAGAGGCTGGAATTTTGTACTTTGCAGAGAATTGCTGTTGGTTTTGAGATTGAGATTAGTGCATTGGGTGATTTATGCTTTGTTGGAGGTGAGGAAGGGATTCCTTTGCTGGGAGGTAGATGCTGGATCGGGAGTCACTTGGTTGTATCTCCTCTTGGATCTTCTTATCATATCAATAAAACTATTTGAGTTTCTCCTACATGTTTGTGTATCAATGATGTTTGTTATATATGCATGTTTAGCTTAAATCTGATCCTAAGCTATTTGTGAATGTAAATCTATGTCTTTGTGTAGTTTTCCTCTTCTGTGATCTTGCAGGAACTTGGTGAAGCTGAGAAAGTAAGGGAGTAGGAAGCGGGAAGCAAGCAAAGAGGAGAGCGATTGGATCAACAAACTAGCGCAAGACACAGGTTAGTTACATCCTTCCTCTTCGTTTACATTTCATAAAGAAGAATACGAAAGTAGTTTTCCTTGTTTGTTGCTAAGGCACTGTCACACCTTAGAGTGGGATAGGGGCGTTCTGAGTAGATACTTTTCCCAACAACAAAATGGCGACTCCACTGGGGATCGTGTCTAGTTAGTTTATTTGTGTTTCTATTGCTCTTCATCTCATAAACTCATGAGTGGCGAATCGAACTGCATTTGCCATTTACAAATGCAAAGTAGAGATCTGCTACTCTAGTCCATTTACTGGGCCTGTTTATGGTCTGAACAGTTGACTCACAAATGATCTGACAGCCCTTTGTGATAGCTCTTAGTCCTCCTTTAAATCATCCCTCTGATTGTACCTTACTGATAGCTTTTATCCGGCCAAAAACCATAGATTAAACTGCAAACCGTGACCCAGAACCCAGAGAAAATTCTTGTTTCTGCTTCAGCGCAGGCTCTATGAAGAGGTTCTGCATTTCAATGCAGGTCCCGAGAGGGCTACCTGCGCTGCAATTCAGTTTCTCTGTGCAACAGGTGCGTTGATCAGTCTTTTCCCTGTGCAGCTGAGGTTCTTTGCTTCATTTTGTTCAGTTTTATCTCTGTTTTTTGCAGCCTGTTATCAGTGTGTGTACCTATCTGAAAACCCCTTTTCTTTGCCTTAATTCCGCCTCAGTTGTATAAAAGAAACTGTATTTGTTTTTGTGTATTTGTTACGTCATTTACAGTTTCCCATTGCAAAAGTAAACTGATCATACTGTCGCCCTTAGATCTAGATCTGTCGTAAGTGTCGTTTTGATCTTAGGAGAAAGTTTATTTGCTGTTGACAGTTGATTGCGCTTTTACTTTTGCCTTTGGTTTGAATTTGTGAATTTCTAGTGTCGAAACAAGTGTTTACTTCAAAATCATAAAGTGTCGTAATCGTCTCTACTTTTTGATTTCGAAAAGAAGCTTGTTTGTGTTTTTCGCTTGAAATCGAATTCAAATTTGTACAACAACTTTCTTTTAGGCATCAATATTAAGAAAGTGAAAAACAAATACATGCACAAGTGCATTTGCATATTGACAGTTTGTATGGCTTGATTTAGGAAAAGTGCATTTACAGTGTGCTCTTTACTCTTTGAGAAAAGATTGTGTCTTTCTTTTCCCCTTGTAGCTAGGATTTTCATTGTTGAAAAGAGATAAAAGCTTGCTTATCATCTTTAGACTGCATTTAGGAATTACATCTACATCTCGTGGTGATCCAGAAAGGAAAACTTCTAAGAAAGATCAACCTAAAATAAATTGAATGAACTTAACAACACTTTGTAACTTAACGCACAACATAGAGGTCTAGGCTAGAGACGTGTTCCGGCGTCGTAAAGCCTGGTAACTGTTGTCCTCACTGTTGGTTGGGTGATTCCTCCACGGTGAGACGATAAGTGCCAGTACGGATTGTGCTCCCACGTACCGTCGAGTATATATTGGGAGACCCCTATAGGCATAAAACCTTTATCCATAGGAAGCCGTGTCGGCCGCCCTACTAATCGCAATGCACTGAACACAGCATTCGGGAAGATTGACCACCCGTACCCTAAAAAGTATTCTGCGGTTTTGCGATTGGTTTGGCACACCCTCTACCTAGATCTCCAGAGCAGTCCCTTTCATTCCTTTTCAGACTCCTTAACAAAAAAGGTCCATCTGAGCACTTGTCACTTCAGGCTCATTAAAAATCGAAGGAGACTAGAGTCATCTTTTGTTTTTTCTCGACTCTTTAAAACTGAAAAAACAAAGTTGTGTCAAAGCGTGTTAAAATTTATTTTAAACGGAATATACATACCCCTTTTTCCTGCGTTGATCTTTTGGTTGAGAAAAATGGAGCCTACCAACCAAGGAATTCCCCTTGGTGGAAATCCTAGTCCCTTCTCCTCTTGGGGAGATGTTGGTGCGCCCCATATGGCCACATTGTCACTTCCAAAACTGACAATTGGCTTGCCAGTTTGGCTCTTCTCAACCAATGTCGTTCAGAACACCACTATTCCTGAACAGTCGAATCAGCAGTTAGACGAGTCCAAAGTTTCCCACCAACCTTCTACTTCCTCTAATTCTTCTTCTCTTCCTTCCTCTTCGCTTGACGGGACTGGTAAAACTAAAAACCAAGTTCCTAAGGAGAAGAAGGAAAAGAAGAAGAAAGAGAAAAAGAAGAAGGAGCCAAAGGCAAATAAGGGAAAACAAGTGTCGTCTAATGAAAATCCACACACAGCACTGACCAGGCCTAAATCGCCATGTGTCATTTGCAAGGGAGACCACTTTCACAGAGATTGTCCTTGCATCCCTCGGATACTAAGGGACTGGTCTCCCCGTTTGCACAATCCGGTGTCGTCAACCTCTGATGGCCATGTTGAAAGCACACCGTCAACTAGCGAAAGTGAAGTCCCAGGACAAAAAGGGAAAGCTAGATTTCCCTGTAGACTGTGCGAAGGCGACCATGCCCTCCACCGTTGTCCCTTCTTAGACGAAGCTAAAAGAGTTTTGGATGATCATCCGGTTTCACCGTTACGACTTCCTCCTCGATATAAAAAACTCTTGCCGAGTCCTTCGTTAGTTGAGAATCCAGCTGGCCCGCTCAAATGGTCGGCTGAAGCGCCTGTCATTAAAGATGAACCAGCTGAATCCATACCAGACAAAAGTCAAAAGGTCGAGGCGACAGTTGACCCGGTCTTGCCTTCAGAGGTTTTATTTTCGAATGACACAGTCATTGAAGAGGATAAGGATGACACCGTCCAAATTCTCTTCATCAACACAGACTCCGACGAACACGGGGGCAATCCACCCATTCCTTTATCGCAGGAAGGAAGTTCGTCAGAGCCATACCCGGCTATCTACTCGGTCCCACCTCCAAGAAACCTAGTTGTATCCTTCGACTGGAACCAACTAGGCAGACCCCGTTTGCCAGCAAGCATACCATTCAGAATTATCGTCCAAATATACAGAATGGTCATGGCTGGTACCATCATTGATGAGGGGGCTTCTGTGAGTATCCTTTCCTCTATTGCTTGGAAAGCGCTTGGTTCGCCATCGCTTTTGCCTGAAATGAGAAATCTGACAGGCTTTGATAAAGGAACCAGTCGACCTTTAGGGATCCTCCCCAATGTGCCCATAACATTGAAAGGGAAGACCGTTCAAATGAACGTGATGGTCGTTCAAGGACCCTTGGATTATAACCTACTCCTTGGACGAGACTATATTTATTGCATGGGAGCCATCGTCTCCTCACTCTTTAGAGTAATGTGTTTTCCGCACGGAGGAAGAGTGGTCAAGCTCATGGACCAGCTTTCATTTCCCGGATCACGCATCGCAAATAGTCATATACCATCCCTAAATGGTCTCTTCACGCAAGAAATGTCTCAACCACGGTCCGTCCTCCCGATGAGCGCGAGTAATTCGGAGGGATATGACTGGAACCCAGGGGGTATGCGTCCTGGTCTGCTTCGGCAGGAAAACTTTGTGTATAGGGTAGGTTTCCGCGAGAGAATATGACTAGTCTGTACCCCGCCCATGCTGGAAGAGGGTTATTCTAGAATAAGATTCTCTTGTCAAAGTTATGTAAGCTGGGTCGGCGCCGCTTACCTTTGTTTATCTCGGTAGACATCGTCGAAGAAGTGTTTTGTTTGCACCACAAATAAAACAGCCTTTGAATAACCTGTAAGAGGTAGGCCTTTCCTGGTAGAACAAATGTTTTATCTGCAAATTGAGAGGTAACCTTGAAATTGTACTTTATACCTGGGGGCATGCAAACCTTTTGGAGTGCAAGCAAGGGGCGACTATTTATTTTTTAAATTTTTAGGACCTCTAACCCTTTAAACTCGTAGGATTAATCGTTTCCGAACTTGCATAAAGAAAGGATGCGGGGCAAATCTTTGTAGGGTGCAAGCTCCATAAAAAATGGCATCTTCAATGAGACATTCTTATCATATGATTGGATTAATCGAGCAGTTTTAGCACATAGTTCATGCTCGTTAAAAAATAAACATAAGATCGAGCAATTTTAGCACATAGTTCATGCTCGTTAAAAAATAAACATAAGACCGAGCAAGTGTTTCAATCCGCGTTTAAGCTCGTTAAAAAATGAACTATCCTCCGGTAAATAACCACCGTGAATGTAACATTATCAGCCATTAAAGCCTTGGTCGTGTTTGCATCATCACCTCCACTTTTCCATTGTCCGATCATTCACCTCCATTTGATTGTTTACCCATTTTGAGGAACAACTGCGAAGAGTGATTTCACTAGCCATCCTTGTGACACTGCCGTGCTTGGGAAATTCCAACCCTTACCTAGAATCAGCTGCTACCCATTTTATCACTCGTTCCTCAAAAGACGAGTCTTCTTTAAGCTCTTTTCATCTGACTCGTAAAATATGAAAAGATTGCCGAGTTTTGGCCTTCCAGCTCGTTAAAGCGACCGGAAGGGCTATCCCTCCTCTAGATTTTAATCTTTTTGGACCTGAGGGATTATTGCACAAAAAGATCGAGCACTTGTTTTGTTCGGCTCGTTAAAACTATCGAAAATTCATCCCTTTTGTATTGTTTTATACTTTTTTGGACTTAAGGGATTAGATGACGAAAAAGGAATTCCGGAGTTACCTTTACGTCCCTTTTCAGACTCTCTAAAAATGAAAAGGACCGAGTTATCTTTGTCGTTAAACTCGTTAAAAACATTAATAGCGACAAACTTGTCTTTAGACGAGAACGAGTTTCACTATCGCTAGGCTCATTAAAACATAGCGATGGGTTTGCCCGAAGGGCAAATTATAGAACAAGCATATGTTATCCTCCTCAAGCTTGACAAAAATAAAGAGGTACTGGTCAGCAATGACTGGGGAAAATTGGGAAGAAACTCAAAGAAACTTTATTGGTAGCAAGTCGCTCTTGAACATGACACTTCCACTCCGTGCCTGAGTCAGGTTGGGTTGTTTCATTCACCGGTCACATCACCATGGTCTCGCCATACCATCCACTTTTGGGGTAAATGCTACCAATCCATCATATAAGTGTCGCCGACATGTTCAAGAGAAGTCATCCAGAGAAGTCACCCGTGTCCCATCCACTACCATACATTATACTTCATTCTTTCATGACCGCCACCCTGAACCATATGTCATCAGATCGTTTTCACCTCCATCAAAATCATTTGCTCCGTTCCGTGTCATTGATGTGGGATACATCAAGGCCCTCCTTTGACGGATCGCTTCTTGTCGACATCAGCTCATTATCCAAGAAGTTGATCTAGGAACACCCCTTCAGTACTTTGAAGCTTGCATGCCTCAATGGCAAGTTTCTCACTTCCGGCGACAGGTATACATCAATGACCTTCGACCGAAAGATTTTGCGTGGTGTTCGACGCCAAGTCCTTTATTCACACCACGTGAATTGTACTGCAGTACCTTGAGGGTCATTATCATTATTGGTGATTCCTCTCGCGCTTGTTAACAGTTTGCATCATTGACTGGTAATCAAGCAATGTCTTTCCATGTTCGACTTCAAAACATTTCTCACATGGATCGATTTGTACTTCGAGTGAAGATCGGACGAGATTGAAGACCCCGGATCTAGTTTCATCCATCCGGGCTGCGATATATATTCAGGAAAAATAAAAACATTGACATGTACAGCATTGCAGCACAGATAATCATCCTACCAAAAGGATGATGATTTCATCAGAATCATCAGTCTACCATCAGACGATTATCTGTCCTATGTACACAAAAATGAATTTATAAAGCTGAGCATGGGAATGCCCGCCTCAGCTAGATCATGAAAACAGTATGAAAATAATGTATTGTATTGTATCTTATTACAGGTCTCCTCCCAGCATTGAAAGAACTTCGGATCCTCCTAATAAAGAATTTCACCCGATAAATGGCCTCATACTTTAGGGGGCAACTGTTATAGACATTTTTGTGCCTTACAGCTATAAGCATGAAATGTCCATAAACCAAGGGATCCTAAGTCCCTAAAGATGTTGTTCCAGCTCCTAAAGAAACAAGGTCAACAAATTGCAGCTTCTCCCAGAAGTTCTCCACCAGAAACTGCTCAAAACTAGTCAAATCAGGATCAATTCAGATGCTCCACTAGCTGCCTGCGTTGCAAAGCACCCAAATACACTGGCTAGGTGCGTTGCAACGCAGGTGAATGCACTACCAGGGTGCGTTGAGCGGGAAGTGACAAATGGCAAAGTCATTCAACGAGGTGGAAAGGCAATGGAAGCTTCCAGAATCTTCTCCAATGACACTTGGCTCTCAGTCTCTCAGAATTCGACCAGTGATGAGTAAGAGGCTCTCAGTCTCCAAGTGGAAGAAAGAACTGACAGAGAGAAGCCACAAGTCAAAACATAAGCTGACTCATCTTCTCTGCTTACATCTATATATGGATCCCTCATCCCAGAGATCCAAGAGGCTGGAATTTTGTACTTTGCAGAGAATTGCTGTTGGTTTTGAGATTGAGATTAGTGCATTGGGTGATTTATGCTTTGTTGGAGGTGAGGAAGGGATTCCTTTGCTGGGAGGTAGATGCTGGATCGGGAGTCACTTGGTTGTATCTCCTCTTGGATCTTCTTATCATATCAATAAAACTATTTAAGTTTCTCCTACATGTTTGTGTATCAATGATGTTTGTTATATATGCATGTTTAGCTTAAATCTGATCCTAAGCTATTTGTGACTGTAAATCTATGTCTTTTTGTAGTTTTCCTCTTCTGTGATCTTGCAGGAACTTGGTGAAGCTGAGAAAGTAAGGGAGCAGGAAGCGGGAAGCAAGCAAAGAGGAGAGCGATTGGATCAACAAACTAGCGCAAGACACAGGTTAGTTACATCCTTCCTCTTCGTTTACATTTCATAAAGAAGAATACGAAAGTAGTTTTCCTTGTTTGTTGCTAAGGCACTGTCACACCTTAGAGTGGGATAGGGGCGTTCTGAGTAGATACTTTTCCCAACAACACCTAAGGAGCCTAAGGGATGGGATAAAATGTTTTATGGAAGTAATGAAACGTTGGTGAGAGCTCAAGAGAGTAAAGCTTAGATAAATGAAGTTATTTTGCAGAGACTCTCATATTTATAGACATAGAAGCAACATGAGTTGGGAACTAGTCACAGAGGCAAGGGAAAGCTCTGGGAATCAGAAGAGAAAACAAATTAAGTACATGTTAGTAGGTCCAAGAAGATACATAGGTGGGAGAGTGAAAACACTGTGAAGGGGAATGTACCTTTAAGTACCCTAGAAGGAAGAACCAACACTTATGTACATCAATTTGGTGGATACTCCAACTCTACTTCCATGAGGCACCATCATCACTCTCATCATCATCATCATCATCATTAGAGGAGAGAAAAGGATTATATTCCAAAGGAATTTAAGAAAGCCAAGCCACCCATATTTCATGGATATATGAAGAAATATCAAGATGGAGAAACTTGGTTACTAGGCATGAGGAAATTTTTCAGAAACCATGATTATTCTGAAAAGATGAAAGCTAAGATTGACACCTATAGTTTGAAAGAAAAAGAAAATATATTGTGAGAATATTTGGAAAATGTCGGAGCCATTGTTGAAGAAGAACTGACTTACAATGAATTTGAGAAACTCTTTTGGAATCAATATTTATTGGAAAGATACTATGACACCAAGGCAAAAGAGTTCAATGAGCTCAAGATGGGACAAATAAAAAACGATGAATATGTCACTAAGTTCCTAGAATTACTGAGATATGCACATATCTCAATGATGAGAAGGAAAAAATCCATTGATTCATCAGTGGGATAGTTATGACATTTAAAGACAGAATTGAATTCCTAGAATCTCATACACTGAGCGATGCCATAAAGAAATTGAAACATTGGTATGAGCAGGAAAAGTCTAAGAGAAAAATTAAAAGCGATTGGAAGGAAGAGAACGACACTATAAATAAAAAGAAATGGACCAAGAAATTTACAGAGAAAAAGGGAAGTAAACAACCAACCACCATAAATTGATTTTCATAGAAAACTAGTTTAATGGCTAAAGGGAATACACAACAACTAGAAGCACAACATCGAAGAGTTGAAATAAAAGAGCAGCTAAAGTGTTGGAAACAAAGTAAACTATCAAATGAGAACTGTAAACTCAAAACTAGAACTCACACCAAAAAACCCAAGAAAAACATGAAAAACAAGTAAAAAACAAAAGGTGTTGATGTTGGAATAACATATTTTTCTAGGGTAAATATCAAGATTTTTTAAAAATGGCAGTGAAAATCAATTTTTTTTGCTCAAAAAACACCCTAAAAATGAAAAGTGTTGACGTTGGAATAATGTATTTTTTGCAGGTAAATTTTCAACATTTTTTAATAATGACGTTAAAGATAAAATATCATGACTCCAAAAAACCTTAAAATGTTATGAAACATGCTCACAAAATAGAAGAAAAGATAGATCAACGACTTCAAAATAAGCCTCTTCGAGGGGGAAACCTCATTTACATTGCACAAATGAAAAATTCTTGGATGATACAAATGACAAGACCTCCTTTTTAGATATAGGAGAGGTCACAATATAAATAGAGCCGACATAACAATATTATTGTAAGGGCACAACAATAAAAATAGTGGACTTCTATGGGGCACAATAATAACAATATGGGGACTACATGGGCACAACAATACAATAAGGGGGTTGCACTAATAACAATAAGGCACTACAATAGTAGTATAGGGACCTAACATGCCCCTCTCCTTCAAAAAGTGTTGTCCTAAACACTTGAGTAGTTATGGATGTTTCTGTATAAAACTCTCATCCTCTCATGTGAAATCTTCAGCTCATAGTTGTCAAGTTCTTCCTTCCGTGACTGCTTTAGGGTTCATTATGATTTTTCCTTCCTCGTCAAGTTCTGAAAATATTGTTTGAACTAGGAGCTTGTAACCTATAACCTTATTTAAGCATGAAACATGGAAAACTTGGTGCACTCGGGAAGATGTAGGAAGCTCCAATTTGTATGTCATAGTACCAATATTTTGCAACACCTTGTAAGGACCATAGTACTTTGGTGATAATTTATTATCCTTCTTAGCTTTCTTAAGGGACATTTATTTGTATGGTTGTAGCAGTAAAATTACCCAATCACCTACATAAAAACTTCTTTCACTGGGATGTTGGTCTGCTTGTTGTTTCATTTGATTATGCGCCAAAGTGAGGTTATCCTTTAAGAGTTGGAGAACTTGTTGTTGATGCTTGATGTAATCATCCATTGCTTGAACCATAGAATTTTCTCTTAAAGATGATGTGATGGATGGCGTATGATATCCATAAAGTGGCATAAATGGGGTCATTTTTGCTAAAGCGTTATACCACCATTCAACTAGAGTTAACCACTTGAACAACTGTGTTTGTTTATCAAATATAAAGCAATGACAATATCCTTCCAAACAATTGTTCACTATCTCCATTTGTCCATCTATTTTGAGAGTTTGAGGAGTGCTAATTCCTGCCAATGCACTACAAGATATGGTTAGATTCATTTCTTCTTTCTCTGGGGTTGGTTCCTGGTGTATATCCTCTTCTTTTGACATTTCGTGTTCCTTTTCTTCCTCCTCTTCACAATCAATGTAAAATAATTTCTTCTCAGCACCCTTATGACCTTTAGTGTATTTTCTATCACAACAGTAACAAAGCCCTTTTTCTCTTTTTTCTTCCAATTGTTGTGGTGTCAACATTGTATGCTATGGAAGGTTAGGAGAAACAACACTTTCATCTTTATAGTTATGAGTGGTAGGCTTCCTTGTTGGCATAGTTTTGCTTTCAATTTTTCTTGCCATCCTGTATGCCTTCTCCAATGAATCAGGAACTTCCCAAAGGTGAACCTCATGTTGGATGTTATCCTTTAAAGCCCCTATGAAGACTTCAATCCTATGTTTCTCCAGAGTATAATTCACCCTTATATTCAATTCTTTGAAGTCCTCCATGTGCTCTGCCATCGAAGACTTTTGTTTGAGATTTATCAATTGGATAAGGTGTTTCTCTTTGTATCCTCATAATGTGCTATCATTTCCTCCATCAAGATGGAACAAGTGACCATTTGTTTATGACAGCAAAGCGATTGATACCATGAAAATTGAATGGGTTCTAAATATAAAGTTGCAATACATACCTTTTGTGTGTTTTACACATTATGGAGATAAAAATATTTCTCCATATGTAATATCAATGTTGCAGGATCCTTGCTATCAAACTTCCTCATATCTATCTTAAGAATATGTTGGTCTTCAATCCAACATTAGATTCTATGAAATCATGATCAACATTTCTTTTGTTCTCATCATGAGTTTCCTCTACTACCTTTTCGCCTTAGGAGGCCTTTCTTGTAGCAGCTTTGTCCCACGTTACTTCAAACCTTCAATGTATTTCTTCAAATCTTCCATGCCTTTATTAAAATATGCTTCCATCCTATCGATATTAGCTTCCATGACATAAAAAAAACTATTTTTCTGAGCTTCGATCACATTCTTCAAATCATCCATCCAATTTTTCTTTCTAGGTGTTTCTATTTTCTAGATTTGAGTCATTCTTTCTCTTGCTTTTAGGATATCGATATTTAAATGACTATAACTATGTAATTTTGGATCTCCAAGTTATGAAATTTTGGCCTTTGGTATCCATCTTAGTCCTCTCTCCAAACCCAGAAGTCTGATCGAGATTGGATTATCCAATAAAGAGTTATGCCCAGTCTCCCACAATGGCTTGATTATAGACTGGTTGAGTAGAGCGAACTTGTATGATGTACCTCGTGTCTTTGTTTCAACCTTCGACTATGAAAACAATACCAAACACACTACATTCCTTCCTCTTTCTATCTCACTTTATGAAATTTGAATTTGATTCTCAGAGAGAACGTTATGACGCGTTTCCCAAGGTCATCTATTTGAAATGGAATTCGGGAGCCTGCAAAAACCCTAACTTCCTTGGATCATATATTTGAAAGTATAGCGAACCAAGTTCTTAAATTTTTACATGAGGGGAAACACAATTTCAGCTCAATTGGGTTTGAATTTCATCTTCCAAAGATTCATATAAAAAACATTATAGTGAAAATTTCATGATGTCCTACTTGAGATGGAATTTGAAGCCTGCAAAAACCCCAACTTCCTCAGCTTATATCCAAGACAATGTAGAAATACAAGATTGATATTCAGAAATGAGGTTCAGAATGCTTTCGTCTCAAATGGGTTTTAATTTTAGCTCCTGGAACTTCGTAGAAAAAATTTGATAGCGAAAATTCCATGATGGCCTGTTTGAAGCAGCGAAACCCTAGAATCCAAAGCTCAGATACCAAAATGTAACTAGCTCACAAAGTAGAATAAAAGATAGATCAACGACTCCAAAATAAGCCTCTTCGAGGGGGAGACCTCCTTTACATTACACAAATGAACAATTCTTGGATGATACAAATGACAAGACCTCCTTTCTATATATAGGAATCCAAGGGGTCACAATATAATGAGAGCCCACATAACAATAATATCGTAAGGGAACAACAATAAAAATAATGGGCTTCTAGGGGGCAGAATAATAACAATATAGGAACTACATGGGAACAATAATACAATAAGGGGGCTGCATTAACAACAATAAGGGGCTACACTGGTAGTATTGGAATAAGCTTTTTTCAGCGTAAATTTTCAACATTTTTTAAAAATTGTAGTGAAAACCATTTTTTTTGGTGCAAAAAACTCCCTAAAAATGAAAAGTTTTGATGCTAGAATAATGTATTTTTTTCCCGGGGTAAATTTTCAACATTTTTTAAAAATGACATTGAAAACTAATATTTCTTTTTGTGTAGAAAATGTCGTGAAAATGAAAACCGTTGATGTTGGAATAATGACTTTTTTTACGGGGTAAATTTTCAACATTTTTTAATAATGACATTAAAGATAAAATATCATAACTCAAAAATACCTTAAAATTTCAACGATTTTCAGACATGACATTAAATATAAAATATTATGTCTATGAAACGCCTTAGAATTCTAATAGTTTTGAGGCATGACATTAAAGATAAAATATCACGTCTCTAAAAAGCCTTAAAATTCCAACAATTTTCAGCCATGGTGTTAAGCAAAAATATTTATAACTTTTTTTAACTATAGTATTAAAGAGAAAAATGTAAACAAAAAATAAAACAAAATTAAAAATTAAAAAGAATAAATAAATAAATAAAAAATTAAAAGACGAGAAATTATTTGTAAAAAAATATAAATTAAGAAAAAAAACAAATTAATAATACCTAATTGGACAACTAAAATAAAAACATTACAATAAAAAAATTTAAAAATGAGAAAAATAAAAATAAATAATAAAAATGATTATAAAATAAATAAATAAAATTATTATTAACATTTAATAAAACAAAAATAAAAGTTTGCTGCCCTTCAGTGCCTTGGGTGGGCCCTACCCGATTCCTGGCCCCGCCTAAGGGCTCGAGCAGCCCCAGGCTTGGGGGAGGGGCGGGGGGCACGTGCAGCATCACCCGCCTAGGCCCAAGGGGCTTCAATCCTGGACCGGGGAACTGCATGCAGTGTCACTCATCGAGGCCCGAGGGTCTTCGAGCTTGGGCAGGGGTGGGGCGCATGCAACACCCCTCACCTAGGCCGCACGACCACCCTGCCCAGGCCCTCAGACCCTCAGACCCCTAGGTGGGCCTTATCAAGTCCTGGAATCAGACAAGGCCCACCAGGGGCCTGAGGGGCCTCGGGCAAAGGAGGTGGGGTTGCACGCAGGACTCCCTTGGGTGGGGGGGCCACCTTGGGCATGAGCCACGAGACTGGGTGGGGGCCTCAGGCCTGAGTGGGGGGACCATGTGTAGCACCACCCGCCTAGGCCACGTGGCCCCCTTGCCCAAGCTCGAGACCCCTCTCGTCCTTGGGTGGGCCTTGTCTAATTCCCAAAACTAGACAAGGACCACCCAAGGGCCTGAGGACCCCTGACTCCTTGGGCGGGCCTTATCTGATTCCTGAAATTGGACAAGACTCACCTAGGGGCCTAAGGGCCCTCAGGCCTAGGTGGGGGGCTTCAGCGAGACTAGGGTGGGTGGGGGTTTGGCTCGGGCTTGTGCCATGGGACTGGGCGGGGCCACTTTGCCTATCTGCACTGCACATGGCACCCCACCTGTCGAGGTTCATACCCCCGCGGCCCTGGGTGCAGGCACGTCGAAACTTGGAACTAACTTGCCCCCACCCAAGGCCATGGGGGCACGAATTTGGGTGGACCTTCGACACCCCATGACGTGGGATTGGGTGGGGGTGCCTTGTTGGTTTGCACCGAAGGAACGCAACACAGGGGCTGATCCGGATCTTGGGGGGAGGCCCCCAAGATCTAAGAGATTGAAATGGATCTTGGGAGGAGAGACCCCCAAGATCTGAAAACTTGAATTGCCAGAAGAAAAAAAGAGGAGAATGCCCCATAAACAAAACCACAAAGAAATTTTTTATTAAAACCGATAATAACTATAAAGCTTACAAACAGTAATAAAATAAACCAGCTAGGGCGATGGTAGCTTATCTCTGAGAAGAGATGTGGCGACTACATGCCTCTGAACTGTAAAGGCTACATTTGTTGGAAATAATACTGAGAGGGGGGGTGAATCAGTATTATCTAGTTCTTTTAATAAATCTTCCTTATTTATACTTTGAATTATTTTTGCATGTCAGTACCATAAAATAATGAGCATGAACAAAGAAAACAGAGAGTCAAACCAAAGAACACCAGATGTAAGGTGGAAACCCAATGTGGGTGAAAACCACCTGCTGCAATATGTCTCTATCTTCTTTCAAATTAGAAACTCCTTATACAATGGTTTTGTACTGGTGCAGTCCTCTACCAGTACGCAGGCTGCAACCTGCAGAGAGCTGCAACTCTCTCTCGTTTTCCAGTCTCTCCTGGAAGGGAGCTACAACCCCCACTTCTTTTCCTTCAAGGACCACTTTTCATAAATTTTCAAACTGGATCCATAAACATCAAGAGATCAACAAGTACAAGTAAATCACCCAGTCAACTGCAGTAACCAGATCCACAATAACAGTAAACTAAACCCAGAACACCTTATCAACAAAAGAATTCAGTCAACAAAAGATCTTAAGACAGATACGCAGTTTTTCTTTCTCTGGCCTGCGTGGCTACGCACTACTCCTTCTGCTCCCCTGTGTATACCCGCAGAGAGCCTTCTGCTGCACTGCGTGCCCACGCACTGTTTCTTCAATCGCGCTGCGTATTGTTACTGTAGGCACGCACCCACAGATACTATCGCGCCGCGTACTGCTACTGTAGCCACGCACCCACAGATGCTATCACGCCGCGTACCTACGCACCTGCGGCTTCTGAAGCGTCGCGTACTTTCCCTGTGCCTACGCACCTGAACCTCTGTCACGCTGCGTACCCACGCACTACGCCTTCTTCTGCTCTGCGTACTCACGCACTGTTTCTTCAATCGCTCTGCGTACCCACGCACTTGCTCTGTTAATCACTTGCGTACCTCTGATTTAGGGCCGAATTGGCAGTCCCCCAGTGTGCCACAGATAGTCAGATGCTCAGATCTATTCACGCGCTCGAGAGATCACTCTTCACAGATTCGCTTTCAACTTCACTTTTATATAGATCAAGCTTTTAAAACAATAACCCAATATTTCAGATCTTAAGATATTCAATTTGCAAAAGATGCTTAGCCAAGTGATCTCCTTTGCTTTATATAGGCAAGCTCTTCCTAAAATCATGGATCAATACCATAGATAACCAATACAAGGGGCCCAAAAACATGGGGCTCAATAATGATAATAATATAAAACAATACCACGGGCCAAAACCATAGAATCAAGAACGGCAGGCTAAATACCACGAGCCAAACATAAGAAACCCCACGTGAATGCGCTTCTCTGCCTTGAAGTAAGTGAACTGGGGGTACACACCTTCTGAACGGGTGACCTGCGTGTGTGGCCGCAGTCCCTTCACGGTGTACCTGCGTGTACGCACCTTTTGAACTATTCTCCTGCGTACCTCTTAATTTTCAACATTTTGAGAGCCTGATCAGAGCATTGCCACTTGAGGTTGTTGCCATCAAGTACAACATCTGTAACATAGAGCCATACCATAATCATAATGCCAACAATCTCCCCCTTTGGACTTGATGGCAACCTCAAAATCTTCAACGTCATTCTCCCCCTTTGACATCAAGGGCAAAGGGTTATGCTCCCCCTAAGAACATGCTCCCCCTGAATATGAACCAGATCTGCAAAGAAGAACCATAATCCACCAAACACCATAAATGACCATGAAAGAGATAGAGACATATTGCAGCAATATTCAGACCAGCATCCATGATCTCCTTCTGTACGTCCTCCATAATGCCAACAATGCATTATATGCTCCCCCTGAACCTATGCCATTCGATCTTCAACCAATCCGCAACCAACCATCAAAAGAGATTCAACAAGATGATGCATCAACAACCCCCAGCTTTTGCCTGAGGTATGCAAAGGTATCCCTGGGCAATGGTTTGGTGAGTATATCAGCAACTTGTTCCTTAGAAGGAACATACTCCAGCTTGACCTTTTGTTCAAGTACTTGTTCCCAGAGAAAATGATACTTGATCGGTATGTGCTTGGTCTTTGAATGCATGACTGGGTTCTTTGAAATGCTGATTGCACTTGTGTTATCACATAAGATGGAGATAGGTGGTGTACAAGTGATTTGAAAGTCCTGCAAGGTCTGCATCATCCAAAGGAGTTGAGTGCAGCAAGATGCAGTAGCAACATATTCCGCTTCAGCTGTAGACAAGGCAATCGAACTCTGTTTCTTGCTGAACCAAGATACTAATCTGGAACCCATAAGAATGCACCACCACTTGTGCTCTTCCTGTCATCCACGCTTCTGGCCCAATCTGCATCTGTATAAGCATGAAGTGTGAGATCTGTATCTCTAGGATACCATAAGCCATAGTTTTGAGTTCCTTGAAGATTTTGAAGATTCTCTTTACTGCTTGAAGATGAGTTTCCTTTGGATTTGCCTGAAATCTTCCAACTATTCCTACTGCATGCATTATGTTTGGTCGGGTACCTGTCAAATAAAGTAGACTTCCAATCATAGATCTGTAGGTTGGTTGATGCACTGCTGCTGATTCATCATTTGCACTGAGGCTACATCCTGTGACCATGGGTGTACATACTGGTTTTGCATCTTCCATGCCATATTTCTTCAAAATCTGCTTGAGATACTTGGTTTGAGACAAAAAGATCCCTCCTTCTTTTTGTTGGATTTGCAAACCAAGAAAATATGCCAGTTCTCCCAGCAAGGACATTTCGAATTCTTTCTGCATTACCAAGGCAAAGCTTTGACTCATAGCTTCTTCATTGCTCCCAAAGATAATGTCATCTACATACACAACAAGTATTAGCAATTTGTCGTCTTCAAATTTTATATAAAGATTGCTATCTGCTGATCCTTTTGAAAAACCTTGTTGATGAAGATATTTGTCCAAGCGATAGTACCAAGCCCTTGGAGCTTGTTTGAGACCATAGAGAGCCTTTTTCAATCTGCATACAAGATTTGGATCATTTCCAAGAATGAAACCATCTGGCTGCTCAATGTATACTTCTTCTTCCAAGTCTCCATTCAGAAAGGCTGATTTTACGTCCATTTGAAATACTTTGAAGTTTTGAAAGCTTGAGAGAGCAAGGAACATTCGGATGGCCTCAAGTCTTGCAACAGGAGCAAAGGTTTCTTCAAAATCTATTCCTTCTTGCTGCACATATCCTTTACAAACAAGTCTGGCCTTGTTTCTAATTACTTCTCCATTTTCATTCAATTTATTTTTGAAAACCCATTTTGTCCCTATAACATTCTTATCCTTTGGTCTAGGAACCAGCTCCCAAGTGTTGTTCTTTTCGATCTGCTCAAGTTCTTCATCCATTGCTTTCACCCAACATTCATCTTTGCATGCCTCTTTCACATTTTGAGGTTCAGTGGAAGAGAGTAATGCCAAATAGCTTGAAGCTTCTGCAACTATTCTTCTTGTTTGTACACCTGCTTCTTTCTGCCCCAAAATCTGAGATTCTGGATGATTCTTCTGAACATATCTGGATGGAGTCTTCTCTTCTATCCTTATCTGCTCCTCTGGTTCTTCTTGAGGTTCTTCTTCTTCATCATTCTGTCTTTGAGGGTAGTTTTCATCTTCTTCAATATCTTCATGATTTACTTGCCTAGGAATGTATCCCTTCTCATCAACCACTACATCAATGCTGTCAACAATTCTTCCAAGTCTTTTATTGTAGCACTTGTATGCTTTGCTGTGTGGAGAATAACCAAGAAGAATGCCTTCATCTGCTCTAGGTTCAAGTTTGCCAAGTTGCTCATCAGTATTCATAATATAACATTTGCTCCCAAAGATTTTGAAGTGCTTTACCGAAGGAGTCTCACCATACCAGAGCTCATGAGGAGTTTGAGTGCTGTTCACCCAGACATTTGTTTTGTTGAGAATAACAACCGCAGCATATGCAGCTTCACCCCAGAAAGTTGCGGGAGTTCCAGACTCATCAAGCATAGCACGAGCCATTTGTTGGACTGTTCTGTTCATTCTTTCCACTACTCCATTTTGCTGAGGAGTTCTAGCTGTAGAGAATTCTCTTCTTATCCCATGTTCTTCACAGAAATCGAAAAATTCATTTGAGGTAAACTCCCCACCTCTGTCGAATCTGAGGCACTTAATTTTGTATCCTGATTCATTTTCAACCAAGGCTTTAAAGGATTTGAATTTTTTGAATGCTTCATCTTTGTGCTTCATAAGTCCTAACTAGACAAACCTGGAGAAATCGTCAATGAATAATATCAAGTATTCTTCTCCTCGAGGTGTCCTTTTCCTGAATGGTCCACATACATCTGTATGTACAAGCTCAAGAGGCATGCTAGCTGATCCTTCCTTCTCTGGAAAGTTAGTTCTGGTTTGCTTTCCAAACTGACATGATTTGCATATGGTGTTGTCTGGAATTTTGATGTCTGGAAGACCGCGAACTGCCTGATATTTGCATGCTTTCCTTATTTGTGAAAAGCTTAGATGCCGCAACCTCCGGTGCCATAACCAGTGCTCATCATCCTTGCTTAGATAGCATTTTTGTTGCCCTTCTTCAAATATGTATAGATTATTTGGAGTTCTTTTACCTTTGATCACCGTTTTACCTGTATCAAGATCACGAACAAGACATCCATTTGTTCTAAATATCACCTCGGTTCCTTGATCACACATCTGGCTGACACTTAGAAGATTATGTTTCAACCCATCAACATACAAAACATTTCCAGCTTTGACCTTTTCTTTTAACTGAGCAGTGCCTTTTCCTTTTATAGCTGCAGGAGTATCATTTCCAAAAGAAACTTTCTTTCCCTTTTCTAGAGCAGAATATGATTCAAGTTTTTATTTATCACCTGTCATATGCTTCGAACATCCACTGTCAATGTACCATAGATTTTCTTGTCCCTCTGCATAAAATGCTATCCCACATCTTTCTGTTTGTGGTTCCTTTATTCTCCATGTTTTGGTGCTTGAGGCTTGTTCCTTTGTCTGCTGAAACCTGCTCTTGCATTCAGAATCTTCATGACCAAAATTATTGCAAATAGAACATTCAAATTCATTTTCAAGAACCGAAAATTTGTTATAGGTTCTTTTTGTAATCCCGGTCATACTTCTTTGTTTTTGAGCTTCTCTAGTCATGATCGTTTTATATGCAACACATTGAGCTGCTTTGTGACCAAAGTTATGGCAAGAGAAGCATTGTCCATTGAAGAAACTTCTGCGGTTATCAAATCTTTCTCCCAAACGATTGTAATTTCTATTGTCATTCATTCTTGAAGCAAATTGAGAGGATTTTACCTGTGGCTGGTTGTAGCTTTTGTTCATCCTTAAGACGGATTGCCCCTGGTTTGCCTGATAGTCTTTGTTTGTGATTGGTCCCTGCTTTACCTGGTGATCTCCATTGTGCTTTTGCTCATTCCTTCTTGCTGCATCAAGATAACTCTTTGAGGTGGATGCTTGAGAAGTTTCTCCATTATAGCCCAGACCTGTCTTGTTTAGAGGAGAACGATGTACATTGATGATCTCATCCAGAGTTTCAGATCCTTTGACAAAGTTAAGATTAATAGCCTTTGTTTTCTCAATCTCTTTTCTAAGACCAACAATTTCACCTTCTAACTTTTCAAGATATTTTTCTTTTTCATCAATTTGAAGTTGTAGAGTATCAATGATTCTATTCTTTTCTTCTATAAATGTCTTGAGTCTAGAAATTTCTTCACAAAAGCTATCCACATCTATAGCATCCATGTAATCATCATCTTCAAATGCCATTAAAAGTTTATAGTCATTACCTCGTTCATCTTCATCACTATTTGATAGACCATCACTATCTTCATGAGTGTAGTAGCTTTTCTTATTTGCAATCTGTTTCTTGTTCCATCTAGCAGGTTCCTTTCCTTTATCCTTATGAGGACATTTCACAGCATAGTGACCTACTCTTCCACAAGCAAAGCATTTAAAAGGTAACTTACCTCTGAACCTTCCAGTACCCCTTTGAAGATTTCTGACAAAATTTGATTCTTCTTCTTCTTCTTCTGGTACGTGACTTGCTTCATAATAGTCTCCTTTGCCTGAAGCCTTGAAAGCAGCTTCTCTTCTGTCTGATGGACCTCCCTTTCTCATTTCATAAGCAGTTAGAATTCCGTGTAGCTGAGACATAGTAAGAATTCGTAGATTTTCTTTTTCTTCTATTGCAGACACTTTAGATTCAAACTTGGGGGACAATGATCTTAGAACTTTTTCAACCACAATAGCCTCTTTTATTTCTTCACCCAAGTTTTTCATGCAATTAACAATCTCGTCTACCCGAAGGAAATAGTTAGCCACACTTTCATCATTATACATTATGAGATTCTCATACTGAATCCTGAGGGTTTGAAGTTTAGCACGTTTTACCTGTTCATCTCCTTCGTAGCTCAAGACAATCTTGTCCCATATTTCTTTTGCGGATTTATATTGCATAACCTTCACGAATTCTGTTTGAGATAAGCATCCCAGCAGAGTATTGACTGCTTTAGCATTTGTTTCATATTTCTTCTTTTCGGCCGTATCTGTAGGAGTAGGTGAAGGAAAAGTGTAGCCTGTATCTATGATATCCCAAACTTCTGTACCAAGAGATTGAAGATAGGCAGTAACTCTTACCTTCCAATAATTGAAGTTTGTCCCATCAAAAATTGGTGGCCTGATTGATGCTTCCCTCTCATAGTTGCTCATGATGAATGATCTTCCTTCAAGCGATCAAGCTTCTTTGAAGGACCTGCTCTGATACCAATTGTTGGAAATAATACTGAGAGGGGGGGTGAATCAGTATTATCTAGTTCTTTTAATAAATCTTCCTTATTTATACTTTGAATTATTTTTGCATGTCAGTACCATAAAATAATGAGCATGAACAAAGAAAACAGAGAGTCAAACCAAAGAACACCAGATGTAAGGTGGAAACCCAATGTGGGTGAAAACCACCTGCTGCAATATGTCTCTATCTTCTTTCAAATTAGAAACTCCTTTTACAATGGTTTTGTACTGGTGCAATCCTTTACCAGTACGCAGGCTGCAACCTGCGGAGAGCTGCAACTCTCTCTCGTTTTCCAGTCTCTCCTGGAAGGGAGCTACAACCCCCTACTTCTTTTCTTTCAAGGACCACTTTTCATAAATTTTCAAACTGGATCCATAAACATCAAGAGATCAACAAGTACAAGTAAATCACCCAGTCAACTGCAGTAACCAGATCCACAATAACAGTAAACTAAACCCAGAAAACCTTATCAACAAAAAAATTCAGTCAACAAAAGATCTTAAGACAGATACGCAGTTTTTCTTTCTCTGGCCTGCGTGGCTATGCACTACTCCTTCTGCTCCCCTGCGTATACCCGCAGAGAGCCTTCTGCTGCACCGCGTGCCCACGCACTGTTTCTTCAATCGCGCTGCGTACTATTACTGTAGGCACGCACCCACAGATACTATCGCGCCGCGTACTGCTACTGTAGCCACACACCCACAGATGCTATCACGTCGCGTACCTACGCACTTGCGGCTTCTGAAGCGCCGCGTACTTTCCCTGTGCCTACGCACTTGAACCTCTGTCGCGCTGCATACCCCTGCACTGCGCCTTCTTCTGCTCTGCGTACTCACGCACTATTTCTTCAATCGCTTTGCGTACCCATGCACTTGCTCTGTTAATCACTTGCGTACCTCTGATTTAGGGCCGAATTGGCAGTCCCCCAGTGTGCCACAGATAGTCAGATGCTCAGATCTGTTCATGCGCTCGAGAGATCACTCTTCACAGATTCGCTTTCAACTTCACTTTTATATAGATCAAGCTTTTAAAATAATAACCCAATATTTCAGATCTTAAGATATTCAATTTGCAAAAGATGCTTAGCCAAGTGATCTCCTTTGCTTTATATAGGCAAGCTCTTCCTAAAATCATGGATCAATACCATAGATAACCAATACAAGGGGCCCAAAAACATGGGGCTCAATAATAATAATAATATAAAACAATACCACGGGCCAAAACCATAGAATCAAGAACGGTGGGCTAAATACCACGAGCCAAACATAAGAAACCCCACGTGAAGGCGCTTCTTTGCCTTGAAGTAAGTGAACTGGGGGTACGCACCTTCTGAACGGGTGACCTACGTGTGTGGCTGCAGTCCCTTAACGGTGTACCTGCGTGTACGCACCTTTTGAACTATTCTCCTGCGTACCTCTTAATTTTCAACATTTTGAGAGCCTGATAAGAGCATTGCCACTTGAGGTTGTTGCCATCAAGTACAACATCTGTAACATAGAGCCATACCAGAATCATAATGCCAACAACATTGTGGTGGACAATCTGTCCTTTTACAAAATGTGACTTGTTACTTATAGTATTTTCCAGTTACAATACCACGGGTCAATTCCATGGGTGAATGAATACCATGGGTGGATTTTACAATACCATGGGCGGATGCCATTTACAATACCATGGGTAAATTCCATGGGTCGATGAATAATATGGGTGGATGAGTGCCATGGGTTGATGCCATTTTCCATTCGGATCATTCCTCCCTCCTTAAGAAGCAATGGTCCCCATTGCGTAAAGTTCCCTCCTGCAAAGCCTTTGTTGAATATGAAGAGCCACTGAAGATAAGGGTTTTATGTGGTTAACCCAAAACCCTGATAAACGAAGATCCGAGGATAGAGATACCCTGTAATGCTTGTGACCAACTATGATTCTGACAGTGTGCGGCCTAGCAAATGGACTTCTTGACAAGGATTTTATGCGGTTGACCCATAACCATGATGTTAATTGCTGATGAAGTAGCAGGTGCCTACATAGCCTGGGGTGGGAGGGCATGTCTCAAAATAACCTAAGCTGAATGCTGCTATGTTGAAACTGATGAATGTGAAGCAGGTGCCTACTAAAGTGGGGTGGGAGGGCACGTCTCCAATGGGAACCCACTCCGAATGCCACTCCAGAATTAAAATGGGCATAACTCAATCAATATAACTCAGAATATTTATTATAACCTGTTTTTGGAAGCAGAAAGACCATTTTGCATCTTCCCATGTGATGGAAATCTTTATCTGGACACTCTGAGATCTCAGATTCGCGCTGCAACAGTTCCGCCGTCACAAAAATTCTAATAAAATAGCTTATTTTAAATCAGCGATATCTCCCACATCCGAACTTCGATTCGACCCATTATTTTTTTTTGAAATTGGGTGATTTTTCGAGAGGAATCCATATCTGGTATTTGTTTTTGTAAATTTTGTACCAAATGTTTCAGATCTGATCTGCAAAGTCGCCGCCCAAAAAAAAATTCCTGCAAAAAAATGAGAAAAAAATTCTTCCTGCTTGACCCAAGAAAGTGCTCTGTGGAGGTTGTAGCACATGCCTGAAGTTTGTTGAATATTGCTGCAAAATTTGAAACTGAAATATGCATCAAACCCTCATTCCCATGGAATCATAACCTGCTCTGATACCACTAATCTGAATCTTGGGGGGAGGCCCCCAAGATCTAAGAGATTGAAATTGATCTTGGGAGGAGAGACCCCCAAGATCTGAAAACTTGAATTGCCAGAAGAAAAAAAGAGGAGAATGCCCCATAAACAAAACCACAAAGAAACTTTTTATTAAGACCGATAATAACTGTAAAGCTTACAAACAGTAACGGAATAAACCAGCTAGGGCGATGGTAGCTTATCTCTGAGAAGAGATGTGGCGACTACATGCCTATGAACTATAAAGGCTACATTGTGGCGTACAATCTGTCCTTTTACAAAATGTGACTTGTTACTTATAGTATTTTCCATACCACGGGTCAATTCCATGGGTGAATGAATACCATGGGTGGATTTTACAATACCACGAGTAGATGCCATTTACAATACCATGGGTAAATTCCATGGGTCGATGAATAATATGGGTGGATGAGTACCATGGGTTGATTCCATTTTCCATTCGGATCAGGGGCTCTAGGCACCTAGGGTCGATTCTGGGAATCAACCTTGGGCGCCTACGGCCCCTGGGCTACGTGAATATCCTGTTACCCAGGTGCCCTGGAAGCCAAAGGCCCTTGCTCCACAGGCTTGGTGGGGAAGCCTCATCCACCCCCCCTACTTGCCCCCCCAGGCTTGAGGCCCCTTGGGCCCCTGCGTGGGGCCTTGCCAATTCCTGGAATCGGGCGAGGCCCGACGGGTTGTAATTTTTATTTTTAATCTTTTTAAATTGTAATTATAATTGTTTTTTTATATTTTTTTAACTACTTTTATTTTTTAATTGTTTTTTTATTATTCTTCTAGTTTTGTGCTTATTTATTTATTTATTTATGTGTTTTTTCTTTTAATTTAAGTCTATTTTATTTTTTTATTTTTATGTTTCTAATTTTTATTGTTTTTTTTTTTTAATTATATGTTTAATTTTTTTATTTATTTGTTATTACTTAAAATTTTATCTAAATCATTTTTTTTGGAGTTCTTGGTTTCAAATATCATCTGTTTTTTAATATAAATTCATAAAAATTTAATCAAATTTGTTATTTTTCCGTGTTTTTTATTCAAATTTTCCATAAAAATCTTGTTTTTAACATGTTACTTTTAGTGAAAAGGTCTTGAAATATATATATTTTTAAATATATCTATATGCAAAATGTGTATTTTTTGTCAAGGTTTGAAAATTATTATTTTTTAGTGACAATTATTTTTTGTGTATTGAAGTATTAACTAACGATATATAAATATATAAATTTTCATAGTTGATACATAAGAAAATTTAAAGTGTTAGAAATATGCCTTAAAAAAATGTTGATGTTTTTCAAAATCTACATGAGAATCACTAACATTTAAAAAAAATATACACATTTAATACATCATAAAATTTGAAGTTTCAAAAATAAGCCCTCTAAAAAAAGGGGTTATGTTGCATCAAAACTTTTCAAAATTAGCATGAAAAACACTAACATTTTAAAAACAAATATTCATACTTGATACATAAAAAAATTTAAAGTGTCAAAAAGATGCTAAAAGAAATGTGTATTCTGAATCAACACTTTTCAAGATCAGATGATTTTTTGCTACCTTAAAAAAACGAGTACTCAGTACAATTCCATTTGATAGTTTACATTTTTTGGAGATGTAGTTAAAAGCATAATAAAAGGGATTGCGCACATCACAGAAATGAAGGGCATCACAAAAATGTAGGGCCTAAGATTTATAGTGCCCAAGAAGTTTACATAGTGGGTGACGTAGCTTGGAGCTTGAGCAAAATTTATGCAGTTGTGGACAATCCTAGTAAGACCACCAAGTGTCCATCATTGAGATGGAAGGTAAATTGTGTGATCAATTCATTTCCATTTTAATTGACCCTAGTTCTAATTACAAATATGTCAGCTCAGAGTTAGTGGAAAAGTGCAAATTGACTAAGGAATTGCACAAAAAGCCGTGGTTAGCTCAATTAGAAACCAGGAAAAAGAGAAAAGTTAGTCATTGGGTGAAATGATATGAAATTGCACTTAGTGGCATGCCCACAACAACACACTTAAATTTGTTTCCATTGGTTGAGTATAACATATTATTGGGAATGGACTGGTTATACATGCATAAGACCAAAGTGGATTGTTTTGAAAAATCAATTGAATTCTTGGATGAAGCCAGAAAAACAAAAATATTACAAGTAAAGTGAAAACCAATTTCAGTAATGTAGATCACAACAATGCAGGCCAAACATAGCTATCGAACGGGCTGTAAATTATTTGTTGTGCAAATATCCACTGATAAAAAGGCTAGTGACACAACTAGGAAAAAAGAAAGTCAGTTACTAAAGAAGTATTTGGTATTGCAAGAATATGAGGATGTGTTTCCAGTGGATATACTAGGTTTATATCCTCATAAAGAAGTCAATTTCTCTATAGAATTGGTTCCTAAAATAGCATAAGTGTCCAAAGCACCATAGAAGATGAGAACTCCCAAGCTGGCTGACTTAAAATTGTAGTTGAAAGAAATGCGCTATAAGCATTACATATGACCAAGTGTGTCACTGTGAGGAGCTCTAATATTATTTGTGAAGAAAATGGATGGGACGCTTTGTCTCTGTATTGATTTCAGACAATTGAATATAGTAATGATTAAGAACCGATATCCATTTCCATATATTGATGACTTATTCGATCAGTTGAGGGGTGCAATAGTATTCTCCAAGATTGATTTGAGGTTTGGGTATCATCAAGTGTGCATCAAAGAAGAAGATATCCATAAAACTTCTTTCAAAACAAGATACGGGCATAGTGAGTTTGTAGTGGTGTCCTTTGCGCTTACTAATGCCCCTGCCACCTTTATATGCCTTATGAACAATGTATTGCACCCTTATTTGGATACGTTTGTTATATTCTTTGTGGATGACAAATTTTTTTATTCAAGGACCATGGAGGAGCATGAAGAGAATTTGGCAACAATATTGCGATTCCTAAGAGAGATTAAGATTTATGCACAACTTGGTAAATATAATTTATTCCAACCACAAATTCATTACTTGGGGCATATTGTCTCAAGGGAGGGAGTAACAGTTGACCAATAGAAGATTAAGGCTATCAAGGAATGGTCAACACCAAATAATGTGAATGAGGTTAGATCATTAATGGGATTGGCAGGCTACTATAGGATATTCATTCAAAACTTCTCCAATATAGGTCATCCTATCAGTTTTCCCATCAAATTGAGGATGATAAGATGAGTTATAAGCTAATTGAGTACCTAGAAAAGAACACGAGGGGCTTCACTCAAGGAACCTCTGACATATCACGTGTGTTTATGTCATATTAAATAATACCCATAATTTGACTACATATTGGAAAATACCTCTAAAAATCACATAATTTACCCCCCTACCAATATGTACTCAATATAACTTCCCAATTAAAAAAAACCCTACTTTCACTTAATATTGTAGGTATCCATTTTTTCATTAATATTTTTTACACCCCTTTATTTGTTTTCATTAACTTTGAGCTCCATTTTTTATACCTGCCAAAATAAAAACCTTTTACCCCCTATATCTCCCCCAATATGTTATGTCATTTTTACCTCAATATATATCCCCTAATATGAACCCACATGCTATGATATTTCTCCCCTAGTGAAGCCCCCGTGGACAAGAAAATAATTTCGTCCAAAAATTTCTAGTGAAAATGGGATCTCTATCGCTTACAATAATCTTTGGGTTTCCTTGTAGCTTTTGAATTGTTTCCATAAATGTAGTAGAAACTATATTCACTTTAAATGGATGAGATAATGCACAAAAATGTTCATACTTGATAAGTCTATCAATTACCACCATGATGACACTCTTTCCTTCGGACTTGGGTAAACCTGTGATAAGATCCATTGAAACCTACTCCCAACATTGACTTGGAATGTCTAAAGGTTGTAACAGACCTAAGGTATTAACTATCTCAACTTCATTTTGTTGGAAAACAAAACATTCCGCCCCAAACTTTTGAATATCATATTTAAGCCCCTCCCAAAAAAATTCCTTCTTAACCCTGTTGTAATTTTTTTAAAATCTTGAGTGCCCTCCTAAGAGAGAGGTGTGGAATTCCAAAAGGATCTTTTGTTTGGGTTCAGAATTCTTACAAATATATAAGCGATGTTTGTACCATAATGAATAATTTTTCCAGTTAAAAGTATTAGATATAGTGGGATCTTGCTATAACTTTTGAATGAGCGTCCACACTTCTTCATCATTCTTCCATTCATCCCTTGCTTCGAGTATCCAACCTAGTTGGATAATAGAAATGACACAAATAAATCCTTCCACATCCTCATCCTCTTGAAAGTCCATCTGCAACAACATTTTTCTTTCCTTTTTTTATAGACAATTTCAAAGTCATAACCCAACATCTTTGTGACCCATTTTTTATCCTCTTCTAAAGATATTATTTTTTCTAAAAAGTATTTAAGGTTATCATGATCTATTTTTACCTTGAAGTGTCTTCCCATTAGGTAAGGTCGCCATTTCTTTATTGCATGTTGTATTGACAACATTTCCTTCTCATAAGTGGGTTTACGAAAATACATTCCTTTGATTAGACGACTTTCAAAAGCAATGTGTCTTCCTTCTTGCATTAAAACAACACCAATTCCATTTCCTGAGGCATCACATTCCACAATAAAAGTTTTTGTGAAGTCTAGCGTAGTTCAGATTGGTTCTTGTCACATTGCCTCTTTAAGATGTTCAAAGGCCTTGGTTTCTTTTGGAGTCAAATTAAATGCATATTTATTCAATAATGTTGTTAGAGGTGCTGTTATTATCCCATAATTATTAACAAACTTGCGATAATACCCTGTCAACCTAAGAAATCCCCAAAGATGCTTTGTGGTTGTTGGGATTTTCCATTCCTTAATGGCTTTCATTTTGTTAAGGTCTACCTTAACACCCTCATGAGATACAATATGACCCAGATATTCCACTTCTTGTACTCCAAAGAATCATTTCGAGTTTTTTTGCATATAATTGTTTCTCCTCATAATGACCCTCATGAGTTCTAAATGTTGTTTTCGGAATGTCTTCAGTCTTCATTCTTATTTGATGATATCTTGAACGAAGATCCAACTTGGTGAAGTAAATTCTCCATGTAATTCATCCAACAATTCATCAATGACAGGAATGGGAAATTTGTCCTTAATAGTGAGGTTATTGATCTCCCTATAATTCAAACACATGTGGCATGATTCATCCTTCTTATGCACCAATACTACTGGAGTAGAGAAAGAACTTTGACTTGGTTGAATTATACCGACCTCTAGCATTTCTGCAACCATATGTTCAATTTCACTCTTTTGGGCATAGGGATATCTATAAGGCCTTGTGTTTAGAGGAACACTTCCCAAAATCAATTGAATAGCATAGTCATGAGCATGAGTAGGTGGGAGGCCTTTGGGAGTCTGAAATATCTTGGAATGATTGTCCATGACTTTTTGGAGATTTAGAGGAATAAATGATTTTGATGTTTGAATCTCATGTTAGGTCCCTATACTAGTGTAGCCCTTTGATTCTTATTTCCAATGCCACAAGTCAGACCAAATTTGGATTCGTCAAGATGGCGTTATGTCCAATCTCACACAATGACCTGATTATGGATTGGTTTAGTAGATATAAACTGTACGGAGTGCCATGTGTTACTGTTTCAACCTTCATCCCTGAAAATGAGATACAAGATACTACAGTCTGTGCACTTTCAACCACATTTTACGAAATTCAAATCCAATGTTTGTAGAGGAATATATGATGATTTTCCCAAGGTCACCTATTTGAGACAAAATTATCAAGCAATCAAAAACCCTAACTTCCACAGATCATATCTCCGAAAATATACCGAACCAAGATCTAAAATTCATACGCGTGGTTCATCAATATCTAAGAGCCCTGTGATTTAAATTTTAGCTTTGGAAGCTTCGTAGAAAAAACATTATAGAAAAAAATTCCAAGATGGCCTGTTTGAAGAAGTGAAACCCTAGAATCCAAAGCTCTGATACCAAATGTTATGCGACCAACTCACAAAAAGATAGATCAACGACTTAAAAAATATCATGTTCGAGGGGGAAACCTCCTTTACATTGCATAAATGAACAATTATTGGATGATACAAATGAAAATACCTCCTTTCTATGTATATGAGTCTAAGGGATCACAATATAATCAGATCCTACATAACAATCATAATGTGAGGGCACAACAATTACAATAGTGGGCTTCTATGGGGCACCATAATAACAATATGGGGACTACATGGGCACAACAATAACAATAAGGGGATACACTAGTAGTATAGGCACCTAACACTCAAACACAGATCATATGCCAAAGTTACGACCCTGGGAATTTCATGTACAACTAACCCCAACGGGCCCCACTAACTTTTGACACTTAATCTCCTACGGTTAGATTTTTGGATGTTTAGCATTTTCCCTTGTTTCTCAAAAATAAAAAGGCCTTAGAACCTCATTGTAACATAGTTCATAGGCATGTAGCCATAACATCTCTTCTTAGAGATAAGCTACCATCGCCCGAGCTTTTTTGTTTCCATTCTGCATGTAAATAGTTTCAGTATTTTGTTATTAATGAATTGAAGTTAAATTTTCATTGTAGCTCTGTGTTTCTATTTGAATTTGTATTTTATTTCATTCTTGCATAAATATGGATCAGTGGTATTAGAGTTGTATGCTCTTTCCCCATTTTTTTGTGCATTTATCCAACGAGGTTGGGCTATAAGGGCTTAGGACTTGAATTGGTTGAAGCTTTGTAAGAGTGGCCTCTCTAACCCCAATGACCTCCCATGGTGGAAGAAAAGAAAGATGAGGGAGCAGGAGATCCTTTCAATTTTTTTCTCGAAGAATCCCTCAAGCAACAAAGGAATGAGAATGATGGATAAATTTTCCTAGATCCTTTAGTGGGTATTAGCGAGCGAATCATATCCATCCAATAGCCACCTAGGAGGTGCCAACCCCTTCAAGGTACAAGTTAATTTTGACATTCCTATATTTGAAGGCCAAATAGAAGCAAATGTCATAGATAAATGGTTGAATTTGCTACAAAGATATTTTCTAGTCCATAATTTTTCCAATAGGGAAAATATTACTTTTCCACTCCTAAAGGTTGCGCCCCATATCAAGGACTAATGGGAAACATATTGTGAGCAAAGAGACGAGTCATAACCCTCACTATTTTCAGTCGCATCCACTAGGAATTCTTTCCAAGACGTCATCAAGGAATAATATTACCCTATCAGTACCTATGAAGATAAGTATATAAAATGGACCACAGAGTGGTAGGGAAGGGACCAAGATATGTTGAAGCCACAAATATTTTTCATACCCTTCACACATAGCTAGGTAATAAGGATTTTGAGCGACATATGGTACTTATGTAGAAATTCCCACTGTAGATCAACAAATTATGTAATATACTAAAACACAATACAAGATCTTCTACTACAAAACTTTGCGAAATCTTAATCACACATGATCAGTATCAAACAAGAACAGATATAACTGAGAATGAGAAGCAATCACACATAACACAAAAGAAATAACTCGGGGAAAGCCTCAACCTAAAACCCCAACTCTGTATTATCATACAAGTGGAAAATAGTCAAAGAATTACACAAAGCCTTAGCTTGGAAGCCAACTAGCTCTCAGTATAAACCCTCTGCTGCTCAAAGATAGTCAAAGGCCTATTACAAACCTTCTCCTCTACCCTCCAAGCCTCCTATTTCTTTGTGCAGTTTTGCTTGGGGTCCAGTGCTTCCACACATGTGAATTCCCACCTCACACTACTCACTTGGTCTAGTAGTAACTGCGCAATCCTAAAGGAGATAAATCCTTCTGCATAGATGAGTTTCCTTTATAGGAAAAATCCATCCAACCGATAGCACATTGTCCCTCCTCTGATCCCAATTGGGTCTCTGTCTGAACATACATGCATGAGTTATTTATGAGAGAATACTCAGTTATCTGAAGTGTAGTAGTTACATGCATGCAAGCATTAACTAACTTAACTCAAAATTAATTCAACAAACTGTTTGAATTAATCTAACTATACTTGACTTAGTTAACTGAGCCAACTAATTACAACTCATCCTTATCTCTTTAACTGATGGATAAATTCCTCAATTAATGGAGAAATTGTTGCATGTCCCCACATAGACTTCATGTTTGATTTTCCTTAACTAATTAACTCAAGATGAATTAATTAACTATTTTACAAACAACTGCTAAGATCAAATTCGAATTTTACTTAACTATTTTAGTTCAGGGACTAACTGAAATAGGAATCTATCCCGAACTGCTAAAAATAGCAATGCTATTTTTAGCACTTCTATTTTTCATTCCTTGTTGCTCAATCTAGCACTGGTACCTGAACTGCTATTTTTAGCATTTCTTGTTGCCATTTTCAACACTCTCTCTCAACAAGAAAGGCTTCATCTCGAACCCAATCCTGAACCTTTGGAATGTTATGCAGGCAACACTTCTTCCAAGTGTGGACGCTCTAGCAACTCTAGAAACAAAAAAACTCCCAACTGACCTCTCTGTTGAGCTAGAAACATACTATGATGCTGAAGCTCCCTTTGCCACTAAAAAGTTCTCCCTCTGTGACCTCTTATCTGTTATAACCCTCCATGCATCTCGCACCGTTGCACACCTCTCTGTGGCATCCTGCACTGGTGCAACACCTGTGCCTCTCGCATTGTCGCAGCCTGCTAGCTCTGCATTGTCTTGGTATTCTTGCACTGTAGCTCTCTTGCCACTCCATCTGCATCTATCTCTACCCACTTAGCCAATCCTGCTACTCCTCATCAGGGCTCTCGTAGCAAAGTTGAATCAAAGAGGTTGGCTACCTCAAGGATTCTGCCCCTATTCTAGCCTTCTTGGGACGATCACTCCACATCGCCCCACCTCTGACCTGGAGGTATGGATGCATGTGATCCCTCTGCCCACCTGGCTCAAAATTTCCCCTTACTGGAGGTCTTTGCATGAGTGGATGCCTCCACTTGTTCTCCTCTCGGCTTCCCCAGTTGTGGCTACTCAACAACCTCCTGAAGTTTCTTCACCAATAGTGGCTCCTCCACAAGCGTTTGAGACTTCTCCCGTGGTTGCATGTTGAGAGCTAATGTACTCTCCCTCTCAACCACAAAGTCTCCATCAGTTTCCTTGCTCCTCAAGGCTTTGCTTGCATCTTGAACCTCAAGAGCATACAGGTTCTTGACTCGTGAACTGATCTACTTCACTTGTCTCGTGATGATGTGTCTAAGGAAAACTTTTCCCTTACTGAAGACTACATCATAGCCCCTCTCTTCCAGCATCGCGATTGATACCAAGTTTTTCTTCATTCCTGTTACATACTTGATATCGGTCAAGGTAATGTGAGCTCCCTGCTCCCTCTGAAAAACAATTGTGCCTACACCTGAGACACTATTCTTTTCATCATTACCCATCGCGATCCGCATCTAGAGATCCTTCTCCTCCAAGGTACTAAACAAACTCTTGTCGCCGGTCATGTGGAAAGAAGCTCTACTGTCAAGAAACCAACCACTTCCCATCATGGATGAAACCATGCATACGAAAAGTGTGAAATCCAACTCAAACTATGAGGCCAGTGCCTCACTTTCTGATGCTTCCACGGATACATTCTTGGATTTCCTTAGTGGACAATTTGTAGCAAAATGGCCCATTTCACGACAACGAAAGCATCACACTTTCGATTTGTCAAACTTCTTCCCACCATGGGAAGAACTTGATTTGGGATGAGAATCCTTCTCCTTCCCTTTTTTTTCCTTACTCGCTAAGGCACAATTTTCTTCATCCTCCCTGGATGAATAAGATCTATCTCTGGTGCTTCTTCTTATCTCCTCTTGCATCAGATCCGACCAAAGTCGTTCCTAGTCTGGAAATTTTTCTATTCCATTAACTGAGTCTTGGTAGCTATGCCAGCTCTTAGGAAGACCGAGGAGTGCAAGACTCACCATATCATCATCAACGGTCGTGATCCCTACACTTCCAAGTTCATCCCTACAGGTGGTGAGCTTGTTCAGATATGTAGAGATCGTGTCACCCTTTTCACATTTGATCTTCCGAAGCTTGTCTTTCAGTGCTAGCTTCCTCTGATCGCTGCTATTCTGATATAGATCTTTCAATGTTTTCCACATTGAAAATGGTGTCTCCTTCCCATGGAGGCTCGAGACAATGTGGTCTCAAACTCCCTCCAGGAGGATTCTCCTTGCTCTAGCCACACATTTCTTCCATTCCACCAATTGAGTAGCATCAGTTGGCTTGGGGACTTCTTGATCAATGAAGTCCTTTAGACCGTTATCCTCTAATATTGCTTCCATGCGATCCTTCCAGGCTATATAATTCGAGCTGCCATCAAGGGCATACTCGAGTCTTAAACCACTGAACGCCATTGGTGAAATTGAGATGTGATAAGAACTCGATTTCTATATTCAAGAACCACAAACTTCGAACGTCTCCCTTCTTATATACTGTTCTTCTCCTTAATCACCTTTGCTCTGATACCATGTAGAAATTCCCACTATAGATCAACAGATTATGTAATATACTAAAACACAATACAAGATCTACTACTACAACACTTTGCAGAAGCTTAATCACATATAAGCAGTATCAAACAAGAAAAGATATAACTGAGAATGAGAAGCAATCACACATAACACAGAAGAAATAACCCAGGAAAAGCCTCAGCCTAAAACCCCAACTCTGTATTATCATACAAGAGGAAAATAGTCACAAAATTACACAAAGCCTTAGCTTGGAAGCCAACCAGCTCTCAGTATAATCCCTCTGCTACTCATAGACAGTCAAAAGGCCTCTCACAAACCTTCTCCTCTGCCCTCCAAGCCTCCTATTTCCTTGCCCAATTTTTCTTGGGGTCCAGTGCTTCCACACATGTGAATTCCCACCCCACACTGCTCACTTGGCCTTGTAGTAACTACGCAATCCTGAAGGAGATAAATCCTTCTGCATAGATGAGTTTCCTTTATAGGAAAAATCCATCCAACTGATATTACACTGTCCCTCCTCTGATCTTAACTGGGTCTCTGTCTGAACTGACATGCATGAGTTATTTATTAGAGAATACTCAGTTATCTTAAGCGCAGTAGTTACATGCATGCAAGCATTAACTAATTGAACTCACAATTAAGTCAACAAATTGTTTGAATTAATCTAACTGGACTTGATCAGTTAACTGAGCCAACTAATTACAACTCATCCTTATCTCTTTAATTGATGGATAAATTCCTCAATTAATGGATAAATTGTTGCATGTCCCCACATAGACTTCATGTTTGATTTTCCTTAACTAATTAACTCAAGATGAATTAATTAATTATTTTACAAACAGCTGCTAAGATCAAATTTGAATTTTACTTTACTATTTTAGTTCAGGGACTAACTAAAATAGGAATCTATCCCGAACTTCTAAAAATAGCAATGCTATTTTTAGCACTTCCATTTTTCATTCCTTGTTGCTTAGTCCAGCACTGGTACCTGAAATGCTATTTATAACAGTGCTATTTTTAGAACTTCTATTTTTAGAATTTCTTGTTGCCATTTTCAACAACTTAAGTACCATGGTTTCCTACAAAAATGCATCTAGGATGAGATCAAGTTCTTAGACATCTCATCGCTTTTCAATGCATGTTGATATGTTGTCAAGATCGAGCATAAATTTAAATAGAGGAAGTGAGACTTTCGATCTACAAATCCAAAGCAAGGAAAAGGCACCCCCAAACCATAGAACAAAGGATAGAGCCAAAATGGTGTGACCTAGGAAATCCCATTAAAGCCACATACAAAGAAGAACACCACGAACCCAAATAAGGACACAGGAAAGTGGTGTAAGTTCCATAAGAGCCCCACTCACAACAAGAGTGAGTGTCGTGCCAAGCAGTAATTGGTGGCCGAGTTGAATACTTCAGAGTCAAATGCATGTTTTGAATCTGAGTTAGAACCTAACAAGGGGAATGACAAGGGGAAGCAGATTATTAACACAGAGCCCAATTCCACCGCTTCCACCACCAAGGTCCATAAGGTTGAGTTGGAAGATCCAAAGGAATGGGAGCATCTCTTCCACTCACAGATGTGGGTGAAGGGGTCTCCGTTGCGGTTCATTGTAAACAACGGGATCTAAAAGAACCACATCTTAGCATAGGTCATTAAGTGGTTGGGCCTGCCAACCACACCACATCCACAATCATACACCATCGGATGGATCCATCAAGGAAGATATCTCCATGTCAACGAACAATATTGTCTTCCCTACAACATCAAGCCCTTTAAGGATGAGGTATTGTGTGATGTTGCTCCTCTTGAAGTTTGTGATGTTTTATTAGTCCAACAATATTTATGGAATCATTGTGTTTTGTATGAGTCTATGCCTCACACTATTATTATTAATTTAGGTAGTAAGTCATACAGGATACTGGAGTTAGCCCCACCTACTACCATCTATTTTGTCTCTCCTAAGCAATGCAGTAATATCATCTCCTAGGCTGAGATTTTTTTTCTTTATGATCAACTCTTAAAGTAAGGGGAATATTGTGGCCACATCTACGGAACCTAAGAATTAGGGTTACACCACACAAAAAAAGTGGGTGTATAAGGCCGTGGAAGAATATAGGGACATTCTACCAACCCATAGGGGTACCTTTGTACTGTGAGGTGAAGCATTCAATCAATATAACTCCCAGAGTGCCCCTACCGAATGAATCGATATACAACTACTTTATTCTGGAAAAAGGATAAATCAAGTGGAAGATCCAAGATTTGTTGCAAAAAGGGCACATCTGACCAAGTTCCTCACCTTATGGGAGCCTGATTGTACGTGTACAAAAGAAGGATGGGACCTCGAGACTCTCCATTTAGTATCGGGCACTAAATAAAATCACTGTCAAGCACAGATATCTAATCACATGGATTGATGACCTTCTTAACTAGCTCAAGGGGGCTAAGTACTTAAGAAAGATCAAGTTCCAATAGAGGCCACAGATGTATGGAAGACCGCCTTCAAATCCTAGGAGGGCCTTTTTGAATTACTGTTCACGCCTTTTAGGTTGACAAATGCCCTAACAACTTTTATGAGGCTAATGGATGATATATTTTGGCCCTTTACCAACTTGTTCGTGATTGTATACTTGGATGACATCCTCATCTTCAACAAGATTTGGAAAGAGTACTTGCAGCACATTCGACAAGTCCTTCAAACCTTGCGACAACACAAGCTATGTGCCAGCTTGTAGAAATGCACCTTTGGCATGGGCGGAGTCAAATATCTACGTTACATCATTGATGAGAAAGGCATGCACATGGATCCAGCTAAGATCCAAGTCATTCGAGATTGGCCAACCCAACCACTATAACAAAGCTTCGTAGTTTTTTCGTCCTTGCGAATTTTTATCGTATGTTCATGTTTGGATTCTCTCATATCACTTGGCCTTTAAGTCAAGTTACTAAGGGTGGAGTGAAAGAAAAGTTTTTTTGGTCCAAGTCCCAACAAAAGGCATTCGTTGAGTTAAAGCACCACCTCTGCCCAACACCAGTACTCACATTGCCAGACCTGCAATAACCATTTTAAATTGAGATGGATGCCTCCGATTATGATATTGGTGTAGTTCTCACCCAACAAAGGCATCGGTGGCTATCACAATGAGACACTTTCTAATACAATTCAAAAACACCCCACCTACAATAAAGATATGTATTTCATCATGTAGACTTGTGCGCAATGGAAACACTACATTATGGGGAAAGAGATGGTCATCCAGACGGATCATTGGCCCCTTCAGTTTAACAAACACAAGGGAAGTTGTAGAACAATCACCATTAGAAGTGGTCCACCCATCTGCAAAAATTCCATTTGAACATTAAATACAAGAAGGGCAACACCAATCATGTGGCATATTTCCTCAATTAGCCCCCGATTGTAGCACTGATCACTGTTCTCAACTCTTGTGGCCAAGAGACCTCTAAATGGGCATAACTATACAAAAATTATCTAGACGACACCACCACATACCATATGCTAGTGGACGACATGCAAGTTTTACACTTCCACCTCAAGGACATATTATTATCCTAACCAAGCCACCTTTGTGTTCCTTCAAGCAAGCGTACCAAGTTGATTTGGGAGGCACACTACAGTCGAGTCACAAGACACTTTGGTGTGGAGAAAATTGTGTCAGTTTTACATAAATATTTTTATTGGCCAAAACTCCAATAGGGTGTGGAAAAATATATCATATCCTGCACTGCCTATGCCATTTCAAATCCAACCATAAAAAATCAATTCCTGTACACCCCTCTTCCTACTCCTAGGAAACCCTAGGAATCCATCTCCATGGACTATATCTAGCCTCCCTTCCACCAAGCATGGTAATGAATGTGTATTTTTGGTCGTGCCAAGAAAATTTTTCTATGATGGCTATATTGGTGACTTGCAAAAAGAGTATCATAATAGAGGACACTGTCAAACTCTTCTTTGAATGAGTATGGGTACATTTTGGGATCCTATGGACCATTATATCAGATCCAGTTAGCAGGTTCTCGAGCACATTCTAGTCAAGCCTCTATTCATTATTGGACGCCATGCTGACCAAGTTGACTGCATTCCATCTCCAGACTGATGGCTAGATAGAGGTTGTAAACAAGATGATCGTGGACATACTACGCATGTACAACTCCAAGCATCGACGAACATGGAATGAGAGCCTTCCCTCTATGCAACATAATTATAACAGAGCCCTCCACAGCTCAATGGACCACAACACTTGTCAAGTGGTTCTGGGATTTCAACCTTTGTGTTTGAGTGATGTTTCCATGTCTCATGTGACAACACATAAATAATATTCACATGAATAGTTTGAGACTGATAAATATATTGAGTTCATTGAATGCATCTAGCAAATCCATCAGCAGGTTCATGACATCTTGGATAAACCCAATTCCAAGTACAAACAATGGCATGATGAACATCAAGTGCCATATGAGTTTCTAGTGGACGACAAAGTTTTGTTGCAAATGTAGAAATAAATCCTTGCTCGAGCCCATCGGAAGCTTCGACCACTTTGATATGTGTTTTACACCATCAGCAAGGTTATGAGAGACAAAGCTTTTGAGCTCAATATTCCCGCATTCCTTGTGATGCCCCTGATGTTTAAGGTGGACCGCCTATGGTTATACTTCCCAACATTGCTGGACACATTAGACATTTTCAATCAGCGAACACCAACAAAGCTCATTCCAGGCTGCATGGAATAGGCCACAACTGATCAAATCATGGAAACACATATCAATAACACTCACCAATAGAGGATCCAACTGTATCGGGTTTTCAAAGCTAGCCAACTCTTGCACCATGGAAAGTGGCTCACCACAAACCAAGTTCAACAAAAGTTTCCCCATCTCATGGAGGCACTCAATGCAATGCAGACCATTACTTATTAAGGGGTGAGGACTGATCCATGTTGATATTGGTGGCCACCTACCTATTCCACTTGGATCCCCAACACTATTTCTTTTAGTTTCCTTAATTGTAGCATAATTTAATATTTTTGGCAGTTTTTCAGATCCTGAACTTTCAGAGCCATTTTGAGGCCCTAAACAATTTTTCTTGGAAAATGAGAAAACCCATAATTTACAATAGCATTGGAAATCAATAGTTTTAGTCCTTGGATAGATATTTCTAACAACATATCATACACGTCAAACAAAGATCGTATGCCAAAGTTACGACCTTGGGAAGTTGATGTACCAACTAACCCCAATGGGGTCCACAAAATTTTGATGCTTCATCTTCTATGGTTAGTTTTGTCGATGTTTAGGGTTTTCCCTTGCTTCTCAATAATAAAAAGGCCTTGAATCCTCATTGTAACAAAGTTTAGAGACATGTAGCAGTCACATCTCTTGTCAAATATAAGCTACCATTGCCTGAGCTAATTTGTTTCCATTTTGCATGTAAATAGTTTCAGTATTTTTCTATTAATGAATTGAAGTTCAATTTTTTCTATAACTCTGTGTTTATGTTTGAAAATGTATTTCATTTTGTTCCTTTATAAATCTGGGTCATGCAAGGAAGGGCTTGGTGGAGTGTTGATGTAAGAGGGTCAAGTGGCGTGCTATGAGTCTCAAAAGCTTAATGAACATGAACAAAATTATGTAATTCATGGTATGGAATTAGCTTCCTTCATTCATGCATTGAAGATGTGGATACATTACCACCTCAGCATAAAATTCGCACTTATGACTGATCATGGAGGGTTAAAGTAATTATTTGAATAGCCCAAGTTAAATGCAAGGAAAGCAAGATGGCTAACAACACTCAATGAGTTTGATTTTGAAATAAAATATATAAAGTTTACAGATAACAAGGTCGTTAATGCACTTAGTAGAAGGATTCAACTGAATTGTTTGGAATCCATAAGCTCATATGAAGTGGACCTGGTGGAAAGGGTAAAAAAGGTTGGACATCATGATGAAAAATACCAACAAATAAAGTAAAGGTTTCAAAAAGATGGTGAGGATGAAGAGTATCATCTCATAGGTGATGGTCTAATGAGGTTCAAATATAGAATCTATGTACCAAAAAGTGATTATTTGAAGAGGCTCTTCACGAGAGAATTCTATGATAAGCCATATTCAGACGATCCTAGCTATCAAAAGACTCTCACAACCATTAAAAAGTTTTGTTATTGGCCAAATTTCAAGAAATATGTGGTTGATTATGTTTCTAAATGCTTAGAATTCCAACGAGTGAAAGCTAAGTGAAAACATTCAACAGGCTTATTATAACCCATTCCCATTCTAGAATGGAAGTGGGAGGTGATATCCATGGATTTCATTTCAATCTTTCAAAGGACCTCTAGACAAAACGATGCAGTTATGGTGGTCATTGAAAAATTGAGCAAGGTGGCTCATTTTGTGGTGGTTAAATCCACCAGCTTAGCTAGTGAGGTGGGTCAAATTTTCATAATGGAAATTGTGATGCTGCATGGAATTCCCAAGAAGATTATTTTAGACAAAGATGCCAAATTCACTTGCAAGTTTTGGAAGGAACTATTTGCAAGAATGGGGATTTTATTGGCCTTTATTATTGCTTATAATCTGTAGACAGATGGAAAAACAGAAAGGGTCAACCGAATCCTCGAAGACATGTTGAGGATGTATGTAATACATCAAAAGGAGAAGTGAGAAGAGTATCTTCCACATGTAGAATTTGCACATAATAATGGCTACAAAGAGTCCTTGAAGATGAGCCCATTTGAGGAATTGTATGGGAGGAGTTGCAATAATCCTATCAACTAGAGTGATCGAGTGAGTAGGGTCTTTTTCGGGCCTGATGTGCTCAAAGAAATAGAGCATCAAATGCAGGTCATCAAACAGAATTTGAAGGTGGCATAAGATAGGCAGGAAAGCTATATTGATAAACATAGGGTACACAAAGAGTTCCAAGTTTCAGAACATGTCTCTTTGGGGATTAAGCCCAAGAAAAGTTCCTTAAATATTGGGTCATATGCTAAGCTAGCACCACACTTTTTTCGACCTTTTGAGATCCCTGAAAGGATTGGACTAGTGGCCTATAGGGTAGCCTTACCTCCATCAGTCAAAGTCCATGATTTTTTTCATTTTTCTTTGCTTAAAATATATGTACAGGATTCAAATCTTGTAATTGATTGGTCTATGTTATTGGTGGAACTTGAGAGACAGTTCAAGCTAGAGCCACCATGCATCCTAGTTAAGTTGATTGTAGTCGATTTTGTATGAAGTAGTTAACTAGAGAAGAGTCAAGTCTAGTTAGAGTTTCCATGATTCCATATTTAGTAAGTTTGGTGTTTATATACCTATGCTTGGGTCATTATAATGAGAAGAAAGAAGAGAGACAAGCCACATCAGTGGATGTGTATGAGAGAATCAAGTTTTATGAATAATATATCACACTTATGAGAGAATGAAGTTTTACAAATAATAGAGTTATTGAGTAGTAGCTCACTCTTTTGTGTATTTTGTGCTTTCCTCCTCTGCCTTTCCAACACTGCTCAATCTAATAAATTAACTTATGCTTAATCAATTGCATAATCAACCACATAATTTATTGATACCCCTATTTCTTCCTTTGTCAGTGGTTAAGCATTTCAATCTATGATTGGACTTGGAACTATTACTGCGTAAAATACTCGATCATTCTCTTTCTCACAGGAACCTATAGAGTTTTATGGTTCTAGGTCTTGAATTCTACTTAGATCTGTCAAAAGGGGTGCATATTAGAAATGGAAGGCATGGTGTTGCACCTGAAACAAGGTCAACTATTGTATCTTGTTCTTAAATATGTGCTTCAGGTGGATCAAATGCTTCCATCTCTCTTTTCTACCAATGCTACTGCTATAGAGGTTGGGATATCTATTGGGACATTTCTTTAGAGAGACAGAGCTCTTTAGTTGAGTGAGGACAAAGGGTAGAGGACACGATACCAATATGGTTAGATCAAGGTAAATACATAGTGTGATTCAATGACAAGTAGAGGGACCTTTAGATGACTAATCTCCTTCTTAGAGATGAGCAACACCACCAAGATATTACTAGTCATATTTTACTATGATGTCTACTCTTGATAGCCTTTACATGCAACCTTGACTTTTTGAATTTCTTAAAAAAAAAAGACTTTTCTTTCTAAATGAGTAGTCTTGACTTTTTTTTTTTAATTATATATACATGAATGACCATGCATGTGAAGTATAATTAATGTAATTGTGTTTACTAACCACTATGTAGGAGTAAAGATAATATAAGATAAAGGATAATTTTAAGGCAACATTATAAGGATGAAAAAACACACGAAGCCATTAAGGCATACTTATTATTTAGGGAATGACATAATGATATAAGAATGCTCGTAAGATGACAAAAGTGATAATTTTTATAGGTCAAATTTTTCCTTTTAATTGACAATATTATCTAATTGTTTAAAATGAGAGGGATTAGTTGTTTTGTAGCTATGTTTGTTATTAACCCACAAATGAGCATACTTCCATATTTTTAATTTTTTTTTAATTTTTTTTAATATAATTAAGAGTAATAATGTTTTATATATTGTATTTTAAATGTTTTTTAATATTTAAGAGAAAAATGTTAATAAATTTTAATTGAATAGTTTATATGGCATAATATTTGTTAAGGTTTTATACATGTGGTAATAAGCTAAATGGATTTGATTAAAAGAGTCTAGAGGATTCTTGGCATTGATTACTTATCCAGAAGTCCTAGTTACCAGATGCAAGCATCAAAGGTGATGATTGATACTATGTGATTGATTTGAATAGTTTCAATTTCAACTCTTCACCCATGTGATCATCATCTTATGTATTGAGTATAAAGTGAATTATTTAAAACCAATTGTTGGTGAAATTATATGTGTTATAGTTCCAACATTAAATTATCAATCTGGGGCTTGGAAGCTTCAAGGTACAAGCACAGGTAACATAGGATCAGAGCATCTAACCTAAATTAATATGAAATTCCTATTTCTGAATTCAGTACAGAATGCAAATAAATAATTTTAATCTCAATCTAAATCAATCAAACTTAATTTCAATGCAAGTAAAATTTAACTGTAATGAAACCACGCTGATGCATTAACTACAAAATACTCATAATCTATCTACTGAATTAAACCTATGTTCAATGAAAGCATTCATTCAATCACTCTAAAGCTAATAAAAAAAGAGCATTCTGTTCAAAGAACATGAACATTAAATCTATGCTAAGCTCACGAATATGAAATCTAATTTAAGCTAATGAATACGAAATCTAAACTAAGCTCTAAAGTTTCTAATTCAATCCAACCAGAGAAAGACATTCAACCAAATTACTTAAACATATAAACTTCTAAAAATAACTCTTAAACAGTCTGCTCAAAGAATCTGAGATCTATTGTTAAATTAACCATCCTATTCAACACTAGAAAGAATATTGAATGATGATTTAAATGAATCAAAACCTCTATTACATAAACCTAAACTACTTATTCAAAAAGGGAAATTGAATTCCTATCTATGACAACATTCTTCATACAATCCGATTAAAACAAAATAAAGACAAGAATGCACACTCTTAGATTATAACTATAACTCCTATGAGATTTTGCAACATTTTATAAGTCCTGTACTTAATAATGAGGTTCAAAAGAACTAAGAAGCTATCCACACAGATCTCATCAAATTAAATCCATGATACAAGACTTAAGAAATTAAACACGACTCACACTAAAGTTAAGAAATATCACAATCATGTGCATGACTCTAATTCAAACAACTTGGAATTCATTAACCAATCGAAACTCATACTACTAGATCATTCATTTTCACTTTCGAACTCAAGAATTGTAAGATGTAAAGATCAGAATCCTCATAAAGTACTCATACCGGATCAATTATTACAAGATGAGGCTCCTTTGGATCATGAAATTAATCGTTAAAAACTATTACACAATGTACATAAACCAATCAAACAACTCACTCAATAATTTGATCTACAGGAACGAAATGAAACATTTAAATACAGAATCAAAACAAACCATTTAAAATGATCAACCACACGATATACTGAGAGAAATCGACTCAATAAACTAACTATGAATCTAAACTAGCAATGAACCTAGTCCTAGAAGTGGTGAGCCCTTGCCACCCCTGGAGCAAGGTGAACTAACTCAGTGAAATGAAATCTAAAACACAATCATAAATAACTCATAGTGGAATGAGTGCTGGAACTTGTATTAAATCAAAATGATGGCATACAAATTCTGGAATAACATAAGTTCATAATCAACAATTCTAGAGCATTACAACAATTGTAGCGGTATCATTACTCAATTACTCGGCTCCCCTAATCTCAGCTCATTGGGTCTTTAAGAAGACAACCAATGGAACAGAGCTAAAGTAACCAAGATCTTAACATAGCAAATTTATTAACTGATTGCTTTCACGGGCTCAAGAAATCAATCCTAGATCAGATGCATGTATCTTCGTGAAAGATCCTAAACTAAATTAGGAAAATTGTGGTCCTCCACATGGCTGACCTGTTCAAAAACTGTTCAAAACCGAAACTGTTCACATTTAGCGATTCTGTACTTAAGAATAGTTTTGACCTGAACTTCCTTTTGGTGATGAATTTTACCGAACGGTTTCTGGGTTATATGAAATAGGGTATTTTGAGGACGATTCAAGTCTCAAAATGTCTAGATTCTTCACCATTTGGTCACAAACTTCATATTTTAACCTACAACAATCTCATTTTGTACTCAACTCTGCAGTAACTAGTTTAACTACCTTGTGAAGAATTTCTGCAATGGAACTCTCTAACAAATGAACTTAGCAAATTTGTCATTAGTAAATCATGGTAAAATCATCCTTAAGACATTAAAAACACAATAAAACTATGATATTTAACCGTGATATGAAAAGGATGGTTTTAGGCATGAGTTACAGGAAATGGATATGAATATGGTAGAAAGTGCAGGAATATGCTTTATAAATGGTAATGTTATATGTTGAAAATGAGGGCATTTATGAGGCCCAACACCCCCCCATGCCTGCGATTTTGCATGTCCTCATGCAAAGAAATACCTTGCTCATTTATAGATTCTATGACATCATAACCTTGGGCAGGGTTGGTTCTTGTGGAGCAACACTATTCATATTTGACTGCCATAGAGTGGGGAGCAATCTAATTGAGGACAAACACTAAGTGGATAAGGAAGAGATGAGGGATCTCGTGAATCATGAAGTGATAATGGGAATGGTGGATAAAAATGCTTTCATACTCTAAGACCAAGGTTTATATGTGGTTCTTCTTGTTTTGGGCATCAATGACCTCATCTTTTGATGTCAACTTTGTCACAACATATAGCATTTCGTCATGTGACAATACTGTAGACTTGTGATACAAATGGTACAATTCTACTATGGTAACCAATATGCAGGAACAAAGTTCATGCCTTGAAATGCCAATAAAAGAATGAAAATAGCATTCCCACATGTTATGGATGCTTATGGTATAGGACGAGAAGGAATTATGGCTATTGCTTTGTATTAGTGGACCACTATGATCTACTCCTCATTCATATGGCTAGATTAGAGAACTTATGCATTTTATTATGAAAATAGATTTCAAATGGAGGTGGATGATAGTGGTGATGAAAGATAGGATATATGAAGTGGAAAGTGGTTAACCATCATGTTTCCTTGCATTCTTAATGAACTAAAGAATATTAAACCAATTTACCTCAGGTTTACCTTTACTTTGATGTGTTGATGCTGCAAGATGCCACAAAAGATGAAGTGTACTGCTATGGATCTGAGAGGAAGTGCTAGAGTTGCAGTGGATGTTGATTCAGATCTGCTGAAGGATGAACTGAAGGCTAAAAAAGAAGATGAAGGTGCCTATCTCCCTCATGCCTGAAGAGTTGTATGTCCCCAAACAACTAAGGAAAGGTGACTGCTTCTCCAAATGAATATGGAATGCGAATACAAAAATCCAAACTGTTGCAACATTGTCTTGAGATATCAAAACCATAGAGCCTTCAACTGTTAAACACTTGTGTGCAAACTTGCATATGTGAAAATGGTGTCGATGTCAAACATAATCAAGAATCATTGGATTACCGATAATTTAGGAGATTTTTGACCAATAAGAGATATCCCACATTTGATGTTAATGGGAATCAAGGCACTAGGTACATTCTACTAGCCATGAATGGATTTGGCAAAGTCGAATGGACTATAGAATTCATCCATTAAGAAACATTGATGTATTTCCTTAGTAGATGACAAGGATACCTACCATTAAGGCATGTAAGCTCCCAGGTACCTTATCTAACCCTAACCCTAATCCCAGATAATGTGCTGATATCGATGGGACAAGTCTTGTCGGCAGGTGGGCCTTAAGGAATCCCACATCAACTAACTCGAGTACAAACATAATGATTTGGAAGATACATGATGTGAAGAAATCATACAAATTTACAAACTTTATTGCGAACCTTGCCTGCCAGTTACCTGGTTTCCAAGCAAAATCCCTGCCCAGTTGCACTAGACAAGCTGGTTTTCACAAAGGACTTATTTTTCTCTTTACTATTTTCATTTATTTATTTACAATACTAACCTTCCTACTACACTGAAGAAAACATGTCCTCCTTCAAGTGAAAGAGAACTTCCATTGAAGCCATGTGTGGATCAGGTACAAAGATACATTCATGCTTAGATTTAACATATAAACTCTAGAATGTACATGAGCATGAAAAATAAGCAGCTTTGAAAGATGTGATACAAAGATTATTTGAAGATTCGAGTGTTACTCTGACTGGATTGTGATTTGGAACCAATGCTTGATGTAATCTTGGTGGTATTTCCTCATTTACTCATTTTGACCACTATGAAATTCCTTCTCATTCATGCCAGGAAAACTTGCATAATTATTCTCTGAAATGCATACAAGACTTGCCGCTGGGCATGGTGAAAGTTCTTCGATCTCAGGTTCAGCTAGATGCTCCTTATCGGATTTGGTACATGATTGCTCAATCTCCTTGGTAGATAGGCAAGAGGAATCAAGGGAGACTTCCAAATCCCTTTTCGACTGTGGAGAAATAGAAACTTCCTAAATGCAATGAGGATGAACTCTTCCTGAGAGGAACAACTACCGCTAGGATTTGAGAAAGTGCTTTGAGGGACATTCTTCAAGCTCTCAATCATTCTTGAATTTCTCCTGATGGTTGATGATTCCTGTCTCGAAACATGAATTACTACACAGGGGTTCTTATAGCACCCCAAAAATGTTTTATTGTTTAAGACCTTGATATTTTTAATCTAAATAAAAATTGTTAATGTGATAAAACTCACCAAACTTGAACTCCTTGCTTTCTTGGACAACCGGACTTTGGATAGACCCAAACAAAAGAAGATGCGTGGATCTTCACTCACATCTTATCGTCTTCTCCACCCTCTAATTGCTCTGCAACTAAGATCACACCAAAAACTTGTAAAAGAAACTAAGCTCTAATCCCTTTAGCACCTCCCCAGAAAGGACGCCAAAAATTTTGGTGAAATTATATGTATTATAGTTGCAACATTAAATTATCAATCTGAGGCTAATAAGATTTGAGGCACAAGCGCAAGTAACACAAGATCAAAGCATCTAACCTAAATGAATATCAAATTCCTATTTCTGAATTAAGTACAGAATGCAAATAAATAATTTTAATCTCAATATAAATCAATCAAGCTTAATTTCAATGCAAGTAAAATTTAACTGCAATGAAACCACACTGGTGCATTAACTACAAAATACTCATAATCTATCTACTGAATCCAACCTATGTTCAATGAAAGCATTCATTCAATCACTCTAAATCTAATAAAAAAAGAGCAATCTATTCAAAGAATATGAACGCTAAATCTATGCTAAGCTCACGAATATGAAATCTAATTTAAGATAATGAATATGAAATCTAAACTAAGCTCTGAATTTTCTAATTCAATCCAACCAGAGAAAGACATTCAATCAAATTACTTAAACATATAAACTTCTAAAAATAACTCTTAAACAATCTGCTCAAAGAATCTGAGATCTATTGTTAAAAAAACCATCCTATTCAACACTAGAAAGAACCTTGAAAGATGATTTAAATGAATCAAAACCTCTATTACATAAACCTGGACTACTTATTCAAAAATGGAAATTGCATTCCTATCTATGACAACATTCTTCGGACAATTTGATTAAAACAAAATAAAGACAAGCATGCAAACTATTAGATTATAACTATAACTCTTATCAGATTTTGCAACATTTTATAAGTCCTATTCTTAACAATGAGGTTCGAAAGAACTAAGAAGCTATCCATGCAGATCTCATCAAATTAAATCCATGATACAAGACTTAAGAAATTAAACACGACTCACACTGAAGTTAAGTAATATCACAATCATGTGCGTGACTCTAATTCAAACAATTTGGAATTCATTAACCAATCGAAACTCATACTACTAGATCATTCATTTGCACTATCGAACTCAAGAATTGCAAGATGTAAAGATCAGAATCCTCATAAAATACTCATATCGGATCACTTCTTACATTATGAGGCTCCTTTGGATCATGAAATTAATCGTTAAAAACTATTACACATTGTACATAAACCAATCAAACAACTTGCTCAACAATTTGATCTACAGGAACGAAATGAAACATTTAAATACAGAATCAAAACAAACCATTTAAATTGATCAACCACATGATATACTCTGAGAAATCAACTCAATAAACTAACTATGAATCTAAACTAGCAATGAACCTAGTCCCAGAAGTGGTGGGCCCTTGCCACCCCTAGAACAAGGTGAATTAACTCAGTGAAATGAAATCTAAAGCACAATCATAAATAACTCACAGTGGAACGAGTGTTTGAACTTGTATTAAATCAAAATGATGGCATACAAAGTATGGAATAACATAAGTTCGTAATCAACAATTCTGGAGCATTACAACAATTACAGCGGTATCATTACTCAATTACTTGGCTCCCCTAATCTCAGCTCATCGGGTCTTTAAGAAGACAGCCAATGGAACAGGGCTAAACTAACCAAGATCTTAACATAGAAAATTTATTAACTGATTGCTATCATGGGCTCATGAAATCAATCATGGATCAGCTGTATGTATCTTCGTGAAGGATCCTAAACTAAATTAGGCAAATCATGGTCCTTCACATGGCTGACCCATTCAAAAACCATTTAGAACCGAAACTGTTCACGTTCAACAATTTTGTACTTAAGATCTGTACTTAGGAATTGTGTTGACCTTAACTTCCTTTTGGTGATGAATTTTGCCGAACGTTTTCTGGGTTATATGAAAGAGGCTATTCTAGGCATGATGCAAGTCTCAAAATGTTGATATTCTTCACCATTTGATCACAAACTTCATATTTTCACCCACAGCAATCTCATTCCGTACTCAACTCTGCTGTAACTAGTTTAACTACCTTGTGAAGAATTTCGGTGATGGAACTCTGCGACAAATGAACTTAGCGAAACTGTCATTAGTAAATCAAGGTAAAATCATCCTTAAGACATTAAAAATACAATAAAACTATGATATTTAACCGTTATATTGAAAGGATGGTTTTAGGCATGAGTTACAGGAAATGGATATGAATATGGTAGAAAGTGCAGGAATATGCTTTATAAACGGTAATGTTATATGTTGAAAATGAGGGCATTTATGAGGCCCAACACCAACCTTGATCCATCTAATTTTGGATCTATCATGCGCCGAGAGGGATCAATTCCCTTGAGGTGAAAACCTTCTTTTTGGAGTGTATAATTTGAGGAAAGGTGTGCACCTCAAGGGACTTGAACCCTCTCGACGCATGATAGATCTAGAGTTAGATGGATATAGGATGGTTTCAGCTGAGGGAAACAATGTCACATTTTTAGATTATCATTATTATGTATATGTTTGAGATAAGCTTCATACTTTGAAATTTACATTATTTTTTCTTTGCTTGACATGGACATATCATTCTCTTCTTTAATTTAGTCTATGTTTCTATCCTTGATTGGTTCATATGTCTTTGTTTGAATGCTTTGAGTGCTTTTTTTTTATATGTTTGGATTTGGATGGTAATGTTTGTGAATGTTATATTTGTGTTATATTTCTAAATGTTTATGTAACTGTTTATTAGTAATTAGTTGGTGATGAAGAAGGGAGACAATCGTGTCAGTGGTTCGCAGGAGGATTGATACTGCACATCTATTTCATTTAAATTTAAGTATCATAAGTTTTGACAGCTATTAATTCTTTATAGTGTCCCTCAAGGTATTACTAAATACATCTTGAAGAGTAGTTTTAATTTTAAATTTCTCAGTTACATTACTTTGTTGAGATGATATATATTGATAATAACTTTAATGATGAAAAATGATGAAACAAAAATCTTGAATGCAAAGTGACAATGTAATAGTATTGAATGGCATAAAATGTGAATAATAAGAATATAGTCAATTACAAATAGTCTTCATTGTGATCAACTCAAACTATTTTTTACTATTATTCTTATTCTCACCCCTGTTAGTTTTGCCATGTTTTCATATCGATTGTATGAAAAGGGTAGTTGAAATTATAAACTATTCAAATATTTAACTCGAGCTATTGTAGTAAACATCATACCTTCTCCCTCTTGCTATGCAATATTAATAGGTTGAATTACTATAACACAAAAATCAATCCACAATGTCAACAATTTTTTTGAGCTTACACTGAAACCAATGCGCATTATTAATCTAATCACTTCAAAATTTATGTACCATCATACATCCAGTTACATAGAATCAAAAATCAACATCTACATTGAAATCAATGCATCTAATGCAAGCAATCAAATAGGATTAGGAAAAAAACATCTACAGTAATAAAATCAATGCATCTAATGTACACAATCAAATAGGATTAGAAAACAACATCTACACTGAAAACAATGCATTTGATGCAAGCAATCAAATAGGATTATAAATCAACATCTACACTAAAATAAATGCATCTAGTGCAATCTATAAAATAGAATTAGAAATCAACATCTACACTGAAATCAATGCTTCTAGTGCAAACAATCAAATATAATTAGAAACCAACATCTACACTAAAATCAATGCATCTAGTGCAAGCAATCAAATAGAATTAGAAAACATCTATACTAAAACCAATGCATCTAGTGAAAGCAATTAAATAGGATTAGAAATCAACATCTACATTGAAATCAATGCATCTATTGCAAGCAAACAAATATCATTAGAAATCAACATCTACACTGAAATAAATGCATCAAGTGCAAGAAATCAAATAAGATTACAAATCACCATCTACATTGAGATCAATTCATCTAGCATAAGAAATATTCTTCCCTCTCTCCCCCCTCCATTTATATCTATATCTCCCTCATCCTCTCCTTATTTTTCTCTATATCTCACCCCCAAACATACACTCTCTCTCCATATATCCCTTCTCACTCCCTCCCTCTCTCTCCACTTTTATTTCTCTATGTCTTTCTTCTTCCCTCCCTCTCTCCACTTCCAACTCCATCTCTTTGTCCCTCCGTCTCTCCTCCTCTCTCTCAAGTCCTCTCTTCCTTCCTTCCTCACTCTCCCTTTTTCTCCTACCTTCCCCCCCCCCACCCTCTCTCTTTTCCCTCCAACCTTGTCACTATCTCCCTCCCTCTCTCCTTTTGTCTCTCCCACCCTCTCCCCCCTCCATATTTGTGTCTCCCTATCTCTCTCTTACGCTTCTCTCCCTGTTTCATGCCTCCCCTTTTCTCTCTCTTAATTCCTCCTCTCCCATGTCCTTCAATTTATCTCCTTCAGTGCAAGCAATCAAATAGGATTATAAATCACCATCTACACTAAAATGAATTTTTCTAATGCAAGAAATATTCTTCCCTCTCTCCCCCTTCCATTTATATTTATATCTCCCTCCATCTCTCCTTCTTTATCTCTCTAACTCACCCCCCCCCCCCCCCAAACACACACACACTCACTCTCTCTCTACATAACTATCTATCTCCCCCTCTCTCTCCCCCTCTCTCTTCTTCCCTCTCTTCACCTTCCATCCATATCTCTATCTCCCTTTGTCTCTTTTTTTTTCTCTTTTTATCACCCCCAAAACATACACACTCTTTCTCGATATATATCTATACCTCCTCCCTGTCACACTCCCTCTTTATTCCCCTTCTCTACCTATCTATCCCCCTTCTATCTCTCTTCCCTCTTGCTCTCCTCTCTCCCTCTCTCTCCATCTCTCTTATCACTCCCTCTCTCCTTTTCTCTCTCGTGTCCTTGTTCTCTTCCTTCCCCTCTCTCCCTTTCTCTCCCACCTCCCTCTATCTCTCCCCCTCATCTCTCTCTGTATCTCTCTCTCTCTTCACCCTCCAACTTTGTCACTATCTCCCTCTCTCTCCCCTTCTTTCGCCCCCTTCTCTCCATATCTCCTTCTTTGTTTCTCTATCTCACCCCCAAACATACATATCTCCTTCTTTGTCTCTCTATCTCACCCCCAAACATACACACTCTCTCTCCATCTCTACCTTGTCACTCCCTCTCTCTTCCCCCCACTTTTCTCTCTCTCTGTCTTTCTTCTTCCCTCCCTCTTTCCCCTTTCAACTCCATCTCTACCTTGTCACTCCCTCTCTCTCCCCCCACTTTTCTCTCCCTCTGACTTTCTTCTTCCCTTCCTCTTTCCCCTTTCAAGTCCATCTCTCTATCCCTTCCTCTCTCCTCCATTCTCTCAAGTCCTATTTCCTTCCCTTTCTTTCCTACCTCCCTCTCTCTCCTTTTCTCTCACTACTCTATCTCTCCACCTCTATGATTCTATGTCTTTGTTTTTTACATGACATGATAACAAAATTTATAATAAAACTACACCACATTAATATTTTCACATATCATAACTTTGACATAGAAATATTTATGCCTTTAAAGATTGTAAGACATTACATTAACACCAGTACATTAATACCGTTTAGAGTGGTTGTGGGACTAGTGAATATGGAAACGGTAGCGCCTTCAAGAGTAATCTAAACCAAGTTTTGGAATCACTGGTGAGCAACGTTTATCTCAATGGATTCAATACTACTCATGTTGTTGATGATGGGCAAAACAACAACAATATGGTTTATGGGCTTGTCCAATACTAGGGAGATTTAAATTCGTGGCCAACAGTGCACATCTAGATTTTCATCTTAATTTTTTCTTTATTTAAAGTTAAATCATAAAAAAAATTATAATACAAAATTTTTTAAGTGTAAAATTATATTAAAACAAAACAAAATTGTATTTCTATAAATTTAATTTCTAAAAATATATTTAATAGATTTAAAATTTAAATAAATCTAAATTAAATCTAACTTAAATTTAAATTAGATTGCTACCGCAACACTTCATTAGATAAATTAAATGTTAGAGATACTACACGATCACAAATATATATATATTTTTTTATTTTTATTTTTTACCACATGGTGAATCTAAATAAATCACAAGTTTACGGGGACTCCCAAATTAACCAGAAATAAACCTAAACAAGCTCTAATTCCATACCAAATTTTCTAAGTTGGATGTAAAAAATGATAAAAAGGGAAATAATGCTAAACTAGGCCTCGGAAGATGCAGAATAACTAAAACTTAAAGTGATGTGCAGCCGACTTTCCCTTTCCTTTGGTTGGAACTCCACTCATATATTTTTATATTCCCTTTCTTTTTGGGGTTGAACCAATTTTATAAGTGCTTTGTCCCATGTTAAAATTCCACTTATATATGATCGCGGAGGAATATTTTGCATGAGAAAGAGAAATATTTTCCCCTTTTAATTTTTGCGTCCTCTTGTCCGGGAGAGGTATCCCATTTGCTAATGCTCCACTTAACAAGGAAGTTGAAAAATGTCTTCCCTAAATGAAAAATGTAGTCTGAAGTAAACCAAAAAAAATAAACAAATGTAATTAAAAAGTAAATAATAAAAATATACTTATAAAAAAACCGTGTCCTCTTTATATTCTCTTTCATTTGCTCCCCTTACCCTTATAAAACTACTTTCTAGTTTTCTTGGGTTGTCACAACTTTAGTAAATCTTTTATAAGTGCTTTGTCACATGTTATTGATAAGGGAATGTATACTTTCACAGTTCATAAGTATATGTGGTGTTAGGAATGAAAGACTTTGAGATTGCTAGGTTAAAAATAGAATGTTACTAACTAATTAGGAAATTATTATAATAATATAAATCATTAATAAAATAATTAGAATATTAAATATTTTAATGGATTTTAATAATGAAACTGCTGAATAAAACGATAAATAATTGGAGGATTTAATTACAATTAATTATTTTTAAATAAATATAAATCAAATTTATATGATAGAAGAAAAATATATATTAATAAAATATATATATTAAATAATTCATTGATTAGATATATAATTAGGGGAAAGAAATAGAAAATTAAGAATGATTATCTAAGTAAGAATTTTTTTATTATTAAATATTTTTTTGTAAGTTTGGTAGGACTTTTTTTTTCATTATCTTTCAGTAGTAAGTAGGTTACATCCAAATGTTCAATGGTTAACTGGTCTCAACCTGCCTTGAGGGAAACCAGGTTTGTTGACCACCTAAAATCATGATAAGCCATCCAAAAACAAAATAGAATAAGTCTATCCGACGATGCTAGAAAGGTTTGATTGTCTTTATATTGGCTAACATATAGATATCTATAAACATACTGAAAGTACTAAAAAGACAAAAGACTAAAAGTCAAAACAAGGCGAAATACAAGATTACTCGTAATTAGCTGAGTCAACTAGGGTCGCGTCCTTTGCACTTGAACCAGGATGTTCAGATTGAGGAATGCAAGGGATGTGTTGTTCTATGTGACTAAGATTGAGATGGGCATTTTGCTTCTAACATTGGAATTTGATTTGCTGAAAATCCAGGCTATAATCCGGCAAAGTCTGAGTTGTCGTGGTCGAGCTTGACTAAATGTGTTCCAGGGCTTTGCCCAAAAGGCTCTTCATTAACCCATATAAGTGAATTGTTTGCTTATACTAAGAGGTGCAACCTTGAGAGTGCCCAGGATCAGGCATCAGGGTTTGCTATTCCTGCGTATCAATATCCTGAAATTTGGCTTTGTTATTTAATTCCTCTTCCCACTAAGCTATGAGCCGACGAACCAGGGTTGAGCCTGCATGATATGCAATGGCTACTTCATCTATGATCCTGGAAGTGGACTTGCACCAACGAGTTTTTCCAGTAGAAGTAATGGGATAATTGTCTATTTGGTTACTTCCTGAGACCATGAGAGCCCTTGATAGTCTTTCCTCTATCAGAGGCAGCACAATCCATAGTGCTTGTGATAAGGGACAGCCACAACAAACAGAAACCAACCGAAGTGAGAACAAAAAACCAACCCCAAGCAAGCCAAAACCCAAGATCCGAGAGCTTCCAAAGTTCGTACCTAACTAGGGAACCTATCAAGGTGAACAAGTGTAAGAAACATGACCCATACAAGAATTGTCAATATCTCTTAGTGCAACCCAGGTCCCTGAAACAAGAATAGTCCCAACAATCATGAACATAAGTCCATCATAACAAAGACCAATGGAGGGTATCATGAAAAACCTCACGATTACTAGGCCAAAACCTTAAGAATTTAGGGACACAACTATATACAACCAAAGAAAAACGTAAAAGGATACTCCACTAACATAACCAGAGAGACCAGGGGTGGACCATGCACCTTACCATTAAGATGACCATATGAGAAAGCAAAACTCCAATGAATACCGACAAAGGGATAAAAAAAACCAGACAACCCTAAAAAAATCAACAACATAACCCTCCTGGGAAGACCTATGCCATACCATCCCATTCACTCTGCATCCCTTCTTCCATGAACCCCACAGACAATAAAGATGAGCCATGATAAAGAGATATATGAAAAGGTGAAGGATATACTCGAGACTAGTGACCTAAACCCACTACATGAGGACCCAAGCCCTTTGAATGGCCACCACAAAGTTCCTCAGTGGCTTGTCGAACTACTCAACTCCACTACAATGCCAAACACATTGCGAACATAATAATTACCAATTTCACTAATAGGAAGGCCGAGAGCTTGCAACATTTTCCTGTTATCAACAGCTTCCAACTTTGCATTGAATTTTAGCATGCAATCAACCACCCCTCCATGTGCTTTGTGCATGTGGAGGGTGGCGTAGAGGCCCCTTGGGATCCATGTACCTCCCATTACAAATTGATTTGATGGAGATTTTCCCGCTCGCAGCCCGATCGAGAGTTTTATTATCAAACACTAATTTAAATAATAATTTATTAATTAAATAAATCATTGTTTTATAATCCATTAAAATATTTAATTTTCCAATTATTTATTTATGATTTATATCATTATAATAATTTTTAATTAGTCCATTATATTCTAATGTACCTTTTTTGACTTAACAATCCTAAACTTTCTCATTCTTAACATCATTATAATTTTATCTGCTCACTCTTTTCTAATCACTTCACATCATTTCCCTGAGAATAGGTGAAGTGTCCACCCAAAATGTTCTTAATCCACTCACACAATAAAAATATCCATATATAACACCCTGTTCAATGAGCTTCCATGTATGCGACATGTCATGGGCTTCGTCCTTTACTCCTTGGGATTTGTTTCATAATAACCTAATTGGAATTCACAACTCCATATAGCATGTAACAAGTCTCATCTTGATTTATTTCACTTTTTAAGGTTTTAAATTTTCAGTTTGTAATCTCTACCACATATCACATTCCTAGAGTTTAGATTTTTTTTCCATTCTCGTGAGATTTCCAACTTCTAATCTTTTGTATCCTTTATAACATTTTTCACTTCACCCATGCCATTCCACACATTTTTCATTGTTTTGGAGTTTGGCGCACCTTGCAACATGTCACACAAACTACTAACTTATGATCTTTTGGTTTTTTTTGGGAATTGCTTCTTTGAAGAGCTCATCACAATCCTTCGTGTTTGAATTTTCATCCACCTTAACATGTTGCACTCTTTATAAAATTCTAAACCTTTTCTAAACTTGTAAAAGTTTTGGTAACGGGGCTGTGAAGAATGTTTTCAAAAAAATTAAGAATGTTGTAAAACGCAAAAGACTAAAAATTCAAATGTTGAGAGGCTTACTACAATGTCACAACATAATAAACTTTTAGGAAATGTGAAGTATTTTAAAGAATTTGAACTCAAAATGATTAATGGAGAATATTTTTAATAACAAAATCTAGACTCTATCAAATTTTTTAAGCAAAACTTTTGAATCATGAATTATAAAGTAAAAAATCTCAAATAAACTAGAATGAAAATTAAAATAAAGTAAATAACTTTTAGTATGAAACTTATCATGTAAATGGATGGAGACTTAAATCTAAATTAATTCAATCAAAATCCACAACTCCAACCAAGATTAACATTTCAAGCATTATAAAAAAGGAGGAAGGGTCTTTTATGTTCAATATTTGCAATAAAGGTAGAACTTAGAGGAGTTGTTGCTACCTCAACACTTCCCATAAGTGTTTTATTGTTATACTCATTACTATTTGAAATATTTTAAACGAATACTAATTTTTCATCCCTTATCAAAATCCAATAAACTATGAAAGACAAAATTCTAATTGATTTATAATTTTACTTTGTTTTTATAGCATCTAAGTCAATTTAGAATGGTCGTCAAAAATCTAAGTTCCAATATGTATGGAACTTGAATCATGGTGGATCTCTAACCATATTTGAAATTTTATTGCTTGAAATTGTTGTTTGTTTGCTACCAACTTACTCCCATTATTATTCTTCCTAATAAAGATGCATGCCATATTTATAAACTTCATTCTATGCACAATGACTCTTATATTCTTCATTTTATACACAGAAATTTTGCATTATTAACCACTACACATGCCTTCAATTTTGTAGTCACTAGCATGCTTTAATTTATTGGTGTATGTTATCTTAGTAATGGGTAATTATTTTTATATACCATCAATAATTCCATGGCCACACTGGACACTATTATTCTTGTCGATACTATCTAGGTTAAAAACACTTTTGGTCTTGGAGAAGACCTAAAATTATTTTTATTGGACAAAATCTCATCTTCCTTAAACGTAAGGAAATAGGAGAACAACCCAAGATGTAGAGATATTGGAACATATATGTTTAAGCCCTTGAGGTACTACTTAGACATCAAGGCTCAAAGTCATTACAATAAATTCATTATGAAATGAACATGTCACATGCAAGAATTGAACCTAGGTGGAGCATATAATAACATTTCTCCAAATCACACAAGCTAAACCCAATTGCACTGTCTTAAGAATGTTACAGTTGTTCTCAAAATAAAAACTTGAGGAATCAAGATGGGTCGTTCTCATCCATTTTTTTATATGTCATGGATTATTTTGTGTAAAATGACATCTATTGATTTACAATTATTTTTATTTGTTAGTATCTTTTTCTAAAAAAAATACTATCCTTTAAATATTTAGAAATTCAATGGAGACTATATTTTCCATGTAAATTTCATTTAGATCCTATTGAAAAATAGTCATTGATATTGTTTGTTTTTCCTTTTTAATGTCATGCCATCATGATTGGATAACATTCAAGGATGATTCATTGTATTTTATAAATTGAATGATCATAATTCTTATAATAAATTGCATGTCCAAGATTTGAAAGGCTTATAAACTCCTTATCGAAAAAAGAGTTGTCAAAATTATAAATTCTCTTCATTTTTTGTGATGGGATTCAATTCCAGCTACCACCCTCAAGGTATTGCTATCTTCTTTTCTATCCACCATTGGGATCAATGTTTCTTCAACCCACACTTTTAGGCATCCATCAATATCCTTCTGTAAATTTATATTTTGACCTATCTTCCACATTGTGTTCCTTTTCATCATCTAAGAATTGTTGTTCATATGATTGCAATCCCTTAGCTTTTGATTTATGTTAAGCTTGAGGACATGTGTCAAATATCCTGATTGTTTACACATCCACCACTAAACTATTGCATTTCATAATCCAATTCCTATGTCCATTTAAAGCCTTTGATTTAAATCTTATATCATAACTCTTACTTATGTTGATATCCTCACATATATGCATCATTATTAAATCAATATGTGGCCTATGGATCTTTGGAGGACATAGGCATGAATTTTCCACATTTACATCTTTCTTCATGGGTTTTTGTATTTCATCCCAAAGCTCAAGGTCAAGAATACCATAACAATTGGGTGTTTTGCTCACTTCTTATTCTAGAACATTTCTATTAGATTATTCATTACAAAAATATTCACAAAGACACTGTTCAAAAAGAGGTATAGATTGAAACTAGCCGAAACATAGGTTCCAAATTGTGGAGATTTAATTACAGAAATGTTTAGCACAATTGAGAAGAATGCAAATCTTATGTATATGTTGGATGTACAAGTCTTCCTACAACAAACTCTAGCATTGGCTCAGTACCCTCACTTTGCTCCCAAAAATGAAAAGGTTACCTAGCATGCATTTGAAGAAATGCTTTTTTGCTAGTTGTTTGAAGAAAGTCCTAAATAGTTTTTCCTATTCAATAGAAATACCATGATAGCATATGTTGAATGACAAGTTTTTGATGTAATGATTCTATGAAAAATGCATGACAACATGCATTTCCTCAACATAAATGGTGGGGAAGCATTACTCCGAGAGGGCTACGATGTCAAAGGAAGATTTCAAAATATGGTATGACATTTACTTGGAAAAGCTTACTTGTGTGGGTGAAATTTGATGGTTATGTTTTTAATATAAACAACAAACTAGAAATTATGTACGGGATCCCTATACATGAATGGTAAATTCCTTTTTAGGGTAAAAAACTAGATAACCTTTGTCTACTATCATATTATAGCATATGCACAAATATAACTCACTATACTCCTTTGGTTATAGGAAAAAGTGACGGGCATTAGCAATGGAGCACCCCCCTAGTCCAAATAACATTTATTCAAAAATGTAGTCAATAGAAACCTATGTAATTGTGCCAACTTATCTACCTAATTTTTATATTATAGAGTAATGTAAAATAATTCTAATACTAAACTTATCTGAATATATAGTTTATGATTTCTTTTCACAGTACAAATCTAAGAAAATTAATTTATTTATGTAATGATTTATGACCTAGTATATCAAATTTATACCAATAATTATGTTAAACTATATAAAATATATATTGATAATTCTATTTATATTAGCAAAAGGATTATATGATATATTTTATTTTCAAAATAATTTTTATTGTTAATTTCAAATAATCTTATCAAAGAGTGTTTACTAATAAATTTCCAAAATATTTCTAATTTATATAAAATTTCAACAAAGGATCTACTTCAACCGAATAACATGCCTATTATTTCCTAAATTTAATCTCTCTTATGTTTCTCTTTTTTTTTTCTTTTAAAATATAAATTAAACCTATATTTGGGCCAAACTAAATATTGGATGGATCACAATTTGTTAAGCTATGGGATATTAATATCCCATAGGATTTTGCAATTCAATCAAAGATCTACACAACTACAATATGTGTGTGCAAATCAACCAAAGATCTATCCAATTATGAAATATAGTCACCAAAATTATACAAGTTTACTAACAATATAAATAACTATCACTAAAATTATACAAATATCAATCAAACTTAAAATTGTTTTAATATAGCAATTATACCATCAACCCCTTTCCTCAAACCCTGGAAAACCTTCCCATATAATTTGAAAAACTTTTTAACCTATTCTATATATCTTTGTAAACCCAAAAGAAATCGTACGATATGCCTCTTCCACTTTCATTTTTTTTTTGTAAATTTTGTCAATGTATTTCTATTGGTAGCAAAAAGAATTACATAAGATATTAAATTGGGAGCCCTTCATTTCATCATCTGACCTAGAGGATCACGAGTCCATCAATATTGGCATACATATATCAGAAACTACCATTATCAAACTTTACATAAAGTATTCACCTTATAGAGTATATAGAGGGTTGTGGACTGTAGATATATAAAAATCTGGAGTAAAGGTCATATAGGAGACAAGTAGTAAGCTCTTGCAAAATTAAAGAAATAAAATAAGATCACTAGGCAAGGCAAATTCCTTCCAATGTCAAAAACTAAAACCGCTTGCTTGGTGGATATTTTAGTACAAAATGATGACTCTCGAATGAGGAGAAGAATTTTTTATGGGTGGTGATCAAAGGAAGATTAGAGTGTGCATGAATGGTGTTGAGGGGTGGATACAATTTCCTCTTCCCGATGAACATTTGAGTCAGTGTTTGGTTCTGAAACCACAACACGTTCCACATGACTCAATATTACCACTATATCATTAGGATTATACTTGATGTCCCGCAAGGTTCTCTTAATATCCTCCTCAATAGAAAATAGTTCATAGTTATCCACTTGCTTGCCACGAACGACCATGCTGAGCAGTGTCTCCATTTGACGATGTTGGGTGATAGAGTGAATAAAATTCAGTCTTTTTCTTCAAAACTTTCCTGGATGAAGAACCCATTTGAAACTGTTGCCATGATCTCTGAATAAGAGAAATATTTGTGATCCCTAAATTCCTTAGCTTCCAGATTTAAAATTTCCTTTCCGGCCATAAGAGGGGTGACATTAAAATAATTTGAAACTGATTCCCACCCAAAAAGACTCATGTGTCTTGAGGAGGATGCCCTAGGAGCCCCACCCCTACAGGTGGATAATCTTTGGCATGGATCCATATAGTACATGCAAACAAACCGAATGACAACAGACATAGAGAAACGAGCAACTACCTGAGGACTGACCCACCAAGAGAGCAATCTCACAAAGATTCGAACTGCAAATTTAACTGTAAGACAAGAGGAACATGTACATAGGCAGAAGAGGAGTAATTGATACCCGTCACAAACCCAAGCTAACGACCATCCAAGCTGCCTAGAGCCCCTAAATTTTTGTGAACTGGGAGCAACTAGAATTAACATAACTTGCAAAACCAAATATTTAGAAAGACCATAACGTGTTTCAGAACCAAATGGAGAAGTTATCGGGGTACCACACCCCACAAATGAGCACTAGAGAGCTAAACGAAATCCCGACAGGTTCAAAGATCTGGTGAGACACGGAGGGTAAGACTACGACCAATTTGAAGGATAGACGAGTCTTGAGTTTTGTAGAAAGAGTACAAAGAACATTGACTCTTCAGAAGAGAAAGATAACGACTTTGTATAACTCTTAATTCCTTATTGCAAATGACCAAAAGACACTGTAAAACCCAACAATGATAAAGACAAAAGTGCGGCCTATTATGACCAGTTTAGGGGATATGAGTGGAAACAAACCTCCAAACACTTTGAGCTAGACATCCTGTAGCCACCGTATGAATAGAGACACATGATTCTCAAGGCGGCACACAACCACGACGACGACAAAACGTCCATCTTTCTGCCACCTTGAGAGGAGAGTAGAACCTATATAATACATTGTGGATGTGATGAGACAAATACGATAAATGAGGTGAGCACCAAACAACCTGCATGACAAGGCCAAGTGTACAGCCATTCCAAGACATTGTCACATGATGATCTAAAAAATTAGCTTTCCCCGTCTCTTAGATAATACACCATATCCAAGAAGACAAAAAAAAATGACCTTACTTATAATTCCGTAGTGAAAAAAACTACCAAGTCCTAGTCTCAAACAATTAATTTGAGAAGACCTAGACGTGGAGATGCCACGCGTATTCCATGAGGAACCATGTATAGAACCTGGCTCTATCACCAAAGGTCGTTGTTCTTTTATCTATACAAAAAACACCCATGCAAATTATAACAATGGTCAGAAAAATGAAATTATGGGAGAGCCTCATCACCATATTTGACATCGTAACTCTTAATTCTCCTGCCATAAATTTGTTGCCGTATAATCACCCCATCGGGAAATGCCTCTTCCACTTTCACTAATATACATTTTAAGAGTTTGATGTTTTCGAATACAGAATTCTTGGGAATCAACCTTCAAGAGTTAATATTTTCGAATATAGAATGAATACTTTGCAATCAATCTGTGTTCCCTAAAGTTTTGTTTATTATTAAGGAGTTCACAAATACACCACGAATACCTAGACCTAAGCTTTTTCCGTTCAACAAAAACATTTTAATCATTAATTTTACTAGTTTTTCTTTCCAAAGAAAATATTTTAATAATAAACTGCGATTTGTATTTTATATTGATAGCAATGAAGTTATGAAATGCATGAAAAAGTAAGATAATGTAATTACAATAACAGTTTAATGATTTTCAAATCTTTTATTATTACAGGGAGCATAATATTTAAACTGTTATTGTAATTACATGATCTTCCTTTTGCAATTATTGTTCGGTAATGGTGTTTTATTGTTAGCTTTTTCTTTTGATTTCTTTAACCTTTTTACTAAATGACCAATTAAGTTTTTAGTGAAGTTTTTATATATAACCAAAGCATAATTTAAATATTAAAAGAACATGTATTTTAAAAATGAAATAAACTACTATGCCAGCTACAAATGATTGTGTTTTTTTTATTTTAATGTTGTAGAAATATCAAAACTACATTTTTACTCAAAAAAAAATGACATGCCAAGAGCAACCGCAATATACAGACCATTAACGGTGCCCATTGATTTGGCTGGTTGAATTTAAATACATGGCTTGACCGGTTTAAATGTGCAGCGGAGTGACGCACAATAAGGTAATGCTCTCCTTTAATCAGTGGACATAAAAATAAAACTTACAGGGTAGGCTTGCTTTTCACCTCGGCACTAGCCTGTCTGATGAAGGATCCACAGCTGCATGGATATCTAAGAATGTCGTTGAAGTAGTCGTTGTACCGATTGATGTTGATGTTGTACTAAACGTTTTGTCAGGATGTGCCACGTAATCCAGATCTATGAAAGCAGGCATAATTGGCGACGGAAGGGATTCTCCCTCACTTGTCAGCATCGACACCACCCGGGACATTGAAGGCCGCGACGCTGCAGCTGTTTGAGTGCACATAAGACCTATTTTAATCACCCTAGTCCCTTCCTCCCACGAAAAACTGCCCTCCAATATGGGATCCATAAGTGCTAATGCTTCCTTTGTGTCATACAATCTCCATGCCTGAGTGGTCAGTATCAACAAGAACAGCATCAAGCTTCAGTTAGCTATGGAAATTTCAAGAAATTATGAGTTCCACGTGAACCATACTCTTTCAATGAGAAACTCCATGTCAGCACCCAAAACATGTTTCTTTCTTCCGCTGATAACCTCAAGTAAAAGAACTCCAAAGCTGAATACATCTGCTTTCTCTGTCAGCTGTCCGCGTAAGGCGTACTCAGGCGCCATGTAAGCTCTGCATAATGTCATGTAGATGAAATTTCCATATTTTAAAGTTTAAACCTCTCTAAATTACATAGTCAATATATGGTAAGTTATTAAATAAATTCAGGGGACATCACGAGATTGAACTGTAGAGAGAAATATTCTTACAGAGTCCCTGCAACTCTAGTGCTCACATGGCTCTCATCTTCCGCAAAGAGTTTGGCTAAGCCAAAGTCTGCTATTTTGGGTCTGTGTTTATTGTCGAGTAAAATATTGCTTGCTTTAATATCTCTATGAATGATCCGAATCTCAGACTCCTCGTGAAGATATGCCAGCCCACGCGCAGTTCCAACTATGATTTCATACCTCGCTCGCCAGTCAAGTAAATGGCGTTTTGTTATGTCTGCAATTATTGCATCACAGGCAGTAAAAACATTAGCAAGCTACATACACAAATTTGAACAAATCAAAGATCTATGCAGCGATTAAGCAGTTAAAGAGTTAAAAGCAAACCAAATATAATCCTGTCGAGACTACTGTTCTGGAGATATTCATAAACCAGTAGCCTTTCTGAGTTTTCAACACAACAACCAATCAATTTCACTAGATTCCTGTGCTGGACACGACTGATGAGATTCGCTTCATTCAAAAATTCCACATCTCCTTGCCTTGAACCTATTTTCAGCCGTTTAACAGCAACTTCTCTGCCATCTGAGAGAACCCCCTGCAGCAGATCAATGAATTTCAAAATTATTTATATTCTTCAATAATACTCGAGCTGCTGCCTCCAAATCTGTAAGTGAATGCTAAACGCTCACTTTAAAAACGGATCCAAATCCCCCTTCACCAAGCTTATTCTCTGCTTTAAAATTGCCTGTAGCCTCCTTCAGAATACTGTACTTGAATATAAGTTCCGGATTTGCTATATTAGAGGACAAGTTAATTTCCAATTCCTGGGCTGCGGAAACAATAACAAGCCGTCAGACAAAACACTGACTTCAGATTTCAGGGAGAAACGGACTTCAGATAGGAGATATTACGAATTTTTTTTGAATTTAATGAAAATATTTTTGAATTAAAACAATTAATTACTATCAATCAATTTGATTATTGAAGTTTAGTGAAGAAGATAGTGTGATGTGTGATATTTCTTCAGGAAGTTGTAAAACTTATTGTTCAGTCATATATGTTGCGCAGGAACACGGATGGTTTTAAAGTCTAGGATTTTGATCAGAAATACGTGTAGTGTATTGGTGCATGGAGTCATATAGAGTTGTGGAATGGACCACTTGGATAAATACTAGAGTGGTAGATGTACCATTTTTGAAAGAGGAAATGTAAATTTTTAAGTGAAATGGTTGCTTAACCATACAAATGAAAAGATATCCTATATAACTAACGGATCCAGAAGCTAGTTACCTATGTAATCAGGGAGATGAAAACTTTTTAATATAAAGTGATTGGGACCGGGTTGTTCTCCCTGTATCAAGAAGTTTAAGGGGATTGTTAAAGTGGTTCAGAAAAAATGGATATTTGACTCTAGGTTTATCACAACCTATGATTTTGCCCATAAAATTCAATTCCAATGTAACCTGTTTACAAACTAAAAGACTAGATGTTAATTTGTACTATGTACCCATTAAAATCTTGTGATCTCCAAAATATTTCCAAAACCAGTAATTGATATAAAAATAACATGATAACCCGAAAGAAGAGTGATCATTTAAAAAATCACAAGCTTTCTGAATGATACCTCTGGTTAGAGAAATCTGTTGCCAAAATTTTCGAGATGAAAATTTCCATATGCAAAGGCCAATGGCCGCAATTAACCCAACCATAGCGGATGCCACGGCCAGAGTTACTCCAAGCACTTTAGATCTTTTGCCTCCAAGCACTTCAGATCTTTTGCCTCCTGCAAATTTGCACAAGAAAATTGGCTACCTTTTAATTCGCAAAAGAAAAAACATTACAAAACCAGTAGATATCCTTATCATGGTAAACTATATGAGGAAAATACCCGATTCAGGCAGAGCGTTGAAAAATGTGTAAAGCTCAGAACGCAAATAGCAGTTCATGGATCCGAATTGAGAGCCAATAGCTCCAGTCTGGCATCCCGATATTTGTGACAGGGCAAAATCCAGGCACGATCCGCAGTCTGTTGAGGATAAATCTCTCCAACACTGCGCTATGCTGTAGATATGCTCCGTCGCATTATATGGCGCAACGGCTGAATCTGCAGCAAAATGTTTAGGACTTTGCGCCGCTTCATTGGCAATATTTAGGAGCATGGCCTTAATAGTATTTGAGAACTGCTGTGACTGACTGCTGGTAAGGGGATTGCAGAGAACTTTTTCCAGCCCACTGTCACTATAATTGCCGTAAAAGGAATGATTGTCGTAACGTAAGAAGCAGCCATCTAATTGAATGAATCCGGAAGTGTTCTGGCATCCGTCAACGAGCCTGGATTTCGCCGTGGATGCGCACTGTTGGCAATCGGAGGAATCTAAATCTCCCCTGCACTGGACAAGCCCATAAACCGTACTGTTGCTGTTTTCCGCAGCATCAACAACACTAGAAATATTGAATCCGCTAAGGTAAACGTTGCTCACCAGTGATTCCAAAACCTGGTTTAGATTACTCTGGAAGGCGCTACCATTTCCATATTCGCTAGTGCCACAACCACTCCAAACGTTATTAATGTACGGATCAGCCCCAGAGAGGGGGATACGCATACACAGGCACACTGTAAGTAATATAGTGCTGATTAATGTTTTCATCTTCATCGCCATCGCCATGAACGCGCCTGTTACAATCCGCTGGAGTCCCAAAATTATAGCATTTGCATTTGCCAATTCCGAGTTGTTTTGAGCACGCAGGCGTCCCAACTGGATCCTAGAACGCGTGAGTTGACCGAATTAACAATAAAAAATAATCCTGAAACCCGAACAAACTTTTTTACAACCGCAACGAATTGACCGAGTCGAACCAGGGAAAAAAATTGGAAGCATGGAACTTGTTTTCTCAAACAAATCAATTTGTTTACTTTGTATGACATGGGCTTGCGAAAGAGAGCCCTTTAAACTAATCGTCTTACGAAGAAGTCCGTTAAAACACTACTACTCTTCTTCTAGCGTTGAATAACAATGTCCTCAGAGGACAACTCCATATTATTTAACTTGATAAATCGTGGGACGAACCAGTCATCACCCAACCATTTTTACCTAAAAGTTCCCTTATTTGACTGACTTACAGAACTTATTTGCATAAATCTCGTTGGTGGAATTATGTGACGCAATGAACTCGTCGCCATAACCATTTTCGGAAGTCAAAATTACAGCGCAATGGAATCGTGTGCAAAACCATTCTCATACAGAAGTCACAGTACAGGTTAAAGGCCCTTTTCACTAAATTTTGTTGAAATCGTTTCACTATAGTTTCTTTCCCGAAGAAAAAAACTAACTGGCTTTATATATATATATACATTAAAGCAAAACCCAGTTACATGAAAACATGCATCTCCTTCAAAAATTAGCCAAGTCGATCGGGAAAAGAAACATCTACATCCATCGTAATGGAGATTTTAAAAACATATCACTCCTCACAGTACAGTAAAAAAAAATCATTTTCAACATATATATGGCCACCTCAAATGTCCGCAAAGGATTAACAAAGAAACATTATAAAAAGAGCTATAAAAACAGACCAAAATCTATCAGTTACATAAAGTTGATTTGTCTTTTTTTTCTCCTGTGCCTACCATGGTGGTAATGTAGAACATGATAATTTCTGGATCTTGCTACATCTGTTTGGAAAGAGTGTCCACAATCAGACTAGTCTCCTTGAAAATATGTGTCAAAAGTATAGTTCTCAAAAAAAACCAATTAATGCAAAGATGTACTCTCAAGCTCTCTTAAAACCATTGATGATCATCTCCGAGTCTCCCAAAATCCAAAATGTGAATGTTTTGTATCCCAATGCCCCTTGAAAACCACAACAATGTCTCTCGAAAACCACAACAAGCCCTTGGCTAACCACAACAAGCCCCAGAGTGCAATAATCTCTACCCTGGTGTTTGTATTGCATCTAGCACTCCAATGCAACCTATAACATGTATGTGCATCCAAGTGGATCCACGTTCCACACCCACATTTGCCCTTTTGCGTCGCTCCATCAAAGTATCATGTGCATGTGGATCCACTTTCCACACCCACATTTGTCCTTTTGTGTCACTCCATCAAAGTATCCCATTGGTAAAATAATGTGCGGTGCTGAGAGATGCCTTGACAAATCGATCCACCTTCCACACCTACATTTGCCCCTTTGTGTCGCTCCATCAAAGTATCACTTGAATCCAAGTGGATCCACCTTCCACACCCACATTTGCCCCATTGTGTTGCTCCATCAAAGTATCCCGCTGGTAAAATAATGTGTGGGGGTGAGAGACTTCTTGACAAGTCAGTGCACCTTCCACACCCACATTTGCCCCTTTGTGTCGCTCCATCAAAGTATCTTGCTGGTAAAATAATGTGCGGCAGTGAGAGACGCCTCGACAAGTCTGGGATGCGAGGACTCTTTGGTTCACTATAACTTATTTGTTAGATGTTTTGGGGATTTCCCCCTATTTTTAACAATTAAAATTGCCATAAAATGATGCAAAGATTTAATGGAATCACAATTTTAATCCTAAATTGTAAACTCTTTATAATGAATATATCTTATTGGATTTTTTTTGTGTTCAATTTATATATGCAATAAAAAAATTCAGATTAAATATATACTCAAAAAGACAGTTTAAACAATTTAATTAAAATATTTTTCTTAATAAAGAAACTTCAAAACATCTAAATATTTAGTCTAAGTCCATATTTTTCCTGTTACACAAATTCTTGTTATGTATAGATAATAATTTTTTTAAATATATTGCAATATTACCTCATTAAATTATTAATTATATAATTAAAAATAATAAATTTTATTATATTATATTATTATTTAAAACTAAATAATAAAATAAAATAAAACAATTTTTAGTTTTATTTTTTTTTAACTTTACTTACCCAGATTTTAAACTTCAATTTCATGCTTACATAATGCTTTATAATATAATGATTAGCAAATGAGATGCCCGTAGACTATTCTATATATATGCTGACCTAATGCTTTATAATATAATGATTAGCAAATGAGCTGCCCGTAGACTATTCTATTTATTATTATATATTATTTATATAATATTATAAATAAATAATATTATTTATTTTTAATTTAACTTTATATGACATTTTGTATAATTTTTATTGTTTATTTTGTATTGTTTTTCATGGTTACATAATGCTCTGTCATATGCTTACATAATGCTCTGTCATATAATGATTACCAACTAAGCTACCCATAAACTATTATTTTTATTATTATATATTATTTACACAATATTATAAATAAATAATAGTACTTATTCCCATTTAAATTTTATAATATTATACTTAAATTATATTATTAATTTACACGTTTTTTTAAAACTAACTCTTTATCTTAAATAATATAATTCTTTAATGTCGATGGATTGCGAACCATCGTAGATATTATTCAATTGTAAATATAAATGTCATCAAACGAATTGTTTGCATCGTACGATTGACATCCACAACCGTGTTGACGTGATAGCAAAGCAACTAAATCATATCTTGATTCTCTCTTAAGAAAAGAGAGGTACAAAACCATTATTTGTCGATTTTCCATAACAACGAACCCAATATATTTGTATAGAAATAATTCCATTTAAAGTTAATTTTATTTTTATTTTTAAAGTTAATTTTAACTTTATTTTCATGAAGGATGAAATTGTGTTAGGATTGAGTAAGATAGGGTAAAATTGTTAAAAGAGATTTAATTGTAACAGTGTTTTCGGTAAAAATTACATAAAACAAAATTTCGTTGATGCTTTTCGAACCAACCAGTGTGATTCATCTTGAAGACAAGATGAGGAATCATATCTAGGGAATGGAATAAATAGATGATGAGAGCAGCGAACTAGCCGTTACGTTAGAAATAACAGTGAGTTTGACTAAAAAATTGAAATAACAAATTAAGCCTTTGACCCAGAATTAAAAAGAATTTTAATTTTATAATTAATATTATTTTTGAATTAAGAAATAAATAAAATAATTTTTATATGGAAGTTTTTGTTTAATATTTTTATTGTTATTATAAAATAGTATATTTGGAAACTTTGTTGTTTATTATTTCTATTATTATTATTAAAATAGTAATATGGATTATGTAATATTTTTGTATTATTATTTCTATTAAATATTGAAACATATAAATATTTTTTTTGTTTTGTTTTTTCTTTTTATTTCAAGTCTATTTTTGTGGTCCATTGTATTCTTCCTTTAAAATTAAGTTGGAGGGAGGGAGAAGATAAGATGAGGATTTGAGGGGAGTTCCATGGTAGTATTTACTAAATTTATTAAGAAATAACCACACATATTCTTGGTTGAGAATCATGTTGAACTAACCATAGAGTTAAAAGGGCACTTGATGATTGGATCCTTATTGATGAAGTTGTGCTCCTCCAAAGTCTTATCCCACTAACTTAATATCTTAGAAGGTCTTCTAGATCAACTTTCACTTCTGGCCTTTTGCATAGTGGGCTACTATATCGCCTATTTTGAAGCAACATCTACACCTAAAAGAAACATCCTCATAGTTAAAAAGTTGAGACTAGGTTTCCTATTTAACATGTCACTTGATTTCTACCATAAAACCTTTCTTTAAATCCACGACCTCATATTTTTGGGTGTATATGGTGATGTGCCTTCTTGTTATTTCTACGCCTCTAATAACATATATATTATATTTCAATGAATTGAATTAGTAAAAGTGGAGATCGATTTTGGGTAGTCTAATCTACACAGAGACAAAATATAGGGTGTTTAATGCAGGATTAAAGGATTTACCAAAAGGCTTCATGCATAAAATTGCCTTTCCCTAAAGCCATGCACCAAATTTGAGGATTAGGTCTCTCTTCTAGCCAATCAAATTTTAGGTCGAAGAATGCTTTTGTAGAAGGATAGATAAACATTTATTCCTTGTTTTTTGACTTCCAATTTGAGGTTATCCACTTGTGTAGATTTATTAGATTTAACAAGGGGTCATGGAATTTGCAAATGAGGCCATTATCTTTGAAATACATGGATTATTCTATTGTATCTTTCACTGTTGTGATGGAAGGGGAAGGAGCTTCAAATGCCATAAAAACCCTTGGTCCGTGTAGAAATTTTGAATAATATGACACATATTCAACAGAGATTATCCTGATCATACAATTTAAGCGGAACATGTATAATACATAATCTCCTCTATGTTGATCATCAAATTATAGAAGCAGAAACATCCACAGGCACACATAGAAGCATCAATCAAACTCATAAACACAGTATGTATCCCGGGGAAAGCATCTCGCTAAAAACCCCACACTATCTGTATATTATATTGATTGAATCATGTAACAATACAAAGCATAATACTTCTCACAAGTATCTCCACCTGTTACACACAATACAGCTCAGATTTGATCTCCAAATCTCTCCCGCTGCTTGCCTGCCTCCACTGCTCAAACCTGCTCGAGAACTGATGAGAATAGCTTCCCAAACTCGATTTTACACTGCAAAATAGTCACCCACACTTTCATCAAAAATAGAAGTCCATCTATTTTTCCCAACTTGATCAATCATCCATAGACATGATCCATATGTCTAAAAATAGACATAGTCTAAAAATAGACTTGCGCCAAAAATAGCCTGCGGGCCCACTTAGTGAAGGCGACTCTTTTCACTAAGCTCCATCATCTTGTTGCACTCTCAACAAGCATTTCTTGTTGCACACTTTTCAACACTCCCTCTCAACAAGAAAGGCTTCCTCTCAAACCCGATCCTGTAACTCTGGAATGTTCTCCATGCAACACATTTGGCCGGTCCACTTGCTCTGTCATCAAAGTCTCTGACTGCTATTGCCTCTGTCAACTGAAACTCTGCATCTCTGTGCTCTTCAGTATCTGACTGATCTAGCCTCTGTCACTTTGATCTCTGACTGCATCTGTGCTGCTGCTGGTTCTATCTCCCAGCATTGCATCCGCACTGCACCTCCCAACTGACCTCCCTGTTGGGATAGAAACATCCTCTGATGCTGAAGCTCTACCTACTGCTGACAAGTGCTCCCTCTCTGACATCTGCGCTACTGCAACATCTCCATGCATCTCGCACCATTGCACACCTCTCTGTGCCACCTAACAATGTGCAAAACACTTGTGCCTCTCGCATTGCTACAGCCTGCTAGCTATGCGCTGTCCTGGGATTCCCTGCACTGTCGCTCTCTCTGCCGCTCCATCCGCATCTGTCTCTACCCAATCAGTCAGTTCCTGCTACTACACATCGGGGCTCCCGTAGCAAGGTCTCATCCAAGAGGTTGGGTACCTCAAGGATCTTGCCCCTCCTCCTTGGGAAAATCAATCCACATCACCCCACCTCCTACCTGGAGGTATGGATGCATGCGATCCCTCAGCCCACCTGGCTTGAAGTTTCCCCCTACTGGAGGTCTCTGGATGAGTAGATGTCTCTACTCGATCTCCTCTCAGCTTCCCTTCTTGTGGCTGCTCCACAACCTCCTGAAGTTGCTGCACCAATCGTGGCTCCTCCACAATCGTCTGAGACTTCTTCTGGCTCTGCATGTTGAGAGGTAATATACGCTCCCTCTCAACCACCAAGTCTCCATCAGTTGCCTTGCTGCTCAAGGCTTTGCATGCATCTTGAACCTCAAGAGCATACAGGTTCTTGACCCGTGAACCAATCTGCTTCACCTGTCTAGTGATGATGTGTCTAAGGAAAACCTTTCCCTTAGTAAAGACCACATCATATCCTCTGTCTTCCAACATCGCGATCGACACCAAGTTTCTCTTCAGTCCTGGTACATACTTGACATCGGTCAAGGTAAGGCGAGCTCCATGCTCCCTCTGAAAAATAACCGTGCCTACACCTGAGACACTATACTTCTCATCATTACCCATCCCTATGAGTATCTGGAGATCTTTCTCCTCCAAAGTACTGAACAAGCTTTTGTCACCGGTCATGTGGAAAGAAGCTCCACTGTCAAGAAACCAACCACTTCCCATCATGGATGAAACCATGCATGCGAAGAGTGTGAAGTCCAACTCAAACTGTGAAGCAAGTGAGGCTGCCTCACCTTCAGATCCTTCCCCGGATCCCTTCTTGGACTTCTTCTTTGGGCAATTAGTAGCATAATGACCCAACTCATGACAACGAAAGCATCTCACCTTCGCCTTGTCAACCTTCTTCCCATCATTGGAAGAACTGGATTCAGAAAGAGAAACCTTCCCCTTCCCCTTCCTCGCCTTACTCGCTAAGGCACAGTTCTCCTCATCCTGCATGGATGAAGAACCGTCTCTGGTGCTCCGCCTGATCTCCTCCTGCACAAGATCTGACCAAAGTCTCTCCCATCCTGGCAATTTCTCCCGACCATTGACAGAGTCCTGATAGGAATGCCAACTCTTCGGAAGACCAAGGAGAGCCAAGCTCACCAAGTCCTCATCATCGACAGTAACCCCCACACTTCCCAGCTCATCTCGACACTGAGTGAACTTCGTGAGATACTTGGGAATACTGTCTCCCTTCTCGCATTTGATGTTTCTGAGTTTATCTTTGAGCGCCAGCTTCCTCTGATCGCTCTTGCTTTGGAATAATTCTGTTAGTGATTTCCACATCAAATATGGAGTAGCCTTTCCATGGAGGCTGGACACAATGTGATCCTTCACGCCCTCCAACAGAATTCTTCGACATTTTGCGATCTTCTTTTGCCAAGCATCAGCTTGAGTAGCATCAGTAGGCTTTGGGATATCCGTATCTATGAACTCCTTCAGCCCGTTATCATCCAATACTGCCTCCATCCTGTCCTTCCATGCAATATAGTTTGAGCTACCCTCAAGAGCATACTCCAATCGCAATCTGTTGAAAGACATTGCTGCGTTGTCACCAAGAAAACACTGCTGCAAATTCGAATTCCACCAGCAACCAACTCAACTGCTTCCGATCTAGAATTCGTGACTGAATAGTAGATCTGATGATCAATCCTCGCTTGATATCCTGTAAAAATCTCTTCTACAAATCAAGCTGCTCTGATACCATGTAGAAACTTTTTCTACAATTATCTAGCTCTGATACCATGTAGAAATTTTGAATAATATGACACATATTCAACAGAGATTATCCTGATCATACAATTTAAGCGGAACATGTATAATACATAATCTCCTCTACGTTGATCATCAAATTACAGAAGCAGAAACATCCACAGGCACACATAGAAGCATCAATCAAACTCATAAACACAGTATGTATCCCGGGGAAAGCATCTCGCTAAAAACCCCACACTATCTGTATATTATATTGATTGAATCATGTAACAATACAAAGCATAATACTTCTCACAAGTATCTCCACCTGTTACACACAATACAGCTCAGATTTGATCTCCAAATCTCTCCCGCTGCTTGCCTGCCTCCACTGCTCAAACCTACTCGAGAACTGATGAGAATAGCTTCCCAAACTCGATTTTACACTGCAAAATAGTCACCCACACTTTCATCAAAAATAGAAGTCCATCTATTTTTCCCAACTTGATCAATCATCCATAGACATGATCCATATGTCTAAAAATAGACATAGTCTAAAAATAGACTTGCGCCAAAAATAGCCTGCGGGCCCACTTAGTGAAGGCGACTCTTTTCACTAAGCTCCATCATCTTGTTGCACTCTCAACAAGCATTTCTTGTTGCACACTTTTCAACAGTCCCTAGGCATGATAAATGGCCCTCCCAAACAAGTACAACAAAGAAAGGCACCTCTGAAGGAAAATTTTGGTTCAAGCAGTTGGTGATGTTGATATCTAGGGAAGGTAGAGCCACGGAGCAACATAAAGCATTTTAACAAGAGACATTGTCTATTATTAAGGGTGATTTTGTAGAAGGATCCATTACTCAAAACCTAACCAGTATCATGGAGGTAGACTATTGTATTGAGTGCGGTAGAGTTAGAATTGATAAGCCTCTAGAGTTATCCAACATATTGACATGAGGGTTAGGGGAATATTACCAAGAGACCAAGGGAAGGGAATGGTTGAGGATCCATAAGGGACATGAGAATGACAAAACATAGTATTAAAAAAAAATACCATTAAACCACAATTGCAACTACAGATAAACCTAGTGAAGGAACGCAAAGATAAACCGTTTCATATTTTTCCCATAACTCAAAGGCATAAGGTGTATTGTTGGAAATAACATCCAACATCCACGTGTGCCAACATTTGTACTTTTTGTTCTATGAGATTAATTCAACATGCATTAGGGAAAATATGACAAATGTTTATTTACTTGTAGAATTTGTAATATGTAAGTACAAACCATGTGTATTTGAAAGACATATAACCTATAGCTTGGAATGTAATTCTCTACTTATAATAATAGTACGAGGTTTCAGTTTTTGTTCATGAAATTCCATATATAATCTTTGTTATTCATCTCTAATTTCCTATTAAAAAGGGTTGAATCTTGAAGTCTTCTATTAAGTATTTCATTGCAGAAATGGTCACTATTTCATATGATATCAAACCTATTCATCTCTTCTCACTATTTCATATGGTATCAAACCTATGCATCTCTAATTTCTTATTAGAAGGACATTGAATCTTGAAATCTTCTATTAAACATTTCATTGTAGAAATAGTAGTAAAGAGTTTGTTTAGTCAATGTATCAAATAATATAGTAAATGACAATTATTATTTACATAATAGTTTTAAAATTCAAAAGCTAAATTGTTCAATATAATTATTATTTTATTTTGGTATAAAATTTTACTATAGAAAATTGGAAAGAAAAATACTCAATCCAAAAAAACAACACATCCGAAAAAAAGGGTGATAAAAACTTATAAATCTATTGAATTAAAGAGAGTAAAACAATTGGTGATTAAGAAGTGCATTTTGTTTGATTACAATATTGATGACGTCAAGGCAAGTTGGCTTATCCAATTATTTTGAGAACCATAGTAGATGTGTTTGGAATAATTAAAACACCTTTTAATGAAAAAATTATCAAAGAAAATATATATGTTTCCAAATCCAACATCCTTGGAGTAGGGTCTTAGATATCATGGGTACAAGTTATGGGAGATCGTATAGTAAAAAAGGTTTAAAATACATGTATCATGGATTTATAGAAATCCTTTGTATTTTCATAATTACGCTGTAAGGCGTTTCCCTCTAAAAAACACTCTCCTGAAATGCCACTCTGTCACATTTAATACCCTTTGATCAATTGTTAGACGGTTCAAAAAAATTTAACCATTAGATCTCATCACCGCCACAACTGCTTCAACCATCAAGCACATGAACCCTAACCTCACCGCCACAACTGCTTCAATTGTTAAGTGCATGAACCCTAACCGCCTGAACTGTGAGCCTAAAACTCCATAGACACAGCGCATTTTCTGAACACTTCCCCTTTTTTTGCATAAAGCTGGCCACATGAAAAAGAATGTGGAGAATAGATGGCAGTAGACCCAACCCATTTTATCAACGCTTTCCCTTTTTCTGCATAAAGTTGGCCACATGAAAAAGAATGTGGAGAAGAGATGCCATTACTGTTTGCATGGACACAACCAGTGGTGGTTGCCTTCTTTATCTGCGCAGGAATGCCGGCAGTAGCAAAATCTTTTTCTTATGTAATGCCATATTTTGAAACATGCCCTTTAAAATTACCGGGAGTTTGATTTCAATGGTGGCATTCCTCCCATAGATTCGTTCTGGAAACCCATACAATTTTTGTTTTCAAATAGTTGAATCAACTTTTGTTGATGGCATCCGTGCCCAAAGGGAATTCTGCCCTTCTGATCAAGGTACCATTTCGTCATTTTCCTTTCAATTTTTTCAATTAAACATGCCCATTACTATTTTATCAATTTCATGGAGATATGTGTGCAGTGATATTTATTGTTTTTTGCAGATAGGGGTTGAGCAGTAGATCAAATCCCCATAGTGAACAATTGTAGTTGTGGGTTGATCCATTCATGGGGACTTGGATGAAGAGGTTGATGGATTGAATCGTAAGGTTTCCCAGCTCAAAAATGTAGGCCATGCATCCCATATTTGTTAACCCTTGTTTGTCTACAAACCCCAATAAAGGGATCCTGTAATGAAATTGCTCTGTAATTTTCGAAATAGTCTGTGAAGGTAATATTGGCCTTTTGTATTATTTTCATCAACTTCCAGATATCTCAGAAGATAGAGTCAGAGGCTAGGTTCCAAAATGGGTTTCTCAGCGAGCTTTTAAGGATGAATTCTCTCAATATTTTCCTTTCTTAAAAATGATGGTCAAACTTATCAAAAATGTAATCATATCACAAATATAGGATTGTTGTCTAGGTTCCAAAATGGGTTTCTCAGCGATCTTTTAAGGATGAATTCTCTCAATATTTCCTTTCCTTGAAAATAATGCTCAAACTTATCAAAAATGTAATCATATCACAAATGTAGGATCACTGTCTCAGGAATTTAGGGCAAACTATGCAAGAAAAAGAATAAAAATAGAGGATAGCCTCATGCTCAAAGTTTTAATCGGTAAACCGTTTGCAGGTTAACATATTAGAACATAACTTACACGATTGTAGTTTGATGCAATATTTATTTCTTCCTTTTCAGAAGTTATTTTGATAAACACACCTTAGGGTCGAGGTTTCACCACATAACACGAACTTTCTTATGCTCAGGTGCTAGGCCTGATGGGTTTTTGTTCTACCAAAGTTGCACAGGTCTTACATTGTCCCTTACCCCTTTTTGACATGCCATTTGGGCTACCTATTTTTTGGTTAAATCCCATGTAAAATGGAATGTGGTGTACATTATTGTTTCAGTGATAGAAAATTGAAGCATATTTTGAGACATTAAGAAAATAGTGTAGGACTGTATTCATGGTCTCAACAATCGGTTTTTAATTATGATAGAAATGTGAAACCTCGTTGTTGGATTACTGCGTCGACCAAAAGCATATCATTTGAGGCTTTTCAATTGAATTTGTGTGAAATGCATATTTTAGGCTAGAATTTGGCATTTAGTAACTTATTTTTGTAGGGAAGAGAAGTCGCATTCAGTAACTTATTTTTGTAGGGAAGAGAATTCTCAAAAAATTCAGAACAAAATAGAGGTCTATTTCCAAATTTTGTTTGAGAGTTAATAAATTACAAAATTGAGTATATTTTGAGTATATATTTTTTACCAGAAAGGATTGATATCAGAACCATTTTTTAATTATTATTTATATAATAATTTCATTTTTATTGTTTAAGCAATTGTCCTCTCTTTCATTATAAAAAGAAATTGAAGGAAACCTGCAAATTGTCCTATGTATCTTAAGAATTTTCATGTGAAACTGCTAATCAATATGATGTGAGAAGCTGGTAAGGTATTAATTCTTGGTTTAGGTCTAAAATATTGTCAGGTTGTGAGTTCAACCTATTGTGCCTAGTTATTTTTTCATGGTCCCTTTAAATCAAGGATTAGGTTTCAGCGTTGGCATTCTAAATCTTTTTCATCATTTTCTTTCATGCATTGAACGTCCATTTTTGGATGCTGTTTAGTGTAATCAATAATTTTTACAACATTTGGGTTTAGAAATTAGAAACAATGAAATCTATTTTAAAGTGCAAAAATAAATCAATGTTATATCAGTGATGAATTTTAAATCCATGAGACCACTGCAGTTGAAATTAACTCACTCACATGTTGATGATGTAATTGATATAGGTTTTTTTTTTATTATTCTTAATATCTTCAACAAGTTGTTAGTTTAAATCATATCAAAATGATTCTTTTCGCTCACCTATATCCAAAATATAGGAAAATGATAGGTCATTTATAACATTTTCACATATAATCAAAATACAGGAAAAGTTCTAGGCCATTTACAACATTGCACAATTATATTCTACTGAATGGTTGCTTCTTGTTCTTTTGGGTATTTGTTATTAATTTGCATCTCTAATTTGTGTAGCTTATTTTTAAAAGCTGCCTTGGTTGTCTGATTATGTAATGATTATGTAATGACATGGTTGTGGCAATAAATGACAATGATCAAAGGTCAAGATGGAGTTAACAACATGAAAAGATTAAATAGAAATATAATACCGAAGGGTTCTAACAAAGTGTCAAAAATCTCCTGACGGTGTTACATGATAGTGTACGACAACATACATAACTAAGTGCATAAATATGTGCCCCTGGAATAATATGTACAGAAAAACCCAATGCAAACAATTTTTATCTTTTTTGTCTTTGGCAGTATTTACATATATATGACTCGAAGTTCAAATTCACTTTCACATTACCAGCTACATGAAAATTTCATGATGGGTAAACCTGTGTAATTTAATTGATTGATTAATAATTTAAAATATGTTGATTAATCATTTAATTTAATTTAATAAAAAGTGGAGAATGTGGTTTTTATTTTTTATATAAATTGATTTATTTGAATTAAGAAAATAAAAAATTAAAATGATGTATATATGTGTAAAATTATATTTATATTGAGTGAGATTGTATGTTTTTTGTCATTTGAATTGTATTTTGAATATATAAATGGGTTCAACACTTTAAACAATTATTTTTATTGGTTTACTATTACAAGTATTTTGTAGATTTTTAATATGGTTAAATTACATCTTTTTTTTTTGTAAGCTACTGCATTTCTATTATCTACATCAAATTTAAAAATACAAACTTAGGAACCTCAAACCGCCCAACTGGGAAACCGGATCTGTTGGTTCCTCTTCATCAGACGTTCAATACTGTTTTTCATTCTGTATACTGTCAAAAAAACTTTGCAGGACATTAAACCCTTTCTCTCCAAATGTTTCCAAAAACTATTCTTTCCAAGATCTGCTAAAAGACCTAACTTTACTACTACTGTTGTGGCATGCAAACTAATATCCAAAAACCAGAGCAATATCATCTAAATTCAAAAAGAAGACAGTTAACAGGCCTCTTAATTCTCCGCGTTTCCCCTTCTGGTTTCATTGTTGTCGTTGGTCTTCACCAGCTCCTTCAGCATCTCTCGAATTTCCTTAAGTTGTTCGTTCTGTTGACGGAGCAGCCCTTCAACGTTCGCCACCTCCTTCTTCACTGCCGCCGTTTCCTGAGCCATTTCCACCATCTCTGCCGCTACTTGCTCCATGGCCTTTGCCAAGAGATGCTTCAGCACCCAGTATGTGTGAAGAGCTCGGCGGTAAAGAGTTAATCTGCCTCTGGTGTTGCCTGGGTCAGGCAGCTGAGAAGTCCATCCTTCCATCTCCGGGTCGGACGGTTCCTCCAAGACTCTGTCTTCCATAACATCAATAATTTTCCTTATGTCTACATTTGTCTCCAGATTGTATGCCTGTTCTGCTTCATGCACCGCCATGCGAATCGATTTCTTCCCCCTTTTTCGCCTTCCCTGCGGCTGATTCCCCTCCTCGCTGATGATTGGTTACCGGGGTCTACCTCTGCAACACGTTTACGGGGACTCCCAGATGAACCAGAAATAAACCTAAACAAGCTCTAATTCCATACCAAATTTTCAAAGTTGGATGTAAAAAATGATAAGGGAAATAATGCTAAACTAGGCCTCGGAAGATGCAGAAAAACTAAAACTTCAAGTGATGTGCAGCCGACTTTCCCTTTCCTTTGGTTGGAACTCCACTCACATATTTTTATATTCCCTTTCTTTATGGGGTTGAACCCATTTTATAAGTGCTTTGTCCCACGTTAAAATTCCACTTATATATGATGGCGGAGGAATATTTTGCATGAGAAAGAGAAATATTTTCCCCTTTTAATCTTTGCGTCCTCTCGTCCGGGAGAGGTATCCCATTTGCTAATGCTCCACTTAACAAGGAAGTTGAAAAATGTCTTCCCTAAATGAAAAATGTAGTCTGAAGTAAACCAAAAAAATAAACAAATGTAATTAAAAAGTAAATAATATAAATATACTTATAAAAAAACCGTGTCCTCTTTATATTCTCTTTCATTTGCTCCCCTTACCCTTTATAAAACTACTTTCTAGTTTTCTTGGGTTGTCACAACTTTAGTAAATCTTTTATAAGTGCTTTGTCACATGTTATTGATAAGGGAATGTATACTTTCACAGTTCATAAGTATATGTGGTGTTAGGAATGAAAGACTTTGAGATTGCTAGGTTAAAAATAGAATGTTACTAACTAATTAGGAAATTATTATAATAATATAAATCATTAATAAAATAATTAGAATATTAAATATTTTAATGGATTTTAATAATGAAACTACTGAATAAAATAATAAATAATGGGAGGATTTAATTATAATTAATTATTTTTAAATAAATATAAATGAAAATATAAATCAAGATAGAAGAAAAATATATATTAATGAAATATATATATATATATTAAGTAATTTATTGATTAGATATATAATAAGGAGAAAGAAATAGAAAATTAAGAATAATTATCTAAGTAAGAATTCTTTTATTATTAAATATTTTTTTGTAAGTTTGGTAGGACTTTTTTTTTTCAGTATCTTTCAGTAGTAAGTAGGTTACATCCAAATGTTCAATGGTTAAGTGGTCTCAACCTGCCTTGAGGGAAACCAGGTTTGTTGACCACCTAGCATCATGATAAGCTATCCAAAAACAAAATAGAAAAAATCTATCCAATAATGCTAGAAAGGTTTGATTGTCTTTATATTGGCTAACATATAGATATCTATAAACATACTGAAAGTACTGAAAAGACAAAAATTGCAGGATATACTAAAAGTCAGAACAAGGCAAAATACAAGATTACTCGTCATTAGTTGAGTCAACTAGGGTCGGGTCCTTTGCACTTGACCCAAGATGTTCAGATTAAGGAATGCAAGGGATGTGTTTTTCTATGCGACTAAGATTGAGATGGCCATTTTTCTTCTGATGTTGGAATTTGGTTTGCTGAAAATCTTGGCTATAATCCGGGAAAGTCTGAGTTGTCGTGGTCGAGCTTGACTAAATGTGTTCCAGGGCTTTGCACAAAAGGATCTTCATCAACCCGTATAAGTGAATTGTTTGCTTATACTAAGAGGTGCAACCCTGAGAGTGCCGAGGATCAGGCATCAGGGTTTGCTATTCCTGCGTATCAATCCTGAAATTTGGCTTTGTTATTTAATTCCTCTTCCCACTGGGCTATGAGTCGACCAACCAAGGTTGAGCCTGCATGATATGCAATGGCTGCTTCATCTATGATCTTGGAAGTGGACTTGCGCCAACGAGTTTTTCTAGTAGAAGTAATGGGATAATTGTCTATTTGGTTACTTCCTGAGACCATGAGAGCCCTTGATAGTCTTTCCTCTCTCAGAGGCAACACAATCCATTATGCTTGTGATTGGGGACCAACACAACAAACAGAAACCAACCGAAGTGAGAACAAAAAACCAACCCCGAGTGAGCCAAAATCTAGGATCCGAGAGCTTCCAAAGTTCATACCTCACTGGGGAACCTGTCAGGGTGAACAAGTGTAAGAAACATGACCCATACAAAAACTGTCAGTATCTCTTAGTGCAACCCAAGTCCCTGAAATAGGAATAGTCCCAACGATCATGAACATAAGTCCATCATAACAAAGACCAATGGAGGGTATCATGAAAAACCTCACGGTTACTAGGCCAAGACCTTAAGAATTTAGAGACACAACCAGATACAACGAAAGAGAAAAGTAAAAGGATACTCCACTAACATAACCAGAGAGACCAGGGGTGGACCATGCACCTTACCATCAAGATGCCCATACGAGAAAACAAAACTCGAAAGAATACCGACATAGGGATATAGAAAACAAGACAACCCTAAAAAAGTCAACAACATAACCCTCCTGGGAAGACCTATGCCATACCATCCCATTCACTCTGCATCCCTTCTTCCATGAACCCCATAGACAATAAAGACGAGCCATGATAAAGAGATATATGAAAAGGTGAAGGACATACCTGAGACTAGTAACCTGAACCCACTACAAGAGGATGCGAGCCCTTCAAACAACCACCACAAAGTTCCTCAGTGGCTTGTCGAACTGCTCAACTCTACTACAATGCCAAAACACATCACGAACAGAATAATTACCAATTTCACTAACGGGAAGGCTGAGAGCTTGCAACGTTTTCCTGTTATCAACAACCTCCAACCTTGCATTGAATGATAGCATGCAATTAGCCACCCCTCCATGTGCTTTGTGCATGTGGAGGGTGGCGTAGAGGCCCCTTGGGATCCATGTACCTCCCATTACAAATTGATTTAATGGAGATTTTCCCGCTTATAGCCCGATCAAGAGTTTTATTATTAGACACTAATTTAAATAATAATTTATTAATTAAATAAATCGTTGTTTTATAATCCATTAAAATATTTAATTTTCTAATTATTTATTTATGATTTATATTATTATAATAATTTTTAATTAGTCCATTATATTCTAATCTTCCTTTTTTGACTTATAAATCCTAAATTATCTCATTCTTAGCATCGTTATAATTTTATATGCTCACTCTTTTCTAATCACTTCACTTCATTTCCCTGAGAATAGGTGAAGTGTTCACCCGAAACGTTCTTAATCCACTCACACAATAAAAATATCCATAAATAGCACCATGCTCAATGAGCTTCAATGTATGCGACATGTCATGGGCTTCATCCTTTACTCCTTGGAATTTGTTTCACAATGAACATAATTGGAATTCACAACTCCATATAGTGTGTCACAAGTCTCATCTTGATCTATTTCACTTTTTAAGGTTTTAAATTTTCAGTCTGTAATCTCTACCACATATCACATTCCTGGAGTTTAGATTTTTTGTTTTCCATTATGGTGAGATTTCCAAATTCTAATCTTTTGTATTCCACACATTTTTCACTTCACCCATGCTGTTCCACACATTTTTCATTGGTTTGGAGTTTGGCGCACCTTGCAACATGCCACACAAACTACTAACTTATGATCTTTTGGTTTTTTTGGGAATTGCTTCTTTGAAGAGCTCATCACAATCCTTCATGTTTGAATTTTCATCTACCTTAACATGTTGCACTCTTTATAAAATTCTAAACCTTTTCTAAACTTGTAAAAGTTTTGGTAACAGGGCTTTGAAGAATGTTTTCAAAAAAATTATAAAAAATAAGAATGTTGTAAAACACAAAAGACTAAAAATTCAAATGTTGAGAGGCTTAGTACAATGTCATAACATAATAAAATTTTAGGAAATATGAAGTATTTTAAAGAATTTTAACTCAGAATGATTAATAGAAAAGATTTTTAATAACAAAATCTAGACTCTATCAAAATTTTTGAGCAAAACTTTTCAATCATGAATTATTAAGTAAAAAACTCAAATAAACTAGAATGAAAATTAAATAAAGTAAATAACTACTAAGAAATTGTATAATGTTAGTATGAAATGAAACTTATCATGTAAATGGATGGAGACTCAAATCTAAATTAATTCAATCAAAATCCACAACTCCAACCAAGATCAACATTTCAAGCATTATAAAAAGGAGGAAGGGTCCTTTCTGTTCAATATTTGCAATAAAGGTAGAACTTAGAGGAGTTGTTGCTATCTCAACACTTCCTGTAAGTGTTTTGATGTTATACTCATTATTATTTGAAATATTTTAAATGAACTAATCTTGCATCCCTTATCAAAATCCAACAAACTATGAAAGACAAACTTCTAATTGATTTATAATTTTACTTGGTTTTTATAGCATCTAAGTCAATTTAGAATGGTTGTCAAAAATCTAAGTTCCAATATGTATGGAACTTGAATCATGGTGTATCTCTAACCATATTTGAAAATTTTATTGGATTAAACTCAAAAAGTTGCTTGAAAATGTTGTTTGTTTGCGACCAACTTACTCCCATTATTATTCTTCCTAATAAAGATGCATGTCATATTTATAGACTTCATTCTATGCACAATGACTCTTTTATTCTTCATTTTATACACACAAATTTTGCATTATTAACCACTACACATGCCTTCAATTTTGTAGTCACTAGCATGCTTTAATTTATTGGTGTATGTTATTTTAGGAATGGGAAATTATTGTTGTATACCATCAATAATTCCATGACCACACTAGACACTATTATTCTGGTTGATACTATCTAGGTTAAAACCACTTTTGGTCTTGGAGAAGACCTAAAATTATTTTTATTGGACAAAATATTATCTTCCTTAAACGTAAGGAAATAGGAGAACAACCCAAGATGTAGAGATATTGGAATATATATGTTTAAGCCCTTGAGGGACTACTTAGACATCAAGGCTCAAACTCATTACAATAAATTCATTATGAAATGAACATGTCACATGCAAGAATTGAACCTAGGTCGAGCAGATAACAACATTTCTCCAAATCACACAAGCTAAACCCAATTGCATTGTCTTAAAAATGTTATAGTTGTTCTCAAAATAAAAACTTGAGGAATCAAGATGGGTTGTTCTCATCCATTTTTTTATATGTCATGGATTATTTTGTGTAAAATGACATCTATTGATTTACAATTATTTTTATTTCTTAGTATCTTTTTCTAAAAAAAAGGATATCCTTTAAATATTTAGAAATTCAATGGAGACTATATTTTCCATGTAAATTTCATTTAGATTCTATTGAAAAATAGTCATTGATATTGTTTGTTTTTCCTTTTGAATGTCATGCCATCATGATTAGATAACGTTCAAGGATGATTCATTGTATTTTATAAATTGAATGATCATAATTCTTATAATAAATTGTATGTCCAAGATTTGAAAGGCTTATAAACTCCTTATCAAAAAAAGAGTTTTCAAATTTATAAATTCTCTTCATTTTTTGTGATGGGATTCGATTCCAGCTACCACCCTCAAGGTATTGCTATCTTCTTCTCTATCCACCATTGGGATCAATGTTTCTTCAACCCACACTTTTAGGCATCCATCAATATCCTTCTCTAAATTTATATTTTGACTTATCTTCCACATTGTGTTCCTCTTCATCATCTACGAATTGTTGTTCATATGATTGCCATTCCTTTGCTTTTGATTTATGTTAAGCTGGAGCACATGTGTCAAATATCCTGATGATTTACACATCCACCACCAAACTATTGCATTTCATAATCCAATTCCTATGTCCATTTAAAGCCTTTGATTTAAATCTTATATCATAACTCTTACTTATGTTGATATCCTCACATATATGCATCAATATTAAATCAATATGTGGCCTATGGATCTTTGGAGGACATAGGCATGAATTTTCCACATTTACATCTTTCTTCATGGGTTTTTGTATTTCATCCCAAAGCTTAAGGTCAAGAATACCATAACAATTGGGTGTTTTGCTCACTTCTTATTCTAGAACATTTCCATTAGATTATTCATTACAGAAATATTCACAAAGACACTATTCAAAAAGAGGTAGAGATTGAAACTAGCAGAAACATAGGTTCCAAGTTGTGGACATTTAATTACTGAAATGCTTAGCAGAATTGAGAAGAATCCAAATCTTATGTATATGTTGGATGTACAAGTCTTCCTACAACAAACTCTAGCACTGGCTTAGTACCCTCACTTTGCTCCCAAAAATGAAAAGGTTACCTAGCATGCATTTGAAGAAATTCTTATTTTCTAGTTGTTTGAAGAAAGTCCCAAATAGTTTTTCCTATTCAATAGAAATACCATGATGCATAGGTTGAATGACAAGTTTTTGATGTAATGATTCTATGAAAAATGCATGACAACATGCATTTCCTCAAAATAAATGGTGGGGAAGCATTACTCCGAGAGGGCTACGATGTCAAAGGAAGATTTCAAAATATGGTATGACATTTATTGGGAAAAGCTTACTTGTGTGGGTGAAATTTGATGGTTATATTTCTAATATAAACAGCAAACTAGAAATTATGGACAGGATCCCTATACATGAATGGTAAATTCTTTTTTAGGGTAAAAAACTAGATAACCTTTATCTACTATCATGTTATAGCATATGCACAAATATAACTCACTATCTTTTCTTTGAGGTTTCTGCGAATTTCATTATTATTTAGATTATCTTTCGGATACATCGCATAAGGATTCTTTTTCATCGACGTTTCGAACCAGCAATGGTGGTTCATCTTTAGGATGCGACGGGCATTAGCAATGGAGCACCCTCCTAGTCTAAATAACATTCATTCAAAAATGTATTCAATAGAAACCTATGTAATTGTGCCAACTTATCTACCTAATTTTTATATTATAGAGTAATAATTCTAATACTAAACTTATCTAAATATATAGTTTATGATTTCTTTTCACAATACAAATCTAAGACGATAATTTATTTATGTAATGATTTACGACCTAGTATATCAAATTTATACCAATAATTATGTTCAACTATATAAAATATATATTGATAATTCTATTTATATTAGCAAAAGGATTATATGATATATTTTATTTTCAAAATAATTTTTATTGTTTTTTTTTTTTTATATAAGTAAGAGAAGAACCTTCTATTAAGCTAGTCAAAATTACATAATGTACAAGAAACCTTACCCGCTCTGAGAGAGTGTCCCAGCCAGCAGGGCTAGCAGAAACCCAAAAGAAGCTCAAAGAAGCCCTGGAAACCATGGACCGAGGCCCACACAAAGCCTACAAGTATCCCACCGAGGGTCGACATTGGGACCCACAACGAAACACTCTACAATCAACAAACGAACCCGACGACAGTGATAGGTTAAAAACACTAAATAATTTTGGGTCCGGAACTCTCAAGCAACATACATGAACCAAATCCCGCCATTGCTTACCCATCCCCGATCCAACGGCCATCGTGGATATCGGGCGGACGAGAAGCGTGGGGGTTAACCGTCCGATGAGGGTGGTTTTCTCTCACCTCTCATCGCAACGTGTCACACGATGAGTGGAATCGGAGGCACATAACAAAAAACCAGATACCATTCTTATCCTGCCCGATATACCATTTGTGGTTTTGCATCCGCAGTTTCGTGGAAAAACCAGAGCGCTTTGTCACCAAGCGATGACCGTCAGACCATTCCCACAGACATTTCTGAGCCTTCTGCCTGGATTCTCCGTCAAATACCCGCTGTGCCAAATGCAAATAGGCAACCAGATCTGTGGTGTTGCCCGATTCGTTACCTTCATCATTCAACCGAAAGTGATCAGAGTTTTGGAGAGCAGCCAAAATCAAAAAATGTAGATGATTTAGGTGACCCCATCCTCCTACCTGTCTCCTGAATCCCTTTGATCAGTTCTGTTCACCCATAGTTCCATATCTTTGGTTGCCAAATGGAAACAATCCTCTCACAGTTTTTCGGTAGGTAACAACTCCCAAGCATGCCGAGAATCCCTGTCCCTATTGGTCACTCCTTCGTTGGCCAACCGATCCGCTAACATATTTGCTTTCCTTTTCACATGAACAAATCTTATCGTTTTAAGGGTTTGCAGGTGAGAGTGTATACGGTAAAAAACCTGCAGTAGCTTCCAATGCTTCGACACTTTATCTGGCGAAGTTCCATTGTGTATTTTCTTGGCTGCTCTAATGATCAATTCCGAATATGCTTCAATGATAGCATTCTGTAAATTTGCCTCCACTAGGATTTCCAAGCATTGCTCTAATGCTAAGAGCTCAGCCATGTTATTGGTACCCTTCCCCAAGTGGCCATGGAAGATGTATTTTATTTGCCCCTGATGATCTCTTATGGAACCCCCAAAGCTAGCTACCCCTGGATTGCCCTTAGAAGCTCCATCAATGTTTACCTTGAAGAAACCCTGTGGAGGGGGCTTCCAACTACTAGCCCCTGTGTTTATTGTTCTCACTCCCTTTATTAATCCTTGAGGACTGATGGACTGGAGTCCCAAATTAAGTATAATATTCTCCTCTTGAGGCAGAGGAGGATCCTTAGGAAGTGACTTCAATAGGCTTTTTACTATGTCTTTAAGCTGTTTTAGAATTTGATCAATTATGTGTTGGGGCTCGCTAGCTTTATCTTTGAAGATCCTCCTGTTGCGCTCTTTCCAAACATTCCAAATGACAAAGCCTGGTACCAGCATCCAGGCTTTGTTAATGATCTCATTCCCTGAGAAGTTCTTTCTCTAGTTTTTCGAAGTGTTGGAGACGTTGAGACTGTCCCTGTCAGTTTGTCTAAAGATTGAGGCCACCCAGTTCCACACCTTAGCAGAAAAAGGGCAGAAGTTGAGAAGGTGTTCAATCGTTTCCTCATGTGAACCACAGAGGTGACATTTGGAAGGGTCATTGAAGCCTTTCTTTATGAGGTTTTCCCAAGTTAGGATCTTTCTTTGATGCACTAGCCAGATGAATAACTTTATTTTCATCCAGTGAGGAGTTTGCCAAAGCTCCTTCCAAACTTGATCAGTATTCACAAAGTTAAATCCTGTGACTGCCTGTTTTGCCTCTTTGAGGTTAAAGTTACCTTCATTATTCTTCCCCCATCTTAATTGGTCAGGTGAGGAGGAAACCAGAATCTGTCTATGCTCTAAGTTCTGGATAAGAGCATCTGCCTTGGCCTTCAAAGGACTCTCATCACTGTAACTTAGATCCTTCCATTTCCTCCATTTTTCATTATTCCTTCCCTGGTCCCAGAAATATTTTACCATTAATAGACCTTTGCTATCTGTGTCTCTCTTGAGGGCTGCCAGGTCATTCCTATACAGGATGGGTTCCTGTTGCCAACTGTCCTCCCAAAATCGAGCACGGTCCCCTGCTCGGATTTCCTAGAAACAGTGTTGCTGAACAATGCTTTTATTCTCCCAAGCAAGGTTCCAAATGTGTGAGCCCCTTATTTTTCCTGACATTCTAATATGATCCTTCTCCTACCAATGCTTGGCATACTTTTGTTTCCAAAGCTTGGCCCAGGGGGCATTCGGCTCCTTGATCCATCTCCACCAAAGCTTAGCTCCCGAAACTTTGCTGAGAGTCTCTGGATCATGTAGCCCCAAGCCGCCATGGCTTTTGGGCTTGTAGAGCTTGTCCCAGGCAACTAAAGCCCACTTCTTTTTCTCTTCCCTTCTGCCCCACAGAAAGTCTCTTTGTATGCTCCTTATCTGCTGCTTAATACCTTGAGGAGCAGGGAGAGCTGCAAACATGAAAATGGAAATGGCTTGCAGTACCACCTGTGTGAGCACAAGCCGCCCTGCTAAGTTTAAAGATCTGCATGTCCACTTTCTGATCTTGTCCTGAAGTTTATTTAAAATTTGTTCCCATATTTTCTTGCTTAGAGGTTTGTCAGTAAGAGGAATGCCAAGATATTTGGAAGGTAACTGTTCCCTTTGAAAACCAAGAATCCTGGTAATGTTTCTTTGTATAGCAATATTAGTATTAAAGAAAAAAACTTTGGACTTGTTGAGGCTTACCTCTATACCTGTTGCCATAGCAAAGTCGTTTAGGATATTTTTGATTGCTCTTGCTTCCCTAACTATGGGTATGCCTTGCAACATAGTATCATCCACAAATTGTTGATGAGTGTTAGCATCTCCATCCGAGGTGAGCTTGATACCCTAAATTCAACCTTCAACATTAGCCATTTTGATTGCCCTTCCTAGCCCTTTCATCATGAGGACGAAGAGGAAAGGTGAGAGCGGATCTCCTTGTCTGAGCCCTCTGGAAGGTGTAAAGGTAGTTGAAGGAGCTCCATTAAGTAGAATGGAAAAGCTGGTCGTGGTAACTAGTGCCATAACCCATCTTATCTAGTTTTGGTCAAATCCATAGGCTTTTAAAATAGCTCTGATGTAAGACCAACTAAGTTTGTCATAGGCTTTCGCAAGGTCCAACTGAATGATCATACTTGCTTGATTGTTGCATTTGAGAGAGTGTACCACCTCATGTGCTTGGATGATGTTGTTGAGAATTTGTCTTCCTTCCACATAGCCTGTTTGCTCTTCCGAGATGAGGGAAGGTAGCAGGGGCTTGAGTCTATTGGCTATCACTTTGGAGATGATTTTATACACCACATTACATAAGGCTATGGATCGAAATCCATCCGGAGTCATAGAATTTTCCTTTTTGGGAATTAAATCTATGAAGGAAGCGTTCAGTGCTTTCAAAACCTTTTTGGATTTTCTCGAGTCTTCCACAACCTCGAGGATGTCCTGTTTGACTATTTCCTAGCAGGCTTTGAAGAAGTCTACATTGAATCCATCCGGGCCTGGTGCTTTTCCACTTTGCATTTCCTTAATCACCTCACTGACCTCCTCTTCCGAGACTGGCCTATTGAGATTGTGGTTGTCCTCTTTGGTAACCAACTTAGGAATATACTGAGTGAACTGATCAATGAACCTAGACCTATCCTCCATTGCCTCCTTTGCAATTTTGAAGAAGTATTGTAATAGACTCGATTCCATGTCTTTGTGAGAGACAAGCTCAATACCCTGAGAATCTTTAATCTTTGTGATTCTATTGTGTGCTCTGTGGGCCATAGTGGATTTGTGGAAGAACTTTGTATTTCCCTCTCCCTCTTTAATCCATTGAATCCTAGATTTTTGTCTCCAGAAAATTTCCTCTTGTAAGCATCAGTAATCCCATTCTTCCTACAAAGAGTTAGTTAGTTTTTGCCTCTCTTCATTTAAGCCCTCTGCGATATTGATCTGATTGATTTCCTGGAGTTTCTACTCAGTTTCTATTCGAGCTTTGAGGATATCGCCAAATTCCTTTTTGTTCCAAACTTTAAGTTTGGATTTGATATGTTTCAGTCTGTACTGGAGCATGAACACTTTAGTACCCTGGATATCCAACTCCTCTTTCCACCATTTATCAATGTTACTGGTGAATTTGGGGTGTGCAAGCCAGGCATTTTCAAATATGAAGGGCCTGTTTCTCGGAGTGCCCATAAAGGTAGCTTCTAGCTGAACTGGCCAGTGATCTGAGCCTCCAAAGGGTAGAATGGAAGCTGTGATGGCTAGTCCTGCGAGGAGGAGATCCTTAGAAACAATAAATCTATCAAGTTTGGAAGCCACTTGGGAAACCCCTCCCCTTTTATTGTTCCAAGTCTCAGGTTCCACTAGTCCCATGTTCATAATGAAATCTTGGAAGGCTTCAGAGTCTCTGCCTAGCTGTCTAGTGCCTCCTTTTTTTCTGAAAGAGATTTTATCATATTGAAATCACCTGCAACTATCCAAGGCATATTGGGATGTCTTACTCTTAGACCTTCCAGAGAGGTAAGAAGCTTGAGTTTATCTGCTTGCTTTTGAGGTCCATAAACATTTGTTATCATGTATGTCTCCTTATCACCGACAGGATTACACACCAAAGATAGATAGTTCCTAGATGCTTCAACATCCAGGATTCCAAATTTCTGTGGATCCCACAGCGTGAGAATCCCACCTACCGAGTTATTTGCCTTAACCTCTAAATACTCATACTTGATTAACCATTTGTTATGAATTTCTCTTATTTTATCCATTGAACATTTAGTCTCCTGAATAAAGACCATGTTTGGTTTTTCTTCTTTTATTCTGTTACTTAGATTCCTTTGTTTCCTTCTACTACCTATACCTCTAATATTCCAAGTTGTGAGCTTCATTAAGAAAGGTTAGTAAAGGAATAGCTGGTAAGATCTTTCATCTTACCTGAGTTAATCAGTAGTTTTCCACATTCGTTTAGCAGTTCATTCTGTCTTTTCCTTCCTCTTTTCCTTCTTGAGTTCTTTGGAGATTGTGCCTGTGAGTTCTCCATCATTTTGATCCCACTTGGCTCTTGGCTTTCGTAGTTTCTTTTGACACCCGTTCCCTTCGATTGTGCCCTCCATAGAAAGAGCTGTTGAACTCGATCATAATCTTCTTTTGGCAAGGAGTCCACTCCTTTGTTCTTTCCTTGTTCCAGAAATATTTCTAGATCTAGATTTTCCCTGTCTAGAATCTCCTGTAGTTCATTTCCTCCGTTCCTATCCCACTTGGAGTCATCTCATGGTCCTTACTGATCTCCATGTAGCTTGGTAGATCCTCCTTCTGCTGGTTGTTTACTGTGATATCCTCCATTTCAGCTTTTGTATCCTGCTCCTTAAATACATTTTCCCTGTCCTGGATTGTCTCCATATTCTCCTCTACTTCCTTTACGATTTTGAAGTTGTTGTGTCTTGTGTATCTGTCTTCACTGATCTTCTTGTGTGGCCGTTTACCCCCTTTACCTTTGCCCCCTACCTTGGTGAAACCTTCGCGATCTCTATCCAAAGAGGTTTTCCCATTGTTGTCCATATTGTTTGTTGGGCAGTCTTTGAATAGATGGCCGTGTTCATGACATTTGCGGCACCTGAATGGTATGTGCTCATAGTCCACCGTTTTCACTCATTCTTCATCATATACCTATAAAATTATTTCTTCCGAAAGGGCTCCAGATAGATCCATTTCCACACATATTCGGGCAAAGGAGGTATATCTACCTTTAAGGGTTGCCTCTGATATCTTTAGAAAATGCCCCAGCTTGTTGCCTATGGTTTTCAAAGAATCTGGTTGCCAGTAATCTAGAGGTAATGAGTATATTCTAATCCAAACTGGTACAGATGTAAATGTCTCACGTTCCGGGACAAAGTTCATCATCCATGGCCACATGTAGAGTTCTGACGCAACATAGAAGTAAGGCCCTCCTTCGAACACTCTGTCTTTGTCCTCTAGGCTCACGAACACCACCGTGAAGGAGCCCTTAGAACCCAGATGTAAATGTATTTCTCCCTTTGGCTTCCAATGTCTCCTAATCCAGATACGTAATGCCTTCTCCGTTGGCCATAACCCTATGAACTTGCAAATGATCGCATGTTCTTTCATATGGTCCCTATGCGCTTGAATTGCTAGATCACTTAGTATGACCCGGGGAATGATGCTTGATTTGGGTTTACAAACTCCCGTAGTTCTCGTGGAGGTCGTTTTTCTGCTACCGCCTCCCTTCTCCTTTTCTTTACTTGTTTCCTGTTGATTTCCTTCCTGATCTTGGAATTCGTTTCCTCCAACTGTCTCCTCGCCTCTTGCTTCTGAAATCTTTTCCGACGGTTTTTTGAAGTGCTTCACTCCTGCTTCCTTGCCTCCCTTTGTGGTTTCCTGATTGTAGGAGGGAGCGATCCTCCCCCCTGAGCATCCCGTCATGGAACCCTAATGCAAAACCCTAGCGCCAACTGTAAAGTGGTGTTGGGGTCACAATGCACGTCTGAGTGTATTCGAGTCTACTGTTGTTTTCACAATCAAAATAATATTTATTGTTAGTTTCAAATAATCTTATCAAATAAAAGAATGTTTACTATTAAATTTCCAAAATATTTCTAATTTATCATAAAATTTCAACAAAGGATCTACTTCTATCGAATAACATGCCTATTTTTTCCTAAATTTAATCTCTCTTATGTTTCTCTTTTTTTTCTTTTTCTTTTTAAATATAAATTAAACCTATATTTGGGCCAAACTAAATATTGGATGGACCACAATTTGTTAAACTATGGGATATTAATATCCCATAGGATTGTGCAATTAAATCAAAGATCTACACAACTACAATATGTGTGTGCAAATCAATCAAAGATCTATCCAATTATGAAATATAGTAACCAAAATTATACAAGTCTACTAACAATATAAATAACTATCACTAAAATTATACAAATATCAATCAAACTTAAAATTATTTTAATATAGTAATTATACCATCAACCTCTTTCCTCAAACCCTCGAAAACCTTCCCTTATAATTTGAAAAACTTTTTAACCTATTCCATATATCTTTGTAAACCCAAAAGAAATCGTACGATATGCCTCTTCCACTTCCATTTTTTTTTTGTAAATTTCGTCAATGTATTTTTATTGGTAGAAAAAAGAATTACATAAGATATTAAATTGGGAGCCCTTCATTTCATCATCTGACCTGAAGGATCACGAGTCCATCAATATTGGCATACATATATCAGAAACTACCATTAGCAAACTTTACAAAAAGTATTTACCTTATAGAGTATCTAGAGGGTTGTGGATTATAGACATATAAAAATCTAGATTAAAGGTCATATAGGAGACAAGTAGTAAGCTCTTGCAAAATTAAGAAAATAAAATAAGATCACTAGACAAGGTAAATTCCTTCCAACGTCAAAAACTAAAACCGCTTGCTTGGTGGATATTTTAGTACAAAATGATGACTCCCGAATGAGGAGAAGAGTTTCCATGGGTGGTGATCAAAGGAAGATCAGAGTGTCCATGAATGGTGTTGAGGGGTGGATACAATTTCCTCTTCCTGCTGATCATTTGAGTTAGTGTCTGGTTCTGAAACCACAAAACGTTCCACATAACTCAATATTACCACTATATCATCAAGATTATACTTGATGTCCTGCAAGGTTCTCTTAATATCCTCCTCAATAGCAAATAGTTTATAGTTATCCACTTGCTTGCCACGAACGACCATGCTGAGCAGTGTCTCCATTTGACGATGTTGGGTGATAGAGTGAATAAAATCCATTCTTCTTCTTCGAAAATTTCTTAGATGAAGAACCCATTTGAAACTGTTGCCATGATCTTTGAATAAGAGAAATATTTGTGATCCCCGAATTCCTTAGCTTCCAGATTTAAAATTTCCTTTCTAGCCATAAGAGGGGTGACATTAAAATAATTTGCAACTGATTCCCACCCAAAATGACTCATGTGTCTTGAGGAGGATGCCCTAGGAGCCCCACCCCTACAGGTGGACAATCTTTGGCATGGATCCATATAGTACATGCAAACAAACCGAATGACAACAGACATAGAGAAATGAGCAACTACCTGAGGACTGACCCGCCAAGAGTGCAATCTCACAAAGATTCCAACTGCAAATTTAACTGTAAGACAAGAGGAACATGTACGTAGGCGGAAGAGGAGTAATTGATACCCGTCACAAACCCCAACTAATGATCGTCCAAGTTGCGTAAAGCCCCTAAATGTTTGTGAACCGGGAGCAAGCAGAATTAACACAACTTGCAAAACCAAAGATTTAGAAAGACCATAATGTGTTTCAGAACCAAATGGAGAAGTTATCGGGGTACCACGCCTCACGAAGGGTTCAAAGGTCTGGTGAGACGCGGAGGGTAAGACTACGACCAATTTGAAGGACAGGCGAGTCCTTGAGTTTTGTAGAAAGAGTACAAAGAACATTGACTCTTTAGAAGAGAAAGAAAACTACTTTGTATAACTCTTAATTCCTTATTGCAAATGACCAAAAGACATTGTAAAACCCAACAATGATAAAGACAACAGTGCGGCCCTATTATGACTAGTTGAGGGGATATGAGTGGAAACAAACCTCCAAACACTTTGACCCAGACATCTTATAGCCACCATATGAATAGAGACACATGAGACTCAAGGCGGCACACAACGACCACCACGATGAAACGACCATCTTTCTGCCACCTTGAGAGGAGAGTAGAACCTATATAATACATTGTGGATGTGATGAGACGAGTACGATGAGGTGAGCACCAAACAACCTGCATGACAAGGGCCAAGTGTACAACCATTCCAAGACATTGTCGCATGATGATCTAAAAAATGAGCTTTCCGCATCTGTTAGATAATACACCATATCGAAGAAGACAAAAAAAAAATGACCTTACTTATAATTCCGTAGTGAAAAAAACTACCCAGTCCTAGCTGCAAACAATTAATTTGAGAAGACCTAGACGTGGAGATGCCATGCGTATTCCCTGAGGAACCATGTATAGAACCTGGCTCTATCACCAAAGGTCGTTGTTCTTTTATCTATACAAAAAACACCCATGCAAATTATAACACTGGTCAGAAAAATGAAATTATGGGAGAGCCTCATCACCATATTTGACATCGTAACTCTTAATTCTCTTGCCATAAATTTGTTGCCGTATAATCACCCCATCGGGAAAGGAGTTGTCTATAATGCGACTTTTTGGAGATTCCGGTGACGGAATCCGGCGGAAGAAATTGAGGTTAAATCTTGATTTGTTGCAGTTAAAATGGTTTTTTAAGTGCATATTTGGATTCAGCACCCTGAAAAACCCCTGGGATGCCTTGATTGTGCAGAAACTAGCTATCAAACTTGCGATTCCAATAAATTTCTGCCGGATTTTGACCTGAAAAACCCACCAGAAAGACTTCCAAAAAGTCTCATTATAGACAACTGCATCAGAAAATGGCTCTTCCACTTTCACTAATATACATTTTAAGAGTTTGATGTTTTCGAATACAGAATTCTTGGGAATCAACCTTCAAGAGTTTAATATTTTCGAATATAGAATGAATACTTTGCAAACAATGTGTGTTTCCTAAAGTTTTGTTTATTATTAAGGAGTTCACAAATACACCACGAATACCTAGAACTAAGCTTTTTCCGTTCCATAAAAACATTTTAATAATTAATTTTACAAGTTTTTCTTTCCAAAGAAAATATTTTAATAATAAACTGCGATTTGTATTTTATATTGATAGCAATGAAGTTATGAAATTGCGCTTCTTTTGTTCTGTAATCATGAAAAAGGAAGATCATGTAATTACAATAACAGTTTAATGATTTTCGAATCTTTTATTATTACAGCGAACATAATATTTAAACTGTTATCGTAATTACATGATCTTCCTTTTGCAATTATTGTTCAGTAATGGTGTTTTCTTGTTAGTTTTTTCTTTAACCTTTTTTCTAAATGACCAATTAAGTTTTTAGTGAAGTTTTTATATATAACCAAAGCATAATTTAAATACTAAAATAACATGTATTTTAAAAATGAAATAAACTACTATGCCAGCTGCAAATGATTGTGTTTTTTTTATTTTAATATCGTAGAAATATCAAAAATACATTTTTACTTGAAAAAAAAAATTTGACATGCCAAGAGCAACCGCAAATATACAGACCATTAACGGTGCCCATTGATTTGACTGGTTGAATTTAAATACATGGCTTGACCGGTTTAAATGTGCAACGGAGTGACGCACAATAAGTAACGCTCTCCTGTAATCAGTGGACATAAAAATAAAACTTACAGGCTAGGCTTGCTTTTCACCTCGGCATGTCTGATGAAGGATCCACAGCTGCATGGATATCTAAGAATGTCGTTGAGGTAGTCGTTGTACCGATTTAGGTTGATGTTGTACTAAACGTTTTGTCAGGATGTGCCACGTAACCCAGATCTATGAAAGCAGGCATAATTGGCGACGGAAGGGATTCTCCACTTGTCAGCATCGACACCACCCTGGACATTGAAGGCCGCGACGCTGCAGCTGTTTGAGTGCACATAAGACCTATTTTAATCACCCTAGTCCCTTCCTCCCACGAAAAACTGCCCTCCAATGTGGGATCCATAAGTGTTAATGCTTCCTTTGTGTCATACAATCTCCATGCCTGAGTGGTCAATATCAACAAGAACAGCATCAGGTTCAGTTAGCTATGGAAATTTCAGAAAATTTCAACTAGAATTATGAGATCCACATGAACCATACTCTTTCAATGAGAAACTCCATGTCATCTGTAAGATTTTGAGATACACAGATAGATCTAGATCTGTAAAACAATAACAAGCTTGCAAGAGAACGAAGAAAGCAAGCAAGAATTGAGAAAGAATGAAAACTAAATTCTACATTATGAAGTTGAGAATAAATACACAAAAGCAACTAAGTTAAGCTTAGTTGTGCATGCAATAACTAAAGCTAAGTGTGTTTATGTGCCACATGCATGCAAACAATGAGTTAACTGGACCTAATCTAGGTGCATCTACAACTAGTCTAAGTGCATGTACACCAACACCCCCCCTTAAGCGTAACTTAGGTGAGTGTGATGCAATAATGAATGGGTCCCGGCAACACGGCCATTTTAGGTACCCATATACAATGCATAAAAAAATAAAAAAAAGTCTTGATCGCTGCCGTTGTCCATCGGAACCAGTGTTTGTTTTGAAATCAAACTTCTCGCTCCCGGGGTGGGATTCGAGAAGTCGGAGGATCGATCCCGGCGGAGTAGTCTTGATTTCAGATTCCCAGTCCGTTGCCACCAAATGGTATGCTGCTGCGACGTCCAAACCTTGGAAGTTTTCCGACGAACCCTCCTGCTCGCGAGGGTAAAGGATCGAGGCGCTGCAACTCGGGACGGAGGCGGTGCCGTCACGTCCACCGTCAACATGCCCGCGAAAATGGCCTCGGCCGAGCCAAGGCCGCCGCAGATGAGGGACATGAACCAAACCCTAACACTAGCGGATCGCTGGACTGAAAAATTAAAGCTCCGTTTGGACAATTCTCTGCAAACGTGAGGACCCGGGCATTGTCCAAATGCCATCGCAGCAGCCACGTTCGAATCGCCCATTCTTAAACTGTGAAAGAACGGTGGTGGAGATGAGGATTCGGAGTGGTATTCAGACGATGGAGGAGATTTCGAAACGACAAATTCGGTGTCAATTGACGTTGCCGAGGACGTCGGGGTGAGACTCGACAGGCGGCAGTCTAGTACAGAATCGCCACATGAAAATCGTTCCTCTGGCTGAGCTTCACCAACCCTGGGACCCCCGAAAGAATTGGTTCTACTAAAAAATGGCAAAGCTTTGGATGATGACTGTAACAGAGGGGAAAGATTTTGTCCTCGATTTAATACGGATTCTACCTTGCTGGGTTGAAAGATTCTTTCAGAAGCACTGCGCAAAACCCACAGGAAGCGATGCCGGCTCGCTTCTAGCCCCAGGGCGATTTCCGTAACCTGCGCCTTGGGCAGGGCACCACCGCTTCCGAAGGAGACGAACAAAACCGACGAAGGGGGTTGCTGGTCTAACCAGTCGAGGCAATCGACCCGCCGGTCTTGGAGAAGTTTGTCACGAGATTCAAGCGGCGACGAAGAAATGACGGGCCCTACTGGATAAACGCGGGGTATTCGATGCCCAAAAGTGGCACTAATAGATATATTTCCCTCCACAAGGGCTTTGATTGGTTCAGTCTCCAGCTCCTCGAAGGTATTTATCAAAACCCCCTTTGTTTCCCGAAGGCGCAAGAAATGATGCATATACCAGAAAAAGGCTTCATACGACCTGTCCTGCAACGCAGTCGGCAGATCTCTGCTCGAGATCGGTGGAAGGCCCGGCGTCTTTACTGGAAAATCAGCGTCCTTGAACGAAATTGGAGTCTCCAAGACGGTCTTCGGCATAGAGAACATGAGAGGAAGCATAGAAGCAGGGGATGTAAAGAAACCGTAGGTGGGTATGGAAAACTTGGCTGTCACATCGAACATGGGAGAGCAGAAAAAATCAGTGATGAAAGGCATGTCGACGATTTCTCCCTGACTGTGCTCCCTCATGAATCGAGCCTTTGAATCCTCATCTCTTGCAGGACTGAAGTTAGTAATGGCATCTCGACCCCGGAATTTGAGGGCCGCTCGGTCATAGGCCTTGGCCGCGCCTTCTTCCTCGTCAAACGAAACCAAATCCAAAGTCTCGTTCTCAATGAGAGAGCTATATTTATCATGCATGGCGGCTTCCCATTCATGATGCCTATTTGATTCTGCATAATTTTGTGGATCAGATCCATGCATTATATAAGCATGCATGGGCATGGATGGCTCCATAGTTAAGAGTGCTTGCGGATTTTCCTCAAATAGAGGGATAGAGGCAGGATTATCAAAGATATCACTCATGCTGCGCCATTTTTGTGCAGAAGTCTGATCTCGATGTTCAACAACTAGTGATCTAACAGAGGTTTGAGGAACAAAATCAGAAAATGTATACAGACGAGATTGATCATTTACCTTGCCAGATGCAATCTTCAAATTGGTTTGCATGTCATAGATGCTCACGGAATCTGGGGTAAATTCCACTTTCCTTCCACTGCCAGTGTGTGTCATCTGATACACTGAGAGAAGATTCACAGCAAGCCTTGGAGTATGCAAGACATTTTCAAACCTTCCATCTTCGAATTGCACTCTTCCTTGCCCAGTTGCTGCAACTGCAGAATTATCCCCCATGAGGATGGGAGGACCTGAGTATGCATGCAAAAAAGAAAAGGATTCCTTTGAAGAAGCCATATGATGTGAAGCTCCTGAATCGATGATCCATTCTTGTGGTGCAGAATGAAGAGCAATCAAAGCATGCCCGTTACCTCTTGGATGACGTGCTTTTTCTCTTGGATCGGGTGCTTTTTCCTCAGACTTCTTCTTAGCATTCTCAGGAATGTGGTCTTCAAGATTGTATTGTTGGAGTGTCTGCGCCATAAGATCTATAGTCTTCTTCATGCATGCAGATTCAGGATGAAAACCACGGTGGCAATAATTTCACATTGATTTTCCTTTCGTTCCTTTCCTTTCCTTTGAGCCAGATGATCCATCGGGGGATCTAGGATTTGCCTTTCCTTTTGCATGCACAGTGAGTGCATGCGCTTTGGAATTTTTAAGTGTGCCCATTTTGATGAGCTTATCTTGCTCATGCATCAAAGACTGAATAAAAGTATCCAGTGAGGGAGGCTTCCAATCTGCACCAGTTGCAGATCTGACTGTGTGGAATGTAGAAACGAATACTGCATACTCTGGACCAAGTTTTGATAAAATGGAAAGAATCAACTGCCTTTCTTGCTTGGATTTGTCGATCCCGCATCCTTTCAGCTGCACCAACAAAGCTTTATACCTTGTGAAAAAATCTTGAATGTTCTCAAAGTTTCTCGGATCTAATGAGTTTAACTCATTTTCGAGAATGTGACCTTGCATTTCATCTTGTTTTCCAAACAATTCTTCCAAAATTTTCCATACCTGATTTGGAGTTGAACATGATTCAACATGAAATAGCAGTTCTGGAGAAATAGATAAACATAGGATGCCGAAGGCCTCGTCCATGCGATTGAAATATCTTGATTTCTCCACTGCCGATGTTGGTTCAACTTCCGTTTCCATGGTTATTCGAAATAAGCCTCTACTTCTGAGATGAAGTTGAATCTTTGGCTTCCATTCGAAATAGTTATATGGAGTGAGAATTGCGGATTGTGGAAACTCCAATTTAGACTCCATTCTTTGTTGTTGCTTCAATCTTCTGAACCTGCAAATAAAATTGCTTGTGCACTGATTACAAATCCCTGTGCTCCGATACCATGTAAGATTTTGAGATACACAGATAGATCTAGATCTGTAAAACAATAACAAGCTTGCAAGAGAACGAAGAAAGCAAGCAAGAATTGAGAAAGAATGAAAAGTAAATTCTACATTATGAAGTTGAGAATAAATACACAAAAGCAACTAAGTTAAGCTTAGTTGTGCATGCAATAACTAAAGCTAACTAAAGCTAAGTGTGCTTATGTGCCACATGCATGCAAACAATGAGTTAACTGGACCTAATCTAGGTGCATCTACAGCTAGTCTAAGTGCATGTACACCAACATCATCACCCAAAACATGTTTCTTTCTTCCGCTGATAACCTCAAGTAAAAGAACTCCAAAGCTGAATACATCTGCTTTCTCTGTCAGCTGTCCGCGTAAGGCATACTCAGGCGCCATGTAACCTCTGCATAATGTCATGTAGATGAAATTTCCATGTTTTAAAGTTTAAACCTCTCTAGATTACATAGTCAATATATGGTAAGTTTTTAAATAAATTCAGGCGACATATTGAACTGTAGAGAGAAATATTCTTACAGAGTTCCTGCAACTCTAGTGCTCACATGGCTCTCATCTTCTGCAAAGAGTTTGGCTAAACCAAAGTCCGCTATTTTGGGTCTGTTTTTATTGTCCAGTAAAATATTGCTTGCTTTAATATCTCTATGAATGATCTGAATCTCAGACTCCTCGTGAAGATATGCTAGCCCACGCACAGTTCCCACTATGATTTCATACCTCGCTCGCCAGTCAAGTAAATGGCGTTTTGTTATGTCTGCAATTATTGCATCACCGGCAGTGAAAACATTAGCAAGCTACATACACAAATTTGAACAAATCAAGGATCTATGCAGCCATTAACCAGTTAAATAGTTAAAAGCAAACCAAATATAATCCTGTCGAGACTACTGTTGTGGAGATATTCATAAACGAGTAGCCTTTCTGAGTTTTCAACTGAGCAACCAAGCAATTTGACTAGATTCCTGTGCTGGACACGACTGATGAGATTCGCTTCATTCAAAAATTCCACATCTCCTTGCCTTGAACCTATTTTCAGCCGTTTAACAGCAACTTCTCTGCCATCTGAGAGAACCCCCTGCAGCAGATCAATGAATTTCAAAATTATTTGTTTTCTTCAATAATGCTCGAGCTGCTGCCTCCAAATCTGTAAGTAATTGAATGCTAAACGCTCACTTTGAAAACGGATCCAAATCCCCCTTCACCAAGCTTATTCTCTGCTTTAAAATTGCTTGTAGCCTCCTTCAGAATACTGTACTTGAATATAAGTTCCAGATTTGCTATAGTAGAGGACAAGTTAATTTCCAATTCCTGGGCTGCGGAAACAATAACAAGCCGTCAGACAAAACACTGACTTCAGATTTCAGGGAGAAACGGACTTCAGATAGGAGATATTACGAATTTTTTTTGAATTTAATGAAATTATTTTTGAATTAAAACAATTAATTACTATCAATCAATTTGATTGTTGAAGTTTAGTGAAGAAGATAGTGTGATGTGTGATATTTCTTCAGGAATTCAGTCATATGTGTTGCACAGGAATACGGATGGTTTTAAAAGATTTTGATCAGACATACATGTAGTGCATTGGCGCATGGAATCCTATAGAGTTATGGAATGGACCATTTAGATAGATACTAAAATAGTAGATGTAGCACTTTTAAAAGAGGGAATGTAAATTTTTAGGTGAAATGGTTGCTTAAAAAAATATCCTACATAACTAACAGATCCAGAAGCTAGTTATCTATGTAATGAGGGAGATGAAAACTTTTTAATATAAACTTTAACCTAAAGTGATTGGGACCAGGTTGTTCTCCCTGTATCAAGTTTAAGGGGATTGTTAAAGTGGTTCAGAAAAAATGGATATTTGACTCCAGGTTTATCACAACCTATGATTTTGCCCATAAAATTCAATTCCAATGTAACCTGTTTACAAACTAAAAGACTAGATGTTAATTTGTACTATGTATCCATTAAAATCTTGTGATCTCCAAAATATTTCCAAAACCAGTAATTGATATAAAAATAACATGATAACCCGAAAGAAGAGTGATCATTTAAAAAATCACAAGCTTTCTGAATGATACCTCTGGTTAGAGAAATCTGTTGCCAAAATTTTCGAGATGAAAATTTCCATATGCAAAGGCCAATGGCCGCAATTAACCCAACCATAGCGGATGCCACGGCCAGAGTTACTCCAAGCACTTTAGATCTTTTGCCTCCAAGCACTTCAGATCTTTTGCCTCCTGCAAATTTGCACAAGAAAATTGGCTACCTTTTAATTCGCAAAAGAAAAAACATTACAAAACTAGTAGATATCCTTATCATGGTAAACTATATGAGGAAAATACCCGATTCAGGCAGAGCGTTGAAAAATGTGTAAAGGTCAGAACGCAAATAGCAGTTCATGGATCCGAATTGAGAGCCAATAGCTCCAGTCTGGCATCCCGATATTTGTGACAGGGCAAAATCCAGGCACGATCCGCAATCTGTTGAGGATAAATCTCTCCAACACTGCGCTATGCTGTAGATATGATCCGTCGCATTATATGGCGCAACCGCTGAATCTGCAGCAAAATGTTTAGGACTTTGCGCCGCTTCATTGGCAATATTTAGGAGCATGGCCTTAATAGTATTTGAGAACTGTTGTGACTGACTGCTGGTAAGGGGACTGCAGAGAACTTTTTCCAGCCCACTGTCACTATAATTGCCGTAAAAGGAATGATTGTTGTAACGTAAGAAGCAGCCATCTAATTGAATGAATCCGGAAGTGTTCTGGCATCCGTCAACGAGCCTGGATTTCGCCGTGGATGCGCACTGTTGGCAATCGGAGGAATTTAAATCTCCCCTGCACTGGACAAGCCCATAAACCGTACTGTTGTTGTTTTGCGCAGCATCAACAACACTAGAAATATTGAATCCGCTAAGGTAGACGTTGCTCACCAGTGATTCCAAAACCTGGTTTAGATTACTCTGGAAGGCGCTACCGTTTCCATATTCGCTAGTCCCACAACCACTCCAAACGTTATTAATGTACGGATCAGCCCCAGAGAGGGTGATACGCATACACAGGCACACTGTAAGTAATATAGTGCTGATTAATGTTTTCATCTTCATCACCATCGCCATGAACGCGCCTGTTACAATCCGCTAGAGTCCCAAAATTATAGCATTTGCATTTGCCAATTCCGAGTCGTTTTGAGCACGCAGGCGTCCCAACTGGATACTAGAACGCGTGAGTTGACCGAATTAACCATAAAAAATAATCCAGAAACCTGAACAAACTTTTTTACAACCGCAACGAATTGACCGAGTCGAACCAGGGAAAAAAATTGGAAGCATGGAACTTGTTTTCTCAAACAAATCAATTTGTTTACTTTCTATGACATGGGCTTGCGAAAGAGAGCTCTTTAAACTAATCATGCTAGGAAGAAGTCCGCTAAAGCACAACTACTCTTTATAGGTAGCGTTGAATAACAATGTTGGCAAACATCAACTCAATATTATTTAACTTGATAAATCACGAGACGAACCAGCAATCACCTAATGGTTTTTATCTAAAAGTCCCCTTGTTTGACTGACTTATAGAACATATTTGCATAGATCTTGTTTGGGGAATTATGTGAGGCAATGTACTCGTCCCCATAACCATTTTCGGAAGTCAAAATTACAACGCAATGGAATCGTCCCCAAAACCATTCTCATACAGAAGTCACAGTGCAGCTTGAAGACCCTTTCACCAAATTTTTCTCAAATCGTTGATGATGTTTTCACTATAGTATATTGGTGGTACTTTTTTTAGTCAAAATTGTCTCACGATGGGATTTGTCACACCCCCAATTTTTTTCGTTTAATTAGCTGGCACCGCTTAAGTAGCTAACATGTTTCATTGTTAGCTTACTTTACGAACTACGCCTTAACATTTATCTTCATTCATGAATAAACATAACATTAATGTGCAGAATCCATTAACATTATAACATCAACAATATAGAACAGCAGGAGAACACATCACATGTAAGAACAATATTTTATTATATATGAGAGAATTTTTACAAGTGACTGGGAGTAGAACTTGACCGGCGTTACAACCGAGTCGAGCGCCCACCCGTGCACGACCACACGCTGGTCTCACCCTTCAACCCAACAATATATACCATACACAAGTTTCTTTTGTCAAGGCGGGCGGGCACGCCCGTGCACGACCCACACTCGAGATACAACCCAAACTCGTTCAACTTCTTCGGCAGGCAAGCGCCCTCGCACGCCCACCACCTGCACCTTCAACCTTCGTGCCAAGACTTATAAGCGTGCCCGAAGACCGGGCGCATAACCTGCGCCTTCGTTGCGGTTATCTCCTTTACTCGCACCTCCGTTGATGAGCGAAGACCGAAAGTTCGATGGTGAAATGCCAAGTCCATCGCATATACTTATACGCTGCCTTCATGCGGAGTTACGCCCTTTGGCCAACCCTCCAACTAAACCTCCAACCGTGCGCCTTTGCAAATGTTAATCGCCTTCGTGTGGTCGGCCCGCCCATGATGTGGGACCGCCCACCAACATCGTTCCAAGTTTCCCATCGCTCCTCGGTCGGCTTGTCACGACGAGCTCCCCCAACTCGCCATATAAGTGTGGAACGCCAACCTTGCCTGCGCACATAGCTTAGCGCCTCATTCCTTGGTCGCTCCACGCTTCATTTCATGACTTTGGCTACTTCGCACGGTGGGAGGGCGCGCCCGATTGGTGAGCCAACCACAGGGTGTTACATCCTCCCCCACTCGAAATCGTTGTCACCCTCGAAAATCCCAACCTCCTCAGTAGCTTCCTGTCATACTTCTCAATCTTCTTCTTCCATCTCCAAAGCAAGTATTTCGATTCCCAGCTTTCCTCCTCCGGTGCATTCTTTCATCTGACAAGAAATTCCCGTTTCATGTGGCAACCAATCCCTATAGTTCTGAAGCTCAAAATCTTCTCCAACTCCAAATCTGGCTTGTCCACAATCCCGGCTGGTCCTCTTGGCGGTTCAACGCTCTCTGGATGATCAGTGTCAAGTCTGCATCTCTTCCACTGACTCATGTGAAAAACCGGATGCTTCATGTGCATATGGTGTGGAAGCTCTAGCTCATAAGCAACTTCCCCCACTTTTTTCTTCACTCGGAATGGTCCCTCATACTTCCGTGTCAGCTTGTTCGTAGTCCCCTTAGGTACCTGAAACTGCTCTCCGGTTATCCTGAGAAACACCATATCTTCCACATTGAACTGTACATCCTGTCTTCCCTTATCCGCCCATTTCTTCATCCTCCTTGCAGCTTCGTGCAAGCGCAACCGTGCTAGCTCCAAGTTTTCATCCCAAGCCTTCATGAACTTCTTCACATTAGGGCTCCTCAAGAAACCTCCTATCACTACCGTATGCAGTGTGACTGGCATCTGTCCATTCACCAACTCAAATGGATTGTACCCCGTCACAGAACTCTTTTGAATGTTGTAGCTGAACTGAGCAACATCCAAGACTTCAGGCCAATTCTTTTGATCAGCCATCACATAATGACTCAAGTAGTCCTCCAGCAATGTGTTGATCCTTTTGGTTTGCCCATCTGTCTACAGATGGTAACTCGAACTCATCAACAACTCTGTCCCGACTAACTTGAACAATGTAGTCCAAAATCTCCCTGTAAAACGCGAATCTCGGTCTGACAAAATGATTAATGGGATCCCCCAATACTTCACTATGTTCTTAAAGAACAACTCCGCAGTTCGCTCGGCTCCACAAGGTATCTTTTTTGGAACAAAGACAACATACTTGGAAAAACGATCAACCACGACCATTATCCCATTATACCCTTGAACCTGTGGCAACTGAGTGATGAAGTCCATCGAGACACTCATCCATGGTCTTTCAGGAATTGGTAAAGGCTACAACAGACCTCCTTGCCTCTGAGTATCCGTTTTGTCCTGCTAACAAATGATGCACGTATGTACATACTCCTCTACATCCTCTCGCATCTTCTCCCAAAAGAATCGTATCTCCAACAATGCCAATGAACGACGCATCACTGGGTGGCCAGCCCATGGCGAGTCATGGCACTCCTTCAAAAGGTGCCTCCTGAGCCCATATGACTTTGGAACATAGAGTCGGTTTCCAAAGAACAAGAATCCATCTCGGAGAAAGAACTTTCGTGTCTTCCCCTCCTTCACCTGCCTCACTATAATCTGTGTGTGAGTATCGGTCTCAACACTTTCCTTGAGCTTATTCTACATCTCTTCTGACATCTGAACTCGACTCTTACTCCTAGTTGCCTAGTCTTCCCCTTCCTCCAATGTTGCAAGTTGTCCCTTCCTGCTAAGGGCATATGCTACCGCATTGTGTCTTCCCGGTCTATACTCGATAATCATGTCGAATTCTGCCAAGAAGTCCTGCCAACGAGCTTGCTTCGCAGAAAGCTTCGGTTGTGATGCAAAATAACTTGCTGCAATGTTGTCCATCTTGACAACAAACGGCTTCCCAATCAGGTAATGCCTCCACACATGAAGACAATGAATGATTGCAGTCATCTTCTTCTCATGAACCGGATACCTCCATTCTCTATCCTGCAACTTCTGACTCTCGTACACCAATGGATGCCCATCGTGCATAAGAACCCCTCCTATGGGAAAATCTGAAGCATCTGTGTGTACCTCAAACGGTCGCTCGAAGTCTGGCAACTTCAGTATTGGTGTTGTAACCATTCTCCTCTTCAAATCATCAAATGCCACCTGACATTTATCCGTCCAACTCCATCTCTTGTCTTTCTTCAACAGGTCTGTCAGTGATGATGTCACCTTGGAGTACCCCTCTACAAACTTCCGTTGGTAGTTGGTCATGCCCAAAAACACCCTCATCTCATGGACATTCTTCGGTTCAACCCAATCCTCGATCGCCTTCACTCTGCTCAACTCCATCTGTATGTACCCTTGGCCTACTATATGTCCAAGGAACAAAATCTCGATCTGAGCAAACATACACTTAGACTTCTTCAAGTACTTCCTTCAGTGCCTCGAACACCATCGCCAAGTGTTTCTTATGATCCTCCATGTTGTCACTGAACACCACTATATTTTCCAAGTATACTACTATGAACGAATCCAACTATGGTCGTAGGACATCATTCATCAAAGTGCAAAACGTAGTAGGAGCATTACACAACCTGAATGGCATAACAAGGAATTCAAAACTACCATACCTCATTACTTTCGCAGTCTTCTTCTTGTCTCCTTCAGCTATCTGCACCTAATAATACCCATGCCTCAAGTCCAGCTTGGAAAACACTCGGGCTTTCGCAAGCTTGTCAAAGCAATTATCAGCCAATGGCAAAGGATACCTGTTCCTTACTGTCTGCTTGTTCAATGCACGGTAATCACAACACATCCATGGCTCATTCGAATCCTTCTTCTGCTAGAACAATACCAGAGCACCATAGGGGGACCTTGAAGGTTTGATGAAACCTGCATCAGTTAACTCCTTTAACTGTCGTTTCAACTCCTCCAACTCAGGTCCTGACAATCGATAAGGTGCTTTAGCCGGAGGTTGCTTTCCTGGCTCAAGCTCAATGCTATGGTCCACTACACGCCTTGGTGGAAGTTTCTTTGATAGCTCATCAGGCATCAAATCCGCATATTTGGCTAGTACCTCAGAAATCTCGGCTGGAACAGGCGTCCCCACTCCATCACCTTCAACATCCTTGAACATCATGCATATGTCTCAATATTTGACTTCTTCATAGCCTTCTCCAAACTCAATGCCGAAACATGCTGCACCTTGACTTCCCTCTTTTGCCTATGAGTGGGCAAAGTCCAAGTTTGTGACTGTCCAACTAGCACCACCTCATCACAGAAGGGGACAACAATTGCCTTGTTGCCCTTCAAGAAATCTTGCCCCAATATCATATCAAAGTCATTCATCTCCATCATAGTGAAGTCCAACTGACCCTTCCAATCTTTTATCTGCACAGGCACTTCGTGTGCCAAACCCGCCACTTAGCTTTAAATTTCACTGCCTTGACTTCCACATTCGATGGGAAGATCATCAGTCCAACCTCTTTTGCTAACCGTGTCGTCATGAAGTTATGAGTGGCCCCCGTGTCCACTAGAGCTTGAATGGTCTTTCCATGAACCATCAAGTCCATGAAACCCAAACTAGTAATCCATGATTTCTCCATAACTTTTTCCTGCATACATGTCTGTTCTCTGCATCTGTCATCATACACCGGCTTCACTACCTGTGAACCTGCTTTGATACCACCTGTCACGCCCCCAATTCTTTTTTCATTTAATTGGCCGGGTGCGGCACCGCCTAAGTAGTTAACATGTTTCATTGTTAGCTTACTTTACGAACTACGCCTTAACATTCATCTTCATTCATGAATAAACATAACATTAATGTGCGGAATCCATTAACATTATAACATCAACAATATAGAACAGCAAGAGAACACATCATATGTAAGAACAATCTTTTATTATATATGAGAGAATTTTTACAAGTGACCGGGAGTAGAACTCGACTGGCGATACAACCGAGTTGGGTGCCCACCCGTGCACGACCGCATGGTGGTCTCACCCTTCAACCCAACAATATATACCATACATGAGTTTCTGTTGTCAAGGCGGGCGGGCGCGCCCGTGCATGACCCACACCCGAGATACAACCCAAACTCGTTCAACTTCTTCGGCGGGCGGGGGCCCTCGCACGCCCACCACCCACACCTTCAACCTTCGTGCCAAGACTTATAATCGTGCCTGACGACCGGGCGCATAACCTGCGCCTTCACTGCGATTATCTCCTTTACTCGCACCACCGTTGATGAGCGAAGACCGAAAGTTCGATGGTGAAATGCCAAGTCCATCGCATATACTTATACGCTGCCTTCGTGTGGAGTTATGCCCTTTGGCCAACCCTCCAACTAAACCTCCAACCGCGCGCAACGCCTTCGTGTGGTCGACCCGCCCATGGCGTGGGACTGCCCACCAACATCGCTCCAAGTTTTCCATCGCTCCTCGGTCGGCTTGTCACGATGAGCTCCCCCAACTCGCCTCATAAGTGTGGAACGCCAACCTTGCCCACGCACATAACTTAGTGCCTCATTCCTTGGGCGCTCCACGCTTTGTTTCACGACTTTGGCTACTTCGCACGATGGGAGGGTGCACCCGGTTTGTGAGCCAACCGCAGGGCGTTACAGGATTGGTTTGAATCACAATTTTAATTTTGAAGGGTGAACTAGTTATAATTAATGAGCGTATTTTATTAGATTTTTCTAAATATACTAAACTTATATGTGCAATAAAAAATTTAGTTCAAATATAAAATTACAAAGCCAATTCAAATAATTTGATTAAAATAATTTTCTTAATGAAAAAACTCTAAAAACATCTAAATATTTAGATTAAATCTATATTTTCATATTATTCAAATATTTAGATTAAATCTATATTTTCATATTATACAAATTATGGATGATATTTTTGTTTAAATATATTACAATATTATCTCATTAAATTATTAATTATATAATTAAAAATAATAAATTTTATTATCTTATATTATTATTTAATACTAAATAATTAAATAAAATAAAACAATTTTTAATTTTTATTATATTTTTAACTTACCAAAATTTCAAACTTGAATTTCATGATTACATAATGCTTTATAATATAATGATTATCAAAGAAGCTACCGATAGATTATTATTTTTATTATTATATATTATTTATATAATATTATAAATAAATAATATTATTTATTCTTACATCTTGCATCTTGTATAATTTTTATTATTTTTTAACTTTACTTACCAGCATTTCAACCACGAATTTCATACTTACGTAATGCTTTATGATATAATGATTACCAAATGAGCTACTATTATTATATATTATTTATACAATATTATAAATAAATAATAGTACTTATTCCCATTTAAATTTTATAATAATATGCTTAAATTATATTATTAATTACGCCGTAAGGCGTTCCTCTTGGAAGAACTCCCCTCCAGTGCCACTCTGTACCTTTCTCCGCCCTTGATTTCGTTGTTAGACGATGGAATTGATATTAGCCATTTGATTCGAGGGGTTCGATTCATTATCCCTCCCCCTCCCCGCTCATAGCATCTCCCCCTCCCCGCTCATAGCATCTGGCATTTGGCCGCGGATGGCATATGGTAGCTGGCAAGAATGCAAATCGCCATATCTCACAATTGGCAACAGAATCGCAATATCTCACAGTTTAGGCTATATCATATCTCTGTGTGGGTAAAATCATATCTGTGTACCTCTTAACCTTTACATTTCTTAATCCCTCGCACGTCTTTCCCTGTATCCTCCTGCTCGTCTCCAGTAAGCTTTGGAACCTACATCCATATCTGTGTACCTGTTAAATTTTACATTTCTTAATCCCTCGCACGTCTTTCCCTGTATCCTCCTGCTCGTCTCCAGTAAGCTCTGGAACCTACATCTCTGTAACCGTTCGAGGGGCTGCTGCAGCTGATTGTCTTTAATGGCAGAGTATTGACTCTCATTGAAGGAGGGGCTGCGGCAGCCGATTGAAAATCTGAGTTATATTTCTTTCCTGCTCATTGTTTTCGCAATTTGATATGATAAAATCGCAATGATCTTTGGCTGATGGGAGAATGATACTATGATCCATGTCTGAAGTCTAGCTATCGATAGTGTTAGTAGTCGAAGTTATATAGTAGATATGTATATTTGTTCATAATACTGATCGCTGCCCATTTTCTTTTTTCGTTGGTAGATGTTTTAGTGAACGTAAAGAATTAGCGCAGGAATTAGGCAGCTTTCCCTGTCTGCCAAAGGAGAACTGCCCTGCGACTGCACTGCACAATGCCATGTAGTCCACTACAGCTATCAGAAAGGAAGTTGAGAAGGACTGCTATTTCTAACCTAATAACATTACTTTTCTCTGCACTAATCCGGTTTGCATATATTCGAATAAGGAGAATCAATTATTTAGCCTCTTGGAAGATGACTACATTGTTAGCCATGCGATGAAGATATACGATTTGAATCCATAATCACATTCTCACACTTTCTTTGTTGATTGTGATGAACAGAAGAGGAGACTCAGGACATTGGACGAAAAACGTGCGTTGGATGCACATCGGAACTGGAGCATGGATATCTCCGATATCGCGAAACAATATCTAAGGTAGCTAGTAAGAAAATATTTCGCAATCTTATCCGGGTACCATGCAAAGTGATGTCTATGTAAATAATTATCGCAGAATGTTTTGATATTCGATAAGCTGAAGTTATTAGATTCTGTCAATCTATATCACAGGATAACTGTCTGCAGGAATGATACTAAATGTATTGTGTTATGTTGTCGCTCATCTGTAACCTTTTAAACGTAGTCTGAAAGCGTCTTTCCAATGCAACATTCCAGCAATCAATTGCCAGAATCTGAAACTTATCAATTTTAAGAGTTTTCCAAATGTATTGTACTATGTCGTCTCTTATATGAAATGTCTAAATGTTTAAGATAGTCTAAAGTCTCTTTGACATGGATGGGAATCTTTATGTCGATCGCAGATTTCGATAATATGATCGGAGAGTCCATTACAATTCTGAGATATTAATACGTTTATTAGATTGTGAAAATATTGTGAATTGTAAGATTTAAGACGAGCGAACTGTTTGAGTCGACTGCTCAGAGCATTTCAAGAGGAAACACGATTTTCCATATTTCAAGAGTAACGAGTTGCTGATTCGAGTGATAGTAGCATTTAACCAAGATGTTGGGCATTTCAAATTTAAATATTGTGCACCTTCTAATAAACTTCGACATGTAGATAAAAAAAAAGGGTTATCTTAGAGAATCAAGTGATTGATATGTGCATATGACAGATTTATTAATAATAATAAGACTTCATATTAAATTCATGTGAGAGAATAATATTTTTATTTTAACAATTACTTAATTTTTTTAACGCTAATTTCATTATAGGTAAGGATAAGATATTTTTCAAAACCAAATTTAAGGACTCATAGATATTAAAAAACAAGTGAGTGTAATAATAAATTTAATAGGATGTTTTCATATAATAATGAACCGATGTTTTCATATATGAGCACAATTTCGTAAACATTTATGAATTTTCGTTTTTTCCTCTAAAAGTAATGTCTCAGGTAAACATTTTCACTGGATTCAATGTTTTCTATACAAGCAGAAATACATTAAACTTTTTTGGCTCGTGATGCAGATCATTCGCTATTTGAGCCGGATAAGAATCAAACGTTTTGTTAAATATTTATATATAACAAAATTATATTAAAATATGTCTACTGTATATATTTATTAATAATATCTATGGGAAGAAAAAATATGATTTAACATAAATTTATGAGAGAATAACTTTTATATAAAAAAAAAGGCCAGAGAGTAAAACGTTATGTTAATTGATTATATTTTTAACATGGTAATGATTAAAACGATGCACTTAATTTATTAGAGAAGATAAGAATATTTTTGTTCATTTGTAAATAAATGATATACATATTTTGTGAAACTAAGTGAAATCAATTTCATCTTTTCATAAAATTTGGTTTACTAAAATTTGAAAGAATATAAGAGGTATTAATGTCATACAAATCAACTTTTGTTTAGTGTTTTCCTTACTTACCATAAGAAATGTTGTCACCATTTCAATTGACTCCAAACTATTAGAGTAATCCAACCACATTAAAATTTGGATTGTCTTCCTTTTGTTTGTAATTATTACGCCGTAAGGCGTTCCTCTAGGAAGAACTCCCCTCCAGTGCCACTCTGTACCTTCCTGTGCCCTCGATTTCGTTGTTAGACGATGGAATTGATATTAGCTGTTTGATTTGAGGGGTTCGATTCATTATCCCTCCCCCTCCCCGCGCATAGCATCTGGCATTTGGCCGCGCATGGCATATGGTAGCTGGCAAGCATGCAAATCGCCATATCTCACAGTTGGCAACAGAATCGCCATATCTCATAGTTTAGGGCTCTGTGTGGGTAAAAGCATATCTGTGTACCTCTTAACCTTTACATTTCTTAATCCCTCGCACGTCTTTGCCTGTATCCTCGTGTTCGTCTCCAGTAAGCTCTGGAACCTACAACTCTGTAACCGTTCGATTGGCTTAAATTGGAGGAGGGGCTGCTGCGGCATATTGTCTTTAATTGCGGAGTATTGACTCTCATTGAAGGAGGGGTTGCGGCAGCTGATTGAAAATCTGAGTTATATTTCTTTCCTGCTCATTGTTTTCACAATTTGATATGATAAAATCGCAATGATCAGAGAATTTCATTAAATAAATTGCATATCTAACTATCTATATAGCTCATCTCTGCCAGCTGCAGAGGATTGGCTTTAACTGGAGGAGCTGCTGAGGCGGATGGTCTTTAATTGAAGAGGATTGGTTGTCATTGAAGGAGGGGCTGCCGCAACGGATTACTATTTAATGGAATTCAAAGACATTTTCATACAAGGAGAGGTTTGTGAAAAACCTTATTTGCACTGATAAGAAATCGATGTGCCTTCGCCTTTGCTACAACCCATCCTGGTGCCACCGACGTCGTCGCTGTCTATCTAGCAACTATATTATCTTTCTAATGAAAACCTCCAATGCCCAAGGTTTTATATTTAGCAGCTGGGGTAGCTGCACTGTGCAAAAGCCCTGAAAATTGATCCAAAGATATATACACTCCAAATATTGTGGCAAGTACCGTGTATACTGTCTACAAAAACATTTCAATTTTTAATTTTAACGGTTTGCAGAACCTATGCATTTTACTGAAAATTTTAGAAAAGTAAGCCTGTTTTGTCCCATTCAAGACAAGTCAAATTAACACAAGAAGCCTGTCTTGTCCCATTCAAGACAAGTCACATAACACAAGATCATGCCAAGCTCTATCATATGTAAGTGTTTCATTCTTTTAAGGGGAGGTCGGAGTAGTTTCAGATCCTTAAATTGCAATTCCAGGTGCTACACCGGTAGCAGAGAAAGCAGCAGATCTAACCATTGATCCAGCAGTCGATCTAGCTTTTTATATTGGCAATGCTATTGACGATGTTATTGAAGCACCACTACCACCATCAATAGCAGTTGTTGAACCAGTAGCTCTGGATCGAGAGTCGGATGCACGAGTAGTCAAGGCATAGCCAGTTGGTTCACCATCACTGGAAAAGGAAGAGGTAGCAGCATATGATCCACCACCATTAGTAGATTGGTTCGATCAGCAGCACCTGACAAGCGGCACTACCGGCACTATTCGGCTTTGGCTTTGCACCCGGCTCCGCATCTGCTAGCTTCGGTATTTCTCCATAGTCTGATGCTCATGGTAGAGATTATTAGTTTCGTGATCAAGATCATGATAGGTATTTTAGCGATCGAAAGGAAGAGTCTGAGGGATGGAGACCCGCCCTACGGGACCAAATGCTACAGGACCAGCGTGCTTAGTGACATCTCCTTAGCCAGCGGAAGTTCCGGCTCCAGGGGGTATAGAATCAACGGCTTATAGGACTATAGGATACAGGGCTAAACTGCTATATGTTTTTGCTGATAGCACTGCTGCTTCTTTAGGTGCCTTTGCCTCCGTTGCCTCTCGCACTTACTCCCTTCCCACTACCCTTGCTTTTGGTGCTGTTAGTTCTGCTCGTTCAACCGGATCTACTGAATCAACAGAGTCGAATGGATCAAGATCAGAATATGAATCATCGAGGTTTGAATCCCGATCTCAATAATCACACTTTTCACCTCGATCACGATCATCAACACCTCCCTATAATGATCACGAAATTCATAATCCTTCCCGTTATAAGACCCATAAGAATAGGTACATTCTTCTAATCAAACAAAGCTCTCCCAGCATCATCACTCCCATGTCATATCTTCTCAAATCATTTCAGTTTCCTATGTTTGTCAAGGAGTTGTCGTAGCTTCTAAATCTGATTTGCTACAACTTCCCTGACCTCTTAAACTCAATGTATGTCTGTGTCCTATGTTTATTAACTGTGATCTGGATGTCATATTAGCATCTACACAGTCCATCTCTTAACATCTACACAGTCCATCTCTTGAAAACATGAATTTTTATTATTTAAAGTTTAACTTTAACGGAAAGGAAGAGATCAAATCACTGATATGTAAATGCAATTGATGATTTGCATAAACATAACAAAACAGTAAAGGGGACTAGCTCAGTCATCAACTGCAGAACCCACCTCCCATTTGCTGAAGTGCTAGTAAAACCATGTTAGCTCTTGTTCTTCAAATCTTTTGTGCTGGATTTTCTTGATACAATGTAATTGTTGTATACATACCATCATATGTTGCCTTCATGGAAAAAAAATAATATTTTATAAAGTCCAATAACAGTTTGTTAATCCAAATAAGTACTACTAGTGCAAGCATTGACAAAATATTAGAAATACATACACATCTAACTGGATCTATTCGCTAAGGTGACACAATACTGGCATTGAGTGGAATAAAAGTGAACAGGCATAGGTGTATTTCAAATCTTAATATTGCTATAGAGATGAAAGTACATGCTAGATTTGTAGATATCTCTTCGTAGATAACAACAGATAATAGCATTTGAGCTCTTCTGCAATAGTAGGTTGGCTAGTGGAGCTTAAGATGCATGCCGTTTTACTATAGACTATTTAAAGCTTTGTAGTTATTTGATTTTTAAGGTGTACCTCTTTGCATCCAATGTACAATGCTGCAGGTTTTCAGTTTTGTTTAATTTGTTTCCTTTGCTTTGATGCAAGTAAATTGTAATTTATAATTAGATCACTCACGACTTTAAAAATTTGCCAAAAATCACCAGTTCAAATTGAACATCCTTAAATTTGTTACATCCAGAGTACTTGGAGCACTGACTTATCATATGTATGCAGCTTATGGAGGATTTTCTTTGTTAACCTAGGTTTTAATTTAGGATGTCTTGAAGCATGCAACATAAGTGGTTCTGAGCATTTCTATAATCTTCATTTACAGTCAAAACGGCAAACAGAAGTTGGCAAGTATTGCAAGAGTCAAATTCTTTTTATTATTTCTTTTGTGAGATTCTGGGTTGTATTGTTTTTATTTTTATCTAATAGCCATTTTATTCTAATTCATTGGTGCTCATTTTTCATGGGCCTTAGATGTTACCAAGAATATAGATGTCCTATTGTTGTTAATGAAGTCTTCATGCCTTCACAAAACTTTGTGCATTTACGGAACTTCCTGGTAATCCATATCCCAAAGCTCCCAGAATTGCCCTAATGGAGTATACATGGCAAACATCCGAAGGAATCCCTTGAGCAAACAAATATAAAAGGATAAGTCAAAGTCTTCCAGGCTTGAGTAAGAGACAAGCCCAAATTTCTCTAATTGCCAGACTGAGTACCACTCTGAGGAAAGCCAGAATTGCCCAAAAAAACACCTTCAAAATCCAAAGTTGAGAATGTAAAACAGCCCACAAAAGCAGACTAACAAAAATCAAAAGGATGTGATACCCAAACTCCCATCTACAAGCCTAAACATAAAGATATGATAGGTCACTAGGTTAGACTTAGGAATATACAGTATTAAATAATTGTTTTTCTGGCTGATGTGTTCTAACTTTTTCTACATGATAATGCAGAACAAATTATAAGGAACCACGAGGTTCCTATAATGTGCTCACCAAATAGAATTGCAGGTTTTAACTTTTATGGCACTGTTGGAGTTTGCATAGCAATAAAGAGTGAGAGAGATTTGTTATCATGTGGCATACCAGATTTTGACAGTGTACTAAATCCCCATGGATATGTACTACCTTTCAATGAAGGTTATATAAAGGCAATGTCTATGAGTGTACCAGATGCCCCTGTGTACTTTCCACAAGCTTTCAGTTTTCATACGTACCCAACACATACATTGAAGCAGGGACTTATTAGTCAAAGGAATTGGGACTACATGGTGCCACCAGGAAGCAGTCTTCAGAATGTACCTTTTAAACTGCAACCTCAAGGGAATGCCCCGGAACTGCAACTACCTTTCAAACTGCATCCTCAAGGGAATGCTTAGGAACTTCAACTCCAAGATTTTCAGTACTTCGTTGTTGATTTTGAGGCAACTTGTGACGTGGGTACACGTCTTAGTCCACAAGAGATAGTGTTTTTTTTATTTATCTCATATCTGGTTCTTATTTGTGGCGATTTCCTTTCCATTTATGCAGATTATGAACAATGGAAAAGAGGGGTCACGCCCTCCATTTCCATCCACTTCTTTTCATGATCATTCCAAGATGGAGAAAAAGGAATGTTTTGATAATTGCAAGATCCATTACCGTTTCGTCTCAAACGATCTTCAGACATTCTCAATGTAAGAGAATACTTATCGTTATACTTGAAGAAGTGTATTGAATGACCACTGACCCAGGACCGACGAGGATATGACAAAGATGAATCCTAGTATCCATATCAAGAGTCAAGAAGAGTGTTTCTGCTGAAGACGTTATTTGCCCTTAAAGGAATTGGTGACTGGAAATAGATTTATAACTCTATTACAATTTTGTCATGTCAATTAAGCTGATTGGATCCATGCCTTCTTTACTTGAAAGGTGATGGGTGGTAAGGTGGACATTTATCTGAAATGAAATTTTATTAGCATCCACGGAAATCCCTGAACATCTACATGAGGACTAAAGCAATCACAGTTCTACGAAGAATTTATCTCCCCTTTAACTCCAATCTATAAGGGATCTAAAAGTATATCCCGTTACACTGTATATATTCCGTGTCTAAACCGTCTAAACATGTTCTCTGATATTGCAAGACATCTTTCATGTAGATGGCAACTTGCTTGGCAGAGAAGCAAAGCAAACTCTGTATAGTCTTCACATCTCACTTTATTAACCGTTTTTCTCTTATCTGGTCGTCTCTTGCAGAGTTCAACATCACATGTACATTATCTTCAATTATTTCAAATCTTAATATTGCTATAGAGATGAAAGTACACGCTTGATTTGTAGATATCTCTTCGTAGATAACAACAAATAATAGCATTTGAGCTCTTCTGCAATAGTAGGTTGAATCTATGGATTGTCAAGTCTGTGGCTAGCTCTGGCTAGTGGAGCTTAAGATGCATGCCATTTTACTGTAGACTGTTTAAAGCTTTGTAGTTATTTGATTTTTAAGGTGTACCTCTTTGCATCCAATGTACAATGCTGCAGGTTTTCAGTTTTGTTTAATTTGTTTGCTTTGCTTTGATGCAAGTAAATTGTAATTTATAATTAGATCACTCACGACTTTAAAAATTTGACAAAAATCACCAGTTCAAATTGAACATCCTTAAATTTGTTACATCCAGAGTACTTGGAGCACTGACTTATCATATGTATGCAGCCTATGGAGGATTTTCTTTGTTAACCTAGGTTTTAATTTAGGATGTCTTGAAGCATGCAACATAAGTGGTTCTGAGCACTTCTATAATCTTCATTTACAGTCAAAATGGAAAACAAAAGTTGGCAAGTATTGCAAGAGTCAAATTATTTTTATTATTTCTTTTGTGAGATTCTGGCGTTGTATTGTTTTATTTTTATCTAATAGCCATTTTATTCTAATTCATTGGTGCTCATTTTTCATGGGCCTTAGATGTTACCAAGAATATAGATGTCCTATTGCTATTAATAATGTCTTCGTGCCTTCACAGAACTTTGTGCATTTACGGAACTTCTTGGTAATCCATATCCCAAAGCTCCCAAAATTGCCCTAATGGAGTATACATGGCAAACATCCAAAAGGAATCCCTTCAGCAAACAAATATAAAAGGATAAGTCAAAGTCTTCCAGGCTTGAGTAAGAGACAAGCCCAAAGTTCTCTAATTGCCAAACCGAGTACCACTTTGAGGAAAGCTAGAATTGCCCAAAAAACACCTTCAAAATCCAAAGTTGAGAATGCAAAACAGCCCACAGAAGGAGACTAACAAAAATCAAAAGGATGTGATACCCAAACTCTCATCTACAAGCCTAAACATAAAGATATGATAGGTTACTAGGTTAGACTTAGGAATATACAGTATTAAATAATTGTTTTTCTAGGTGATGTGTTCTAACTTTTTCTCCATGTTAATGCAAAACAAATTATAAGGAACCACGAGGTTCCTATAATGTGGTCACCAAATAGAATTGCAAGTTTTAACTTTTATGGCACTGTTGGAGTTTGCATAGCAATAAAGAGTGAGAAATATTTGTTTTCATGTGGCATACCAGATTTTGACAGTGTACTAAATCCCCATGGATATGTACTACCTTTCAATGAAGGTTATATAAAGGCAATGTCTATGAGTGTACCAGATGCCCTTGTGTACTTTCCACAAGCTTTCAGTTTTCATACGTACCCAACACATACATTGAAGCAGGGACTTATTAGTCAAAGGAATTGGGACTACATGGTGCCACCAGGAAGCAGTCTTCAGAATGTACCTTTTAAACTGCAACCTCAAGGAAATGCCCCGGAACTGCAACTACCTTTCAAACTGCATCCTCAAGGTAATGCCTAGGAACTTCAACTCCAAGATTTTCAGTACTTCGTTGTGATTGATTTTGAGGCAACTTGTGACGTGGGTACACGTCTTAGCCCACAGGAGATAGCGTTTTATTTATTTATCTCATATCTGGTTCTTATTTGTGGCGATTTCCTTTCCATTTATGCAGATTATGAACAATGGAAAAAAGGGGTCGTGCCCTCCATTTCCGTCCACTTCTTTTCATGATCATTCCAAGATGGAGAAAAAGGAATGTTTTGATAATTGCGAGATCCATTACCGTTTCGTCTCAAACGATCTTCAGACATTCTCAATGTAAGAGAATACTTATCGTTATACTTGAAGAAGTGTATTGAATGACCACTGACCCAGGACCGATGAGGATATGACAAAGATGAAATGTAGGTGTTATATATAATGTGCTAAAAGGGAACTACCGAAGATGAAATATAAGTGTTATATATAATATGCTAAAAGGGAACTACCGTTGTTAAATCACTTTCATTATATAGAATATATGTTTATCCAAATCGATTTGCAGTTTTCTAAATTGTCAACATTTAAAATTTCATCTTTTTGTGCTTATCACTTCAAATCCTGATTTTAGATTGGAATTCATCCATGGTTCTCAGCTAAGACCAATCAAATTATCAAGGAAATTAATCCTCTAATCTTACTATAATAGAGATCAGATTTTGTTACTTTTACGAGGTGCCCTAAAGATTTGTTGCAAACGCTGGTCATAATAGGGCTCGCATAGTGTTGGTATTCTAGCCTTTTGAATTCTTATTGTACATCGTAGATGTATTTCATGTCAAATATAATAAATCTCAGGAGCCACTAACTACTGACAGGCATTCGTTTTGAAGTAATAATGTTACAGTTATGAAATATCTTCTTAAAGTTGCTCCAGAATTTTGTGCCATGCGTACTTTTTTCAATAAACAGTTGGGAAATCCCACGAAGATGAGACAACTCAGGTAGCAAGATGCGTGCTTGGAAACAAAAGAAATAAATTTAAAACGTTGTTGGGAGAGCTCAAGAAACTATGTTATCACAAATAGGTTAATACCCATACTATAAAAGGAGACTGAAATTAAATGCAGGGTGCACACCGAATATTAATGATAGTACCATGTTTAGATCATCTTCTGTATTTTTGCATTTTTTGAACAGATTCAAATGGACATGAAGTTTGTCGGGGTAAAAATCCAAAAAAAGTGGCCCAAACTCTAGTGATAAGGAGGGGCAGCAACGCAGGTAATTTCCATTGCAACTTGATTCCATATTTTTACAAGTTCTTAACATAAATGGTAATTTTTTATTAAATGGCTGTTCACAAGTCAACATCTCTTTCTACCTGTTGTAGAGATTCTTTAACTTTAATTGACCTGTTATTATAGTTAGAAGGTTATTTGTCAAATTTCATATCATAGCTATTTAAGTCTTGTCACACCCTATTGCTTATTTCCCATTTCATATCTACGATATCTTTGTCTTATTGCCGCCTTATTATATGTAATGGTTTTTTCTTCAACGAAAATGGGCACAAAGGTTCTTTAGCCAAAATTTAAGTTTCTTTCACATGCCACACCCTCATTATTTGAGTATCCTCATCCTACAACACCTCCAAAAAAAATTTCTACAGTAAAAATGCCAATGGTTGTTTTGTATCTATTAGCAATGATTAATGTGAGAACAAAGAAAGAAACAAATCAGAAAATTGCTATGAATGAGGGAAAGATTTTTGGTGAAGAAGGACCAATGAAAGGCCCAAAATCTAGTGATAAGGAGGGGGAAACAATGCATGTAATTTCCACCTACAACTTGATTCCGTACTTTTACAATTTCTTAACGTAAATAGGATATTTTTATTAAATGGAAGTTCATAAGTCAACATCTATTTCTAGATTTTGTAGAGCTACTTTTCCATTCATTGAATTGTTATTATAATTAGAAGTTTATTTGTCAAATTTAGTATCATAGCTATTTTAGTCTTGTCGTCAATTATTGGTTATTTCCCATTTCATATCTATCATATCTTTGTCTTATTGTCACCTTATTATATGTAATGGTTTTTTCTTCAGTGAAAATGGGCACAAACGTTCTTTATAGAATATTATAGTTGAGATCTACGAATGGAGTGTATCACACCATTGTTGTTCATGGTCATGGTTGTATTCAGAAAATCAGGGTCAATTTAACATTGTTATTTGAAGTTTATTTCTCCTTCATTTTATGATCTTGGGCTTCTTCTTAATTTTTCCATCTACATAACCCACTCTTCCTCTATGCTTATTCAGGTTAATTTAATTTTTGCAAGTGGATATTGCATCTTCAGTAGCCATTTTGTGAAATTATCTCAAATGTACCTTCAACATTATTATTTGTGTACTCATAGGGTGATTAAAAGCCTATTTTCTAGGCCTTTATATTGTTATTTTTCATGGTAATAAATGTTGACTAAATGATCTTGAACATTGTAAATATATCATTTTTGAAACATTATAATGTTGTTGATTTTACAAGACACATCAAGCTACTAGTTCATTTTCTATTGGCTTGCCTTACGCCGTTTTCTTTGCAACATTAGGTGCAAATGCTAGTTTACTCGTTTTTTAAAACTAACTCTTTATCTTAAATAATATAATTCTTTAATGTCGATGGATTGCGAACCATCGTAGATATTATTCAATTGTAAATATAAATGTCATCAAACGAATTGTTTGCATCGTACCATTGACATCCACAACCGTGTTGACGTCATAGCAAAGCAACTAAATCATATCTTGGATTCTCTCTTAGAAAAAGGAGAGGTACAAAACCATTATTTGTCGACTTTCCCTAACAACGAACCCGATATATTTGTGTAGAGATAATTCCCTTTCAAAGTTAATTTTAATTTTATTTTCATCAAGGATGAAATTTTGTTAGGATTGAGTAAGAAATGCTGAAGTTGTTCAAAGGGATTTAATTTTTATATGGGAGTTTTTGTTTAATATCTTTATGGTTATTATAATAATAGTATTTTTGGAAATTTTGTTTTTTATTATTATTATTATTATTTTTAAAATAGCAATATAGATTAGGTAATATTTTATTATTATTATTTCTATTAAATATTAAAACATATAAATAATTTTCTTTTTGTTTTTTCTTTGTGGTACCACTAGTGCACTTTTGTGGTCCATTGTATTCTTTTTTTAAAATTGAGTTGGAGGGAGGGAGAAGATAAGATGAGGGTTTGAGGGGAGTTCCATGGTAGTATTTACTAAATTTATTAAGAAATAACTACACATATTCTTGGTTGAGAATCACGTTGAACTAGCCATAGAATTAAAAGAGCACTTGTGGATTGGATCCTTATTGATGAAATTGTGCTCCTCCAAAGTCTTATCCCTGTAAATTAATATCTTGGAGGGTCTTCTAGATCAAATTTCAGTTCTAACCTTTGCATAGTGAGCTTGATGAAATTGTGCTCCTCCAAAGTCTTATCCCAGTAAATTAATATCTTGGAGGGTATTCTAGATCAAATTTCATTTCTAACCTTTGCATAGTGAGCTCCTATATGGCCTATTTTGAAGCAACATCTACACCTAAAAGAAACATCCTCATAGTTAAAAAGTTAGACTAGGTTTCCTATTTATCAGGTCACTTGATTTCTACCATAAAACCTTTCTTTAAATCCATGACCTCATATTTTTGGGTGTATGTGGTGATGTGTCTTCTTGTTATTTCTACTCCTCTAATAACATATATATTATCTTTCAATGAATTGAATTCGTAAAAGTGGAGATGGAGTTTGGGTAGTCTAATCTAGACTGAGACAAAATATAAGGTGTTTAATGCAGGATTAAAGGATTTACCAAAAGGCTTGATGCATAAAATTGCCTTTCCCTAAAGCCATGGACCAAATTTGAGGATTAGGCCTCTCTTCTAGCCAATCAAATTCTAGGTCGAAGAATGCTTTTGTAGAAGGATAGATAAAAGTTTATTCCTTGTTTTTTGACTTCCAATTTGAGGTTATCCACTTGTATAGATTTATTAGATTTAGCAAGGGGTCATTGTATTTACAGATGAGGCCATTATCGTTGAAATACATGGATTATTCTATTATGTCTTTCATTGTTGGGATGGAAGGGGAAGGAGTTTCAAATTCCATAAAAACCCTTGGTCCCTAGGCATGATAGATGGCCCTCCCAAATAATTACAATAAATAAAGGCACCTTTGAAGGAAAATTTTGGTTCAGGCAGTAGTTGGTGTTGATATCTAGGGAAGGTAGAGCCACAGAGAAAAATAAATCATTTCAACAAGACACATTGTCTTTTATTAAGGGTGATTTTGTAGAAGGATCCATTACTCAAAACCTAACCAGTATCATGGAGGTAGGATATTGTATTGAGTGCAGTAGAGTTAGAATTGATAAGCCTCTAAAGTTATCCAACATCTTGACATGAGGAGTAGGATATTATTAGCAAGAGACCAAGGGAAGGGAATGGTTAAGGATCCATAAGGGAAATGAGAATGATAACATAGTATCAAAACAAATACTATTAAGCCACAATTGCAACTATAGATAGACCTAGTGAAGGAATGCAAAGATAAACCATTTCATATGTTTCCCATAACTCAAACGCATAAGTTGTATTGTTGAAAATAACTTCCAACATCCACGTGTGCCAACATTTGTACTTTATGTTCTATGAGATTAATTCAACATGCATTAGGGAAAATAGGACAAATGTTTATTTACTTGTAGAATTTGTAATATGTAGGTATAAACCATGTGTATTTAAAAGACATATAACCTATAGCTTGACATGTAATTCTCTACTTATAATAATAGTACGAGGGTTGAGTTTTTTTTTCATGCAATTCTATATATAATCCTCATTATTCATCTTTAATTTTCTACTAGAAGAGGATTAAACCTTGAAATCTTTTATTAAACAATTCATTCCAAAACTTGTAACTATTTCATAGGGTATCAAACCTATTCATCTCTAACTTTTTATTGGAAAGGCAATGAATCTTGAAATCTTCTATTAAACATTTCATTACAAGAATAGTAGTAAAAATTTTGTTTAGTCAATGCATCAAATAATATAATAAGTTACCTTTCTTATTTACACAATAATTTTAGAATTCAAAGCTAAATTGTTCATAGGATTATTATTGTATTTTTATATAAAATGTTACTCTATAAAATTGGAAAGAAAAACACTCAATCCAAGAAAAAAATACTCAATCCAACCAAAAAAAATAAACATCCGAAAAAAAGTGATAATAACTCATAAATATATTAAATTAACGAGTAAAACAAATGGTGATTAAGAAGTGGATTTTGTTTGATTACAAAATTGATGACGTCAAGGAAGTTGGCCTATCGAGTTATTTTGAGAACCATAGTAGATATGTTGGAATAATTAAAACACCTTTTAACGAAAAAATTATCAAAAGAAAATATACATGTTTCCAAAAAGAAAATATACATGTTTTCAAATCCAACATTCTTGGAGTAGAGTCTCAGATATCATGGGGTACAGGTTATGGGAGCTCGTATAGTTAAAAAGGTTTAAAATACATGTATCATGAATTTATAGAACTCATCTGTATTTTCCTAATTTATTATAGCTTATTTAAATTTAATTATTTTGATTTTTTGAAAATTTTAGTAGTTTAGATTTTGTTATTTTATTTTATTTTATTATTATTATTTTTTATAAGTATATTATTATTATTATTAAATTACTTAATAATTTAATATATTAATTATTATTTTTAAGATTATGGGTATAGAATAAGTTATTAATCTATGATAATATATAAATATTGGTTTTAAAAATCAATTTTGAATAATTTTAAATAACTTATTTAATACTTACTACATAAGATGATTGTTATAAAGGTGAAGAAATGAGATTGAAATGATGAAAATGAATCACATAGTATTAATCCATTTATGATGCTTTTATTTGGTAATCAAGAAAAGTAAACAATTTTTCAACTCAAAGAAAACTTTGTGGATTAAAACATAGCCCTTTAACCCACAATTGCAAATATTTAAAAACCCAGTGAAAGAATGCAAAGACAAATATTTTCATATACTTCCATGCTTATTGTTATAAATAACATCCAATGTCACTTTGTGGGTTAAAGCATAAATCCTTAACCCACAATTGCAAATATTTAAAAATCTAGTGAAAGAATGCAAAGACAAATATTTTCATATATTTCAATGCTTATGGTTAGAAATAACATCCAACATCAATGCGTGTCAACATGTACCTTTTGTTCTATGAAATTAATCAACATGTAATAGGAAAAATAGCACAAATGTCTATTTAGTTTTAGTATTTATAATTTGCGAAAACAATCCATATGTATTTAAAAGTGATATAATCTATATCTGGACATATAATTCTTTATTTATAATAATAAGTGCTACATACTAGTTAGTAATACCTATTACTTAGTTTAAATATAACTAAATTAAAATAAAAAATAATAAAGAGATAAAAATTTCATCAAAAATATAATACAATTAATAAAATATTATTAAATATCATCAACAAAAATATTAAAATTAAAATTAATTAATATTATTTATATTAAAATATATACATTTTAATATATGTATAACCTAACTTACACTATTAATATGGCCAATCCTAAAGTTATCCTATTAATATATTTTTACTTTGATAAACAACCTTTTTATTTTGATAAGCCTATTATATATGATAAAATCATTAAAACACATTAATATACATTATTATAATGACAACAATTGTGGCAGAATCATTAAAACAAATGTTATAAAAAAAATTATACAATCTCTGCTATGTTTCCAAATCTAACATGGTTGGAGGAGAGGCGTTTCGGATATGCTAGGTATAGGTTACATGAAATCATATAGTATAAAATACTTTAAAAACATTTATAATGGATTACAAAAATTATACATATTTTCATAGTTTATATCTCTTAATTATATTGGTTTATTTTATTTATTTTTTTCACATTTCTATCCAGTTATATTAATAATTTAAAATTTTATTTTCTTAAAATTTCTATCAAGTTATATTAATAATTCTCTTTTATATAATTTTAAAGATCTTTATTTTTAAGCATGGGTTTCACAATACATATTAATTATAATTTTTCATTATAATTTTTGAGATTATTTTATATAAAATAAATGGTTAATTTATTACAATATCTATAAATATTAATTTTTAGTAATTAATTTGCAATAATTTTGAATAATTTATTTAATATTTATTAAATAAGATGATGGTCGTCAGAATAAAAAAGTGAAATTTAAATTATCGAAATAAATAGTGCAGCATCAATCATCACATTTGAGATTTTCATTTAGTAACTAAAACTTCTAGATAAATAACCCATCCCAAAACTACTCTAAACTCCTCTAATCAAATCCATTTAATTTGTTACACATTTTCTAAACCTTAATAAATATTATTACATATAAACTATTCCATTTAAATTTATTAACCTTTTATATTCAAATATTAAAAGGCTTTTAAAATATAACATATAGGATATTTTTACACTTAATTATAACAAATTTTTTTTTAAGAATTAAAAATATGGAACTGTCTTCAGTTGTTGAGTTAATACGAAATATCGCTACAAAACAGCTAGCCGCTCTAATTTTAAGCGACTGTACAATCTTGTCAACTAAAGGGAAAACATTATCTTATAAAAATGATAACTTTTACCATCTTACAACAAGCAATCTTATGTCATTATGCCATTCCCTAAACAGAAAGTATGCCTTAATGCCTTGATGTATTTTTCAACGTCATAATGTTGTTTTAAATTTGAATTATCCTTTTATTGTACATTATTTTTACTAGTACATACACAAGTGGTTAGTAAAGGCAGTGACATGCATTATAGTTCACATGCACATTCATATATATTTATAAAAAATAAATAAAAAATTTAACCATAATTAATAATTTGTTTTTAAATTCTAATATTCATAATTGATTTGAACCAATAATTTATATTAAATAGTACTTTAACAATGCAAGTATTAAGCATTAATTTTATAAATAAAATTAAGAAAAAAATAAAATTGATATATAATATAATTATTTAATTGTATATTTATAAAATTGTGATGAGAATATTATATTAAATCAAAATATGTTCTTGGACTGCTATTTATATCGCAGTTGAGTATAATAAAAAAATTTCAAGTTACACCTCTAATGATCTTTATTCTCAATATATATTAGTTGTTTTACTATCATAAATGACACAAGATCTTTGGAGGTATAAAATATCTAAAATACTTATAGATAAACACAAAATTTACACTGCATAACAAACACATTCTTAAGGAATAGTTGCAAGCAAAGTGATGACAACAAAGCTGCATCTTTATACAATTTGCGGACCTATAGGTCATGGGCACACAACATTCTATTAATTTATTTATTACAGCTAGAATAAACACGATTTCTTTGACATTTATGGTCGGAACCCAAATAAAATTTAACCCTCTTTGATAACATATCGGGTCCACTCAGGTCCATTAACCCACGCACATGTTCACATGCGATTATCGTCCGATCAATCAACCAATGAATGGTCTGGATGGCCGGAACTCAACGAGGTTTTAATCTCGTTGTATAAAACCTTATCGCGTCCAATTTTAGCATTAAATCACACGTATCTTCCGATGCGATCACTGTGAGATTTGACCCATCTAATCGAACAATTGTTGCGTCACTCGCTTGCCAACTAGCTTGGCCGATCTCCATCATTGATTAATCCTACTCGATCCAACGGATATCGCATAATCTTGTGTGAAATCATGCACGACCGATATCAGGTTGAGAGCGTGCGAGAAAATTGGTTTTCTCATGTTATGTGTCGACCACTAAGGTTGATTGTGTGAATTTTAGAAATACCGCTTCCAGCATTTAGGGCACGCGAGATACTACTTACCGTCTTTCCAAGACCGCTCAGTCCTTCTGCTAACGCGTGGTTTTAACCTCTGCCATTCCTCTTCTGTCATGATTATCCATCGATCTAGCCGATCCGACGGTTTTCGTTGTGCTATTCAATCGACTCCAGTTTCGATTGAATACTCTCCTTCGTTGATTTGTTCTCAATGGATCTCTCGTTCACTTATAGGTGGAATTGCGTTACAACACAAATTTACCTATGCCCTACTTTGTCTAAGGCGAAGTTCATACGAATTTCGTCCTTTACACTCGCACACGCATATCTATTGACTTACAATAAAGAACGCATATGTAAACAATACATAGACATACAAAATCCAAATAACACGCATATTCCAATTATATACATAATTCGATTATAAGCTAAGGCCTCATGGCCCCAATCACAAATTTCCCTGCGGCTACATTGTATCCTATCTCTTTCACACAACATAGACTCTCTTATATAGGAAATTACAAAGGGAGGAATCATTTAAGATCCACGAGTTTCTCCCACAATCGCTCAATCAAATCGCTAAATCTCTCTATTCGCATGCATGAAAGGTAATTACATTTAATTAAGCCTTCTAGAGGCTTATCAATTCCATCAATTTAGCTCTGTTTAAATAGAATTTGCCCCGTTTTACAATGATTGTCCACATTTCCCCTTTCACAACTTTGAATTTAAATTTTGATTAAGGGTGTTCCTATGCTCCTCCATCACAAAGTTGGAATTTGACGAGGGAATTTTTACCATATTTTACATTTAAAACATCTAAAAAAAAACCTTTTCTTGTGATGGGTTTTGAAACTTAGAGAATGTATTTTTCACGATTCACTTTTTAATAAAAAATGTCATTACTATATGTCAAACAATTGAAAGGCACATGCACCTGGGCGACAAGCCAAGAATTTGATGACACGTATTTACTTGTGAAATATTATATGAAATATTATATTGACACGTCAATAATTAAGTGCTATGATATTTCAAATTCATGCCATAATATTTTCTTTTATCTAAATAGCTTAGGTTCATGTTACTTAAAAATATATGTGTATTATTTATGGTAAAAAATATGTTTTCCATTTTTATAAATTTTTTATTATAACATAGTTTATATGATGGTTTTGTTTTGTTTTGTTTTGTTTTTTTTTTTGTTTTTTTTTTATCTCTTTTCACCTACATATTAATAAACTATAGGAAAACAATGAGTAGAGTATACAAAGGTTTTAGAACAAACTCAAAGTGGTTTTAATTCTCATCTAAAATAGGATGAAACAAATCAGATTGGATGTCGTGCCTATTAGGGGGCGTCACTTTTTGGGACTCTAACACAAAACTAACCAGTGTGTACCTTACCAATATGAAATCATTGTAGATCATTGGATGAATATAACTTTAATATTATTGCAGATATCCATAATGACCAAATCAACCAAAATAAAAGATTGAAATTGGAATTGAAAATGGGAGGTGGCTAGAAGATATTGAGTGAGTGACATACATGTGGGTAGCTGGCAGAGTAAATGAATGAACCATTGAATGAAATTGTTATAAAAAAAAGAGGTGTAGGAAAAATACATTAGAATTTTGAGATAGAATCAACTGTATTTTATTGATAGATCTAAGCATATCGATAGCATGGTATCTTCATCCAAACCACATGCCCAAATTATGTTGAAAGAACACATAGAAGAAAATATGCATGTAGTGGAAGTTCACGAGAAAATTGACATTGTGGAGTTATTAGAGAAAGCAGGGATCATGAACTTTTAGGAATTTTACATTATAGATTAAACACACATTCCAGAACTATTATACCATTACCATGCTTAAACAATCACTATGCTATCAAATTCTGGTTTTAATTCAAACTTCCAAGATCTCCCTAGTGTGCTTTGGTAGTTCAAGTTTCATTCTTGATAGGATGGTGACATGGAAGCTGCCGAGAGCATGATGACCATTTTTCTCTGAAATTTCATGCAAGATTTTGAATTATTCAAATTTAGAAACCCATATAACACTCTGGAGGCATTGATAATCTTTGGAATGCCATGGAAAATATCCTCTCGAAGGCACTGATGACTAGGTTGAGGAAGATGTTAAGACAACTTTAGCACAAATTGAACTTCAATACAACAAGTTGAAGTGTGCTTTAATCCTGATAATGTGCAAGCCCATACTTCCTATGCTTTAAATAACTAGTACATTAAGAATGTGATGTTTCCTAACACTTGTGACCTCATCAGGAGTGAAATCTTACTACACAAGTTAATCCATATGAGTTTTAAATATATTTAAGTCTCTTACCATTAATAATATGTTTATTACTATGAAAATATGTATGTTGTAATTTAGTATTTAACGTAGCTCCCTTTAAGTTGCAAGCCCTCGAAACCTCTTACCTAAATAGATGCAACTTATTTTTATAAATTTTATTTCTTTCTTTGTTGTTTTCAAGAAGACTCTGCTACAAATTCCTCCTCATTTTCTCATCATTATTGACCAACGTAACTTGCTTTAGGCTTAACCAAGGACATTTTTTTTTAATTAACATTTATATTCATTTATAGTTTGAGTAGTAGTAGGAATAGTCATCTAGTTAAAATACACATGATCTCCTTAATAATAAGTGTTGGGCATGGAATCCCCCCAAGGCATGGTTTGGGGCTCAAAGCCCAAGTTTTGACCCGATATTGTTGTAAAGACCTCGCGAATTGTGGGCATGGAGCGCGAAATGTATGATAGAGTCACAGGGTTGTTTGCCCTAGTCTTGTAATGTAATGTCGACCTACCCATGGTTCGCGGACCATGGGATTGTATAAATAGAGCAAGGCTCTAAGTGTAAACGATAGCGAATAGCATAGTAGAGTAGTAGAGAGAAGAGAGAGTCTAAGTGACTAAGTGTGTCTTTGGGTCATAGAGTAGGAAAAGGCTCTGCAGCTGAGTGTGCAGAGGCCTAGTAGTCTGCAGCTGAGTGCGTGGACCCTTGCAGCTGAGTGCACGGGGTGGAGTTGAGTCTGTAACCAAGGAAGAAATTAATAAAGAGAAGTTTTGTTACCAATTTGTGTATCTATTCTTGAGTTAATGCATGTTTGATATAAATTGCGAATATACTGTTCATTTACTGTGCACTTGTATGAATGACTTATATTGCTAAGTATAACTTAAAGGATACAAGTAGGCTAAGTTAATCAACTAACAGTGGAATACTAGTAAGGACTTGGGTAATAACAATGTTTGACCCCCGAGTAGGGCTGCGCGAAGGCATCATCTTAGGCTGCGAGGTACAGGAAAGTGCATGTAGCGACGTGCGTGTAGGGTCGAACCGCAGACCACTTGAACCCATTAGACATCTCCAGGGTGTGGAAACTTGGTTCTAACACTCTCCCATACTACTTCGGGTGACACCTCAGTCCACGCTCCACGAACTATTGCCGAAAGGGCCAGTAGTACCAGGATTTGTTTGGCTAAATCACCTCCGAACCTGGGTTAGGCCCCAATAAGCCAATAAATGGTTCCATTGCCAGGACTAGGATCTGCATAAGAGATGTATGATGTCATGTCACTGGAATCCGACAAAGAAATAAATTGAAGAGTGGTTGGACAGAAATATTCACGAGTTTACGGCGCACGAAAATAGGAATCCACGAGTATCGAAATAATAGTGGTTAGAGCGCTACTTATATACGGAAATCCACAAAATTTTCTTTGCATCATTCCCCTCTGAGTTGTACGAGTGGATCGCGAAGCTAGCAGACAGTCAAGGAAGGTGTAGGCTCGACAAGCCTATTATGTGGACTCCAGAATTGGTGTGCAGACTAGAAGTATCTAGAGATAAGATCATGTGCGCTGTAGATCATTAGCTCGATTGAATTATAGGAGGTTTTATCACTGAGTTCGCAGTAGATACTTTATTTAGCTACAGTGAGGCGGAACGATGCTTCCTCAAAGGACCATGAGATAAGCACATTAAATCCTTGAACACTTAGATTAAATTACTACTGTGTGAAAAGTGGGTTATGCGAATAAATTGATGTTTGGGGCTACGTGAAGTGGGAGGATCTACAGAAACGACGGTAGCGAAGAATTAGAGACTAGTCCCTTTATTTCACCTCCGCGAGAGAGCGAGGAGCAGCTTGCGAAAGTTTCACCAAGAAGTGTGATCAGTCTGATAAGAGATCGAATTCTGCGCATACCACCCCCGCCAGTTTCACAATCTTCACCCCCATGTTCGGCCACACCACCTCCGCCACCACCACAATTCAATATGTCGAGCGCAATAAAGTTGCCAGTGTTCAAAGGAGTAGGGAATGAAGATTCAGACTAATTTTGGTTCATGGTAAATGCTGTATGGGAAGCACAAGGAGTCACAGATAAAAATATAAAGAAGGCAATGTTGGTGAGTGCCTTGCAGGATTGCGCACTGACGTGGTACATTAAGCATTCCAATGACAATCCAAACACAGGTATCCAAGCTGTGCTAAACAGGGAATTTAGCAGGTGAAAATCAGAGACACAGTCTATTATTGGATTTAAGGAAATCACGATGCTTCCAAGTGAGACCCCTTGGGAGCTAGATTAGATATTGAAGTGTATGATTTGTGAAGCCAACATGACCTTGACGGATGGGCAACACTGTGCATGTTTTGTAGCGTCGCTAACACCACATCTAAGGACCGTGCTATCACAGCAGAAGCTATCCACTTAGGTCGAAGCTTTGGAGATCACAATGAGATTTCATGAGACCCCCATACAATATCCTAACCTGGGAGTAAATTGTGTCTAGAGATGCAGAGTTTGAAACAAGACAGGACAACTCACCTGGAAGCGCACGAGGAGGTATGGTGCATAAAGTGAAAAACCTAGGGACATGTCAAGGACCATTGTCCAATCTTCGAGAAACTACTTGGCGGAAGGAGGGACAATGCCATTGAGACCAGAGGCACAAGTAGGATAGAGCACAATGCCTGCATTATGGTGCGTGATTTGTCAGATAGGAGGGAAGCATACTACAGATAACTTCCATCTATTACAAAAGTATATGCAGACGTCCCAACAATTGTTCTGTAATTTCTGTAAGTTAGTAGGTCATGATGGGCATACCCGTAGAAGTTATGAACTGATGATGGATTGGACTCCTACCTACAGAGTTCAGAACAAAATGAGATCCCTCGATCAAAATGCTAGGATGGTGTGCACTACATTTCAGGGGCGCGGACGAGGTTGAGGTGGAATGGGACCAGGAAGGGGTCCCGGATAGTTGATTTGTTACAATTTCGGAGGGCTAGGGAATTATGCTCGCGATTGTACAAATCTGACGAGAGCATCATGTTTATATTGTAACCAGTTTGATCATGAGATAGAGGACTGCCCCACACTGATAGTAAGGTTGTGCGATAAAGAAACACTCCAACCTCCCCTGACTCAGAACCTGCAAATGATGAGGTCTGAGCCGCGCGAGGAGGATCCAAATGTAAACATCGTGCTCTGAAGCGGTATCACGGCAGGAGATGACAAGGGCAAGTAACCCGAAGAGAGTGCTTGGGTTCGCGAGGCTCCAACAAAGGAACCAGAGTTTGATTTGGAGCATGTGAAGGAGACATTCATGGAAGCTAAGAAGAGCTTCATGGAGGCCTCCACTTCAGGTAGTAAAGACAAACTAGAACGAGAGATGGACCCATCAATGCTCACTACCTTTCTGGAGACATGTATGAAGTTGTTGCACGACAACAAAGCGATGAAGGGGCTGCAAGAACTCATCATTAGATGTGCTAGACCAGGAGAACCGTAGTTTGGAAGCTCAGAAAGCACACAATGCGAACAGGAAGGGAGATCAGATTGACTGCGCAAATCGGAGAATATGAAATGGATCAAGTGATTTTGGATCTAAGATCGGACACGAACATCCTACCAAAGAAGACATGGGACAAAATGGGCAGGCCCGCATTGCAATGGTCTCCTATTCAATTGCGAATGGTGAACTAGCAAAAGATCCTACCGATGGGAAGATTACAGGGAATAACAGTAGATATCGAAGGTGCGAGCGTGCTTGCAGATTTCAAAGTGATAGAGATGTTGATGACAACAATCACTATCCCGTGCTACTGGGAATATATTGGGCCACTGATATGAATAGAGAGATAAATATAAATAAGTGCAAGATGATTTTTGAGAAAAAGTTAGTACGCGTAGTGGTACCTCTAGACCCTGCATAGGGATATCGCTACATAGAGTCGATGCATGATTGCGACAACGACGATGATATGGACTGTATCTACAAGATAATCGCTTGGGAGCAAGATTGGTTGAATTCTACAGTGAATGGAATGATTTCGTGGGCGCGTGATAGCTCCTGCACCTTAGATTCATATGAGGAAATAGAACAATGGCAGAATTGGTTACACAAGGTAACCACACTCAACTGCAACATGATGATAATGTCACTAGGTTGTGTAGCAATAGAGGCAAGATATATGCCTATGTATGATGGGTTGAACAAGGTGGATGATTTCGTGAGCAAATTCAAAATGAAGTACCGGAACCGCAACGTTTCGATGCTCTGAAATGGGCACTTTGTGTTATGCCCGCAAGATGGTGGGGTACGCACCAGCAGAATTTTGAGGATTGACGGGAATGCAGGAGGATGATGTACCTATATTTTGGGAAACCTCAGATGCGGCTAATAGATAAGTATGATGGACGGGATGATCGACGTGCCCACCTCACGAAATGGACCAAGGTCTACGGGGAAGATTCACAACTTGAGTGGGTGCATTTGTTTTGTCATACCCTAGATATCATACCCATGAATTGGTATACTAAGACGAAGCTCTGCCATGGCACGAGAAAATGGGATATCTTGCGCGAAGGCTTCTTGTTAAACTTCACATTTGAGGATCGTTGGTGGGATACTGTTGATGATGCCCTACAAGCAGTAAAAGCAGTTATCTTCAAAATACCCTAGGAGCCAATGGAAGTGCTTCGGCCGGAATGGGCGACCCAATTGAGCTGCGCGCTGGAGTGTTACAATGTAAATATTGAGGAGGATGATGAGGATCCATGATAAATTAACATTCGAAAAACCGAAGGTTGTTGCGAGATTCGAGGACCATTAATCGAAGATCCTGACATCACCGCACCACTAAAAACAAAGCAGGTAAACATTGGGACAGAGGTTGAACCAAAATATGCAACACTTGGTGATTATTGGGATGATGCCACGGTGGATAAGGTTGCTGAGTTACTCCGCGAATACCAAGACTTATTCCCAACCAAGATTATGGAGTTAAAAGGGATCGTTGGTGACTTAGGGATGATGAAGATCACCCTGAAACCCGACGCGAAGCTGGTTAAGCAAAGGCCTTACCGCTTGAATCTGAAGTATAAGGAAAAGGTCCACGTAGAACTAGACAAAATGCTCGCAGCCGGATTTATTGAGCCAGTGGAAGAATCTGACTGGGTGAGCCCTCTGGTAGTACAGGAGAAAAAGAAGAAGGGTGAGATAAGAATATGCGTGGACCTTAGGAAGTTGAATGACGCTTGTGTACACGACCCATTTTTACAAGTGACTGGAGTAGAACTCGACCTTAGGAAGTTGAATTTTTACAAGTGACCGGGAGTAGAACTCGACCGGCGATACAACCGAGTTGGGCGCCCACCCGTGCACGACCGCATGGTGGTCTCACCCTTCAACCCAACAATATATACCATACATGAGTTTCTGTTGTCAAGGTGGGCGGGCGCGCCCGTGCATGACCCACACCCGAGATACAACCCAAACTCATTCAACTTCTTCGGCGGGCGGGGGCCCTCGCACGCCCACCACCCACACCTTCAACCTTCGTGCCAAGACTTATAATCGTGCCCGACGACCGGGCGCATAACCTGCACCTTCACTACGGTTATCTCCTTTACTCGCAACACCGTTGATGAGCGAAGACCGAAAGTTTGATGGTGAAATGCCAAGTCCATCGCATATACTTATACGCTGCCTTCGTGTGGAGTTATGCCCTTTGGCCGACCCTCCAACTAAACCTCCAACCACGCGCAACGCCTTCGTGTGGTCGACCCGCCCATGGCGTGGGACCGCCCACCAACATCGCTCCAAGTTTTCCATCGCTCCTCGGTCGGCTTGTCATGACGAGCTCCCCCAACTCGCCTCATAAGTGTGGAACGCCAACCTTGCCCGCGCACATAACTTAGTGCCTCATTCCTTGGGCGCTCCACGCTTTGTTTCATGACTTTGGCTACTTCGCACGGTGGGATGGTGCACCGGGTTTGTGAGCCAACCGCAGGGCGTTACATGATTGGTTCGAATCACAATTTTAATTTTGAAGGGTGAACTAGTTATAATTAATGAGCGTATTTTATTGGATTTTTCTAAATATGCTAAACTTATATGTGCAATAAAAAATTTAGTTCAAATATAGAATTACAAAGCCAATTCAAATAATTTGATTAAAATAATTTTCTTAATGAAAAAACTCTAAAAACATCTAAATATTTAGATTAAATCTATATTTTCATATTATTCAAATATTTAGATTAAATCTATATTTTCATATTATACAAATTATGGATGATATTTTTGTTTAAATATATTACAATATTATCTCATTAAATTATTAATTATATAATTAATTATAATAAATTTTATTATCTTATATTATTATTTAATACTAAATAATAAAATAAAATAAAACAATTTTTAATTCTTATTATTTTTTTAACTTACCAAAATTTCAAACTTGAATTTCATGATTACATAATGCTTTATAATATAATGATTATCAAATAAGCTACCGATAGATTATTATTTTTATTATTATATATTATTTATATAATATTATAAATAAATAATATTATTTATTCTTACATCTTGCATCTTGTATAATTTTTATTATTTTTTAACTTTACTTACCAGCATTTCAACCATGAATTTCATACTTACGTAATGCTTTATGATATAATGATTACCAAATGAGCTACTATTATTATATATTATTTATACAATATTATAAATAAATAATAGTACTTATTCCCATTTAAATTTTATAATAATATGCTTAAATTATATTATTAATTTACTCGTTTTTTTAAAACTAACTCTTTATCTTAAATAATATAATTCTTTAATGTCGATGGATTGCGAACCATCGTAGATATTATTCAATTGTAAATATAAATGTCATCAAACGAATTGTTTGCATCGTACCATTGACATCCACAACCGTGTTGACGTCATAGCAAAGCAACTAAATCATATCTTGGATTCTCTCTTAGAAAAAGGAGAGGTACAAAACCATTATTTGTCGACTTTCCCTAACAACGAACCCGATATATTTGTGTAGAGATAATTCCCTTTCAAAGTTAATTTTAATTTTATTTTCATCAAGGATGAAATTTTGTTAGGATTGAGTAAGAAATGCTGAAGTTGTTCAAAGGGATTTAATTTTTATATGGGAGTTTTTGTTTAATATCTTTATGGTTATTATAATAATAGTATTTTTGGAAATTTTGTTGTTTATTATTATTATTATTATTTTTAAAATAGCAATATAGATTAGGTAATATTTTATTATTATTATTTCTATTAAATATTAAAACATATAAATAATTTTCTTTTTGTTTTTTCTTTGTGGTACCACTAGTGCACTTTTGTGGTCCATTGTATTCTTTTTTTAAAATTGAGTTGGAGGGAGGGAGAAGATAAGATGAGGGTTTGAGGGGAGTTCCATGGTAGTATTTACTAAATTTATTAAGAAATAACTACACATATTCTTGGTTGAGAATCACGTTGAACTAGCCATAGAATTAAAAGAGCACTTGTGGATTGGATCCTTATTGATGAAATTGTGCTCCTCCAAAGTCTTATCCCTGTAAATTAATATCTTGGAGGGTCTTCTAGATCAAATTTCAGTTCTAACCTTTGCATAGTGAGCTTGATGAAATTGTGCTCCTCCAAAGTCTTATCCCAGTAAATTAATATCTTGGAGGGTATTCTAGATCAAATTTCATTTCTAACCTTTGCATAGTGAGCTCCTATATGGCCTATTTTGAAGCAACATCTACACCTAAAAGAAACATCCTCATAGTTAAAAATTTAGACTAGGTTTCCTATTTATCAGGTCACTTGATTTCTACCATAAAACCTTTCTTTAAATCCATGACCTCATATTTTTGAGTGTATGTGGTGATGTGTCTTCTTGTTATTTCTACTCCTCTAATAACATATATATTATCTTTCAATGAATTGAATTCGTAAAAGTGGAGATGGAGTTTGGGTAGTATAATCTAGATTGAGACAAAATATAGGGTGTTTAATGCACAATTAAAGGATTTACCAAAAGGCTTGATGCATAAAATTGCCTTTCCGTAAAGCCATGGACCAAATTTGAGGATTAGGCCTCTCTTCTAGCCAATCAAATTCTAGGTCGAAGAATGCTTTTGTAGAAGGATAGATAGAAGTTTATTCCTTGTTTTTTGACTTCCAATTTGAGGTTATCCACTTGTGTAGATTTATTAGATTTAGCAAGGGGTCATTGTATTAGATGAGGCCATTATCGTTGAAATACATGGATTATTCTATTATGTCTTTCATTGTTGGGATGGAAGGGGAAGGAGTTTTAAATTCCATAAAAACCCTTGGTCCCTAGGCATGATAGATGGCCCTCCCAAATAATTACAATAAATAAAGGCACCTTTGAAGGAAAATTTTGGTTCAGGCAGTAGTTGGTGTTGATATCTAGGGAAGGTAGAGCCACAGAGAAAAATAAATCATTTCAACAAGACACATTGTCTATTATTAAGGGTGATTTTGTAGAAGGATCCATTACTCAAAACCTAACCAGTATCATGGAGGTAGGATATTGTATTGAGTGCAGTAGAGTTAGAATTGATAAGCCTCTAAAGTTATCCAACATCTTGACATGAGGAGTAGGATATTATTAGCAAGAGACCAAGGGAAGGGAATGGTTGAGGATCCATAAGGGAAATGAGAATGATAACATAGTATCAAAACAAATACTATTAAGCCACAATTGCAACTATAGATAGACCTAGTGAAGGAATGCAAAGATAAACCATTTCATATTTTTCCCATAACTCAAAGGCATAAGTTGTATTGTTGAAAATAACATCCAACATCCACGTGTGCCAACATTTGTACTTTATGTTCTATGAGATTAATTCAACATGCATTAGGGAAAATAGGACAATTGTTTATTTACTTGTAGAATTTGTAATATGTAAGTACAAACCATGTGTATTTAAAAAACATATAACCTATAGCTTGACATGTAATTCTCTACTTATAATAATAGTACGAGGTTTGAGTTTTTTTTTCATGCAATTCTATATATAATCCTCATTATTCATCTTTAATTTTCTTCTAGAAGAGGGTTAAACCTTGAAATCTTTTATTAAACAATTCATTCCAAAACTTGTAACTATTTCATATGGTATCAAACCTATTCATCTCTAATTTTTTATTGGAAAGGCAATGAATCTTGAAATCTTCTATTAAACATTTCATTACAAGAATAGTAGTAAAACATTTCATTACAAGAATAGTAGTAAAAATTTTGTTTAGTCAATGCATCAAATAATATAATAAGTTACCTTTCTTATTTACACAATAATTTTAGAATTCAAAACTAAATTGTTCAATAGGATTATTATTGTATTTTTATATAAAATGTTACTCTATAAAATTGGAAAGAAAAACACTCAATCCAAGAAAAAATACTCAACTTATAAATATATTAAATTAACGAGTAAAACAAATACACTCAATCCAAGAAAAAATACTCAATCCAACCAAACAAATAAACATCCGAAAAAAAGTGATAATAACTTATAAATATATTAAATTAACGAGTAAAACAAATGGTGATTAAGAAGTGGATTTTGTTTGATTACAAAATTGATGACGTCAAGGAAGTTGGCCTATCGAGTTATTTTGAGAACCATAGTAGATATGTTGGAATAATTAAAACACCTTTTAACGAAAAAATTATCAAATAAAATATACATGTTTTCAAATCCAACATTCTTGGAGTAGAGTCTCAGATATCATGGGGTACAGGTTATGGGAGCTCGTATAGTTAAAAAGGTTTAAAATACATGTATCATGAATTTATAGAACTCATCTGTATTTTCCTAATTTATTATAGCTTATTTAAATTTAATTATTTCACTTGATTTTTTGAAAATTTTAGTAGTTTAGATTTTGTTATTTTATTTTATTTTATTATTATTATTTTTGATAAGTTTATTATTATTATTATTAAATTATTTAATAATTTAATATATTAATTATTATTTTTAAGATTAGGGGTATAGAATAAGTTATTAATCTATGACAATATATAAATATTGGTTTTAAAAATCAATTTTGAATAATTTTAAATAACTTACTTAATACTTACTACATAAGATGATTGTTATAAAGGTGAAGAAATGAGATTGAAATGATGAAAATGAATCACATAGTATTAATCCATTTATCATGCTTTTATTTGGTAATCAAGAAAAGTAAACAATTTTTCAACTCAAAGAAAACTTTGTGGGTTAAAACATAGCCCTTTAACCCACAATTGCAAATATTTAAAAACCCAGTGAAAAAATGCAAAGACAAATATTTTCATATACTTCAATGCTTATTGTTATAAATAACATCCAACATCACTTTGTGGGTTAAAGCATAAATCCTTAACCCACAATTGCAAATATTTAAAAATCTAGTGAAAGAATGCAAAGACAAATATTTTCATATATTTCAATGCTTATGATTAGAAATAACATCCAACATCAATGCGTGTCAACATGTACCTTTTGTTCAATGAAATTAATCAACATGTAATAGAAAAAATAGCACAAATGTCTATTTAGTTTTAGTATTTATAATTTGCGGAAACAATCCATATGTATTTAAAAGTGATATAATCTATATCTTGACATATAATTCTTTATTTATAATAATAAATACTACATACTAGTTAGTAGTACCTATTACTTAGTTTAAATATAACTAAATTAAAATAAAAAATAATAAAGACATAAAAATTTCATCAAAAATATAATACAACTAATAAAATATTATTAAATATCATCAACAAAAATATCAAAATTAAAATTAATTAATATTATTTATATTAAAATATATACATTTTAATATATGTATAACCTAACTTACACTATTAATATGGCCAATCCTAAAGTTATCATATTAATATATTTTTACTTTGATAAACAACCTTTTTATTTTGATAAGCCTATTATATATGATAAAATCATTAAAACACATTAATATACATTATTATAATGACAACAATTGTGGCAAAATCATTAAAACAAATGTTATAAAAAAACTTATACAATCTCTGCTATGTTTCCAAATAATAAAAATATACTTAAAAGAAACCGTGTCCTCTTTATATTCTCTTTCATTTGCTCCCCTTACCCTTTATAAAACTACTTTCTAGTTTTCTTGGGTTGTCACAACTTTAGTAAATCTTTTATAATTGCTTTGTCACATGTTATTGATAAGGGAATGTATACTTTCACAGTTCATAAGTATATGTGGTGTTAGGAATGGAAGACTTTGAGATTGCTAGGTTAAAAATAGAATGTTACTAACTAATTAGGAAATTATTATAATAATATAAATCATTAATAAAATAATTAGAATATTAAATATTTTAATGGATTTTAATAATGAAACTGCTGAATAAAACAATAAATAATTAGAAGATTTAATTATAATTAATTATTTTTAAATAAATATAAATCAAATTTATATGAGAGAGGAGAAATATATATTAATGAAATATATATATTAAATAATTTATTGATTATATATATAATTAGATGAAAGAAATAGAAAATTAAGAATGATTATCTAAGAAAGAATTTTTTTATTATTAAATATTTTTTTTGTAAGTTTGGTAGGACTTTTTTTTTCATTATCTTTCAGCAGTAAGTAGGTTACATCCAAATGTTCAATGGTTAAGTGGTCTCAACCTGCCTTGAGGGAAACTAGGTTTGTCGACCACCTAACATCATGATAATCCATCCAAAAACAAAATAGAATAAGTCTATCCGACGATGCTAGAAAGGTTTGATTGTCTTTATATTGGCTAACATATAGATATCTATAAACATACTGAAAGTACTAAAAAGACAAAAGACTAAAAGTCAAAACAAGGCGAAATACAAGATTACTCGTAATTAGCTGAGTCAACTAAGGTCGCGTCCTTTGAGCTTGAACCAAGATGTTCAGATTGAGGAATGCAAGGGATGTGTTGTTCTATGCGACTAAGATTGAGATGGGCATTTTGCTTCTAACATTGGAATTTGATTTGCTGAAAATCCAGGCTATAATCCGGGAAAGTCTGAGTTGTCGTGGTCGAGCTTGACTAAATGTGTTCCAGGGCTTTGCCCAAAAGGCTCTTCATCAACCCATATAAGTGAATTGTTTGCTTATACTGAGAGGTGCAACCTTGAGAGTGCCTAGGATCAGGCATCAGGGTTTGCTATTCCTGCGTATCAATATCCTGAAATTTGGCTTTGTTATTTAATTCCTCTTCCCACTGAGCTATGAGCCGACGAACCAGGGTTGAGCCTGCATGATATGCAATGGCTGCTTCATCTATGATCCTGGAAGTGGACTTGCAACAACAAGTTTTTCCAGTAGAAGTAATGGGATAATTGTCTACTTGGTTACTTCCTGAGACCATGAGAGCCCTTGATAGTCTTTCCTCTATCAGGGGCAACACAATCCATAGTGCTTGTGATAAGGGGCCGCCACAACAAACAGAAACCAACCGAAGTGAGAACAAAAAACCAACCCCGAGCAAGCCAAAACCCAAGATCCGAGAGCTTCCAAAGTTCATACCTAATTGGGGAACCTATCAAGGTGAACAAGTGTAAGAAACATGGCCCATACAAGAACTATTAGTATCTCTTAGTGCAACCTAGGTCCCTGAAACAGGAATGGTCCCAACAATCATGAACATAAGTCCATCATAACAAAGACCAATGGAGGGTATCATGAAAAACCTCACGATTACTAGGCCAAAACCTTAAGAATTTAGGGACACAACCATATACAACCAAAGAAAAAGTAAAAGGATACTCCACTAACATAACCAGAGAGACCAGGGGTGGACCATGCACCTTACCATTAAGATGCCCATATGAGAAAACAAAACTCCAAAGAATACCGACATAGGGATAAAAAAACCAGACAACCCTAAAAAAATCAACAACATAACCCTCCTGGGAAGACCTATGCCATACCATCCCATTCACTCTACATCCCTTCTTCCATGAACCCCACAGACAATAAAGACGAGCCATGATAAAGAGATATATGAAAAGGTGAAGGATATACCCGAGACTAGTGACCTAAACGCACTACATGAGGACCCGAGCCCTTTGAATGACCACCACAAAGTTCCTCAGTGGCTTGTCGAACTGCTCAACTCCACTACAATGCCAAACACATTGCGAACATAATAATTACCAATTTCACTAATAGGAGGGCCGAGAGCTTGCAACGTTTTCCTGTTATCAACAGCTTCCAACCTTGCATTGAATGTTAGCATGCAATCAACCACCCCTCCATGTGCTTTGTGCATGTGGAGGGTGGCGTAGAGGCCCCTTGGGATCCATGTACCTCCCATTACAAATTGATTTGATGGAGATTTTCCCGCTCGCAGCCCGATCGAGAGTTTTATTATTAAAAACTAATTTAAATAATAATTTATTAATTAAATAAATCATTGTTTTATAATCCATTAAAATATTTAATTTTCCAATTATTTATTTATGATTTATATTATTATAATAATTTTTAATTAGTCCATTATATTCTAATGTTCCTTTTTCGACTTAGCAATCCTAAACTTTCTCATTCTTAGCATCATTATAATTTTATATGCTCACTCTTTTCTAATCACTTCACGTCATTTCCCTCATAATAGGTAAAGTGTCCACCCAAAATGTTCTTAATCCACTCACACAACAAAAATATCCATATATAACACCATGTTCAATGATCTTCAATGTATGCGACATGTCATGGGCTTCGTCCTTTACTCCTTGGGATTTGTTTCATAATGAACATAATTGGAATTCACAACATTTTATATGCTCACTCTTTTCTAATCACTTCACGTCATTTCCCTCATAATAGGTAAAGTGTCCACCCAAAATGTTCTTAATCCACTCACACAACAAAAAAATATCCATATATAACACCATGTTCAATGATCTTCAATGTATGCGACATGTCATGGGCTTCGTCCTTTACTCCTTGGGATTTGTTTCATAATGAACATAATTGGAATTCACAACTACATATAGCGTGTCACAAATCTCATCTTGATTTATTTCACTTTTTAAGGCTTTAAATTTTCAGTAATCTCTACCACATATCACATTCCTAGAGTTTAGATTTTTTTTTCCATTCTCGTGAGATTTCCAACTTCTAATCTTTTGTATCCTTTATAACATTTTTCACTTCACCCATGCTATTCCACACATTTTTCATTGTTTTGGAGTTTGGCGCACCTTCCAACATGTCACACAAACTACTAACTTATGATCTTTTGGTTTTTTTTGGGAATTGCTTCTTTGAAGAGCTCATCACAATCCTTCGTGTTTGAATTTTCATCCACCTTAACATGTTGCACTCTTTATAAAATTCTTAACCTTTTCTAAACTTGTAAAAGTTTTGGTAACGGGGCTTTGAAGAATGTTTTCAAAAAAATTACAAAAAAATAAGAATGTTGTAAAACGCAAAAGACTAAAAATTCAAATGTTGAGAGGCTTACTACAATGTCACAACATAATAAACTTTTAGGAAATGTGAAGTATTTTAAAGAATTTGAACTCAGAATGATTAATAGAGAATATTTTTAATAACAAAATCTAGACTCTATCGAAATTTTTAAGCAAAACTTTTGAATCATAAATTATAAAGTAAAAAATCCCAAATAAACTAGAACGAAAATTAAAATAAAGTAAATAACTATTATAGTTTTAGTATGAAACTTATCATGTAAATGGATGGAGACTTAAATCTAAATTAATTCAATCAAAATCCACAACTCCAACCAAGATTAACATTTCAAGCATTATAAAAAAGGAGAAAGGGTCTTTTATGTTCAATATTTGCAATAAAGGTAGAACTTAGAGGAGTTGTTGCTACCTCAACACTTCCCATAAGTGTTTTATTGTTATACTCATTACTATTTGAAATATTTTAAATGAATACTAATCTTGCATCCCTTATCAAAATCCAATAAACTATGAAAGACAAACTTCTAATTGATTTATAATTTTACTTTGTTTTTATAGCATCTAAGTCAATTTAGAATGGTCGTCAAAAATCTAAGTTCCAATATGTATGGAACTTGAATCATGGTGGATCTCTAACCATATTTGAAAATTTTATTGCTTGAAAATGTTGTTTGTTTGCTACCAACTTACTCCCATTATTTTTCTTCCTAATAAAGATGCATGCCATATTTATAAACTTCATTCTATGCACAATGACTCTTATATTCTTCATTTTATACACACAAGTTTTGCATTATTAACCACTACGCATGCCTTCAATTTTGTAGTCACTAGCATGCTTTAATTTATTGGTGTATGTTATCTTAGTAATGGGTAATTATTTTCATATACCATCTATAATTCCATGGCCACACTGGACACTATTATTCTTGTCGATACTATCTAGGTTAAAACCACTTTTGGTCTTGGAGAAGACCTAAAATTATTTTTATTGGACAAAATCTCATCTTCTTTAAACGTAAGGAAATAGGAGAACAACCCAAGATGTAGAGATATTGGAATATATATGTTTAAGCCCTTGAGGTACTACTTAGACATCAAGGCTCAAAGTCATTACAATAAATTCATTATGAAATGAACATGTCACATGCAAGAATTGAACCTAGGTGGAGCATATAACAACATTTCTCCAAATCACACAAGCTAAACCCAATTGCATTGTCTTAAGAATGTTACAATTGTTCTCAAAATAAAAACTTGAGGAATCAAGATGGGTCATTCTCATCCATTTTTTATATGTCATGGATTATTTTGTGTACAATGACATCTATTGATTTACAATTATTTTTATTTTTTAGTATCTTTAAAAAAAAAAAACTATCCTTTAAATATTTAGAAATTCAATGGAGACTATATTTTCCATGTAAATTTCATTTAGATCCTATCGAAAAATAGTCATTGATATTGTTTGTTTTTCCTTTTTAATGTCATGCCATCATGATTGGATAACGTTCAAGGATGATTCATTGTATTTTATAAATTGAATGATCATAATTCTTATAATAAATTGCATGTCCAAGATTTGAAAGGCTTATAAACTCCTTATCGAAAAAAGAGTTGTCAAATTTTTAAATTCTCTTCATTTTTTGTGATGGGATTCAATTCCAGCTACCACCCTCAAGGTTTGCTATCTTCTTCTCTATCCACCATTGGGATCAATGTTTCTTCAACCCACACTTTTAGGCATCCATCAATATCCTCCTGTAAATTTATATTTTGACCTATCTTCCACATTGTGTTCCTTTTCATCATCTAAGAATTGTTGTTCATATGATTTCAATCCCTTAGCTTTTGATTTATGTTAAGCTTGAGGACATGTGTCAAATATCCTGATTGTTTACACATCCACCACCAAACTATTGCATTTCATAATCCAATTCCTATGTCGATTTAAAGCCTTTGATTTAAATCTTATATCATAACTCTTACTTATGTTGATATCCTCACATATATGCATCATTATTAAATCAATATGTGGCCTATGGATCTTTGGAGGACATAGGCATGAACTTCCACATTTACATCTTTCTTCATGGGTTTTTGTATTTCATCCCAAAGCTCAAGGTCAAGAATACCATAACAATTGGGTGTTTTTCTCACTTCTTATTCTAGAACATTTCTAATAGATTATTCATTATAAAAATATTCACAAAGACACTGTTCAAACAGAGGTAGAGATTGAAACTAGCAAAAACATAGGTTCCAAGTTGTGGAGATTTAATTACAGAAATGTTTAGCACAATTGAGAAGAATGCAAATCTTATGTATACGTTGGATGTACAAGTCTTCCTACAACAAACTCTAGCATTGGCTCAGTACCCTCACTTTGATCCCAAAAATGAAAAGGTTACCTAGCATGCATTTGAAGAAATGCTTATTTACTAGTTGTTTGAAGAAAGTCCTAAATAGTTTTTCCTATTCAATAGAAATACCATGATAGCATATGTTGACTGACAAGTTTTTGGTGTAATGATTCTATGAAAAATGCATGACAACATGCATTTCCTCAACATAAATGGTGGGGAAGCATTACTCCGAGAGGGCTACGATGTCAAAGGAAGATTTCAAAATATGGTATGACATTTACTGGGAAAAGCTTACTTGTGTGGTTGAAATTTGATGGTTATGTTTTTAATATAAACAACAAACTAGAAATTATGGGCGGGATCCCTATACATGAATGGTAAATTCCTTTTTAGGGTAAAAAACTAGATAACCTTTGTCTACTATCATATTATAGGATATGCACAAATATAACTCACTATACTCCTTTTGTTATAGGAAAAAGTGACGGGCATTAGCAATGGAGCACCCTCCTAGTCCAAATAACATTTATTCAAAAATGTAGCCAATAGAAACCTATGTAATTGTGCCAACTTATCTACCTAATTTTTATATTATAGAGTAATGTAAAATAATTCTAATACTAAACTTATCTGAATATATAGTTTATGATTTCTTTTCACAATACAAATCTAAGAAGATAATTTATTTATGTAATGATTTATGACCTAGTATATCAAATTTATACCAATAATTATGTTAAACTATATAAAATATATATTGATAATTCTATTTATATTAGCAAAAGGATTATATGATATATTTTATTTTCAAAATAATTTTTATTGTTAATTTCAAATAATCTTATCAAATAAAAGAATGTTTACTAATAAATTTCCAAAATATTTCTAATTTTATCATAAAATTTCAACAAAGGATCTACTTCTACCGAATAACATGCCTATTATTTCCTAAATTTAATCTCTCTTATGTTTCTCTTTTTTTTTTCTTTTAAAATATAAATTAAACCTATATTTGGGCCAAACTAAATATTTGATGGACCACAATTTGTTAAGCTATGGGATATTAATATCCCATAGGATTTTGCAATTCAATCAAAGATCTACACAACTACAATATGCGTGTGCAAATCAACCAAAGATCTATCCAATTATGAAATATAGTCACCAAAATTATACAAGTTTACTAACAATATAAATAACTATCACTAAAATTATACAAATATCAATCAAACTTAAAATTGTTTTAATATAGTAATTATACCATCAACCCCTTTCCTCAAACCCTGGAAAACCTTCCCATATAATTTGAAAAACTTTTTAACCTATTCTATATATCTTTGTAAACCCAAAAAAAATCGTACGATATGCCTCTTCCACTTTCATTTTTTTTTTTGTAAATTTCGTCAATGTATTTCTATTGGTAGCAAAAAGAATTACATAAGATATTAAATTGGGAGCCTTCATTTCATCATCTGACCTGGAGGATCACGAGTCCATCAATATTGGCATACATATATCAGAAAATACCATTAGCAAACTTTACAAAAAGTATTCACCTTATAGAGTATATAGAGGGTTGTGGACTGTAGACATATAAAAATCTGGAGTAAAGGTCATATAGGAGACAAGTAGTAAGCTCTTGCAAAATTAAAGAAATAAAATAAGATCACTAGACAAGGCAAATTCCTTCCAATGTCAAAAACTAAAACCACTTGCTTGGTGGATATTTTAGTACAAAATAATGACTCTCGAATGAGGAGAAGAATTTTTTATGGGTGGTGATCAAAGGAAGATCAGAGTATGCATGAATGGTGTTGAGGGTTGGATACAACTTCCTCTTCTCGATGATCATTTGAGTCAGTGTTTGGTTCTGAAACCACAAAAAATTCCACATGACTCAATATTACCACTATATCATTAGGATTATACTTGATGTCCCGCAAGGTTCTCTTAATATCCTCCTCAATAGCAAATAGTTTATAGTTATCCACTTGCTTGCCACAAATGACCATGCTGAGTAGTGTCTCCATTTGACGATGTTGGGTGATAGAGTGAATAAAATTTAGTCTTCTTCTTCAAAACTTTCCTGGATCAGGAACCCATTTAAAACTGTTGCCATGATCTCTGAATAAGAGAAATAGTTGTGATCCCTGAATTCCATAGCTTCCAGATTTAAAATTTCCTTTATGGCCATAAGAGGGGTGACATTAAAATAATTTGAAACTGATTCCCACCCAAAAGACTCATGTGTCTTGAGGAGGATGCCCTAGGTGCCCCACCCCTACAGGTGGATAATCTTTGGCATGGATCCATATAGTACATGCAAACAAACCGAATGACAACAGACATAGAGAAACAAGCAACTACCTGAGGACCGACCCACCAAGAGTGCAATCTCACAAAGATTCGAACTGCAAATTTAACTGTAAGACAAGAGGAACATGTACGTAGGTGGAAGAGGAGTAATTGATACCCGTCACAAACCCAAGCTAATGACTGTCCAAGCTGCCTAAAGCCCCTAAATTTTTGTGAACTGGGAGCAACTAGAATTAACACAACTTGCAAAACCAAATATTTAGAAAGACCATAACGTGTTTCAGAACCAAATGGAGAAGTTATCAGGGTACCACACCCCAGAAATGAGCACTAGACAGGTAAACAAAATCCCGACAGGTTCAAAGATCTGGTGAGACGCGGAGGGTAAGACTACGACCAATTTGAAGGATAGACGAGTCCTTGAGTTTTGTAGAAAGAGTACAAAGAACATTGACTCTTTAGAAGAGAAAGATAACGACTTTGTATAACTCTTAATTCCTTATTGCAAATGACCAAAAGACACTGTAAAACCCAACAATGATAAAAACAAAAGTGCAGCCTATTATGACTAGTTTAGGGGATATGAGTGGAAACAAACCTCCAAACACTTTGACCTAGACATCCTGTAGCCACCGTATTAATAGAGACACATGATTCTCAAGGCGGCACACAACCACGACGACGACGAAACGTCCATATTTCTGCCACCTTGAGAGGAGAGTAGAACCTATATAATACATTGTGGATGTGATGAGACAAGTACGATAAATGAGGTGAGCACCAAACAACCTGCATGACAAGGGCCAAGTGTACAGCCATTCCAAGACATTGTTACATGATGATCTAAAAAATGAGCTTTCCTCGTCTCTTAGATAATACACCATATCCATGAAGACAAAAAAAATGACCTTACTTATAATTCTGTAGTGAAAAAAACTACCAAGTCCTAGTTACAAAAAAATAATTTGAGAAGACCTAGACGTGGAGATGCCACGCGTATTCCATGAGGAACCATGTATAGAACCTGGCTCTATCACCAAAGGTCGTTGTTCTTTTATCTATACAAAAAACACCCATGCAAATTATAACAATGGTCAGAAAAATGAAATTATGGGAGAGCCTCATCACCATATTTGACATCGTAACTCTTAATTCTCCTGCCATAAATTTGTTTCCGTATAATCACCCCATCGGGAAATGCCTCTTCCACTTTCACTAATATACATTTTCAGAGTTTGATGTTTTCGAATACAGAATTCTTGGGAATCAACCTTCAAGAGTTTAATACTTTCGAATATAGAATGAATACTTTGCAATCAATCTGTGTTCCCTAAAGTTTTGTTTATTACGCCGTAAGGCGTTCCCTCTGAAAGGAACTCCCCTCCATGCCGCGGTGTCTCGTTATGGGCCTTTAGATCGATTGTTAGACGATGGAATAAACTCCAGCCATTAGATCGTTGGTGAAAAATGTTGTAGGTGGTTCAGATTATTGAAATGTCGTAGGCAGTTGAGAATATTGCGCTTTTTAGAAACCGTTTTCATGATGTTTTCCATCCTTAAGATAGTTGTCACTCAATGATGGGCCTTCCCCTCAATTTTGCCATCCCCTTCTTCATTTCCATTCCCCCTCTCCTTCCATTAATTCCCTCGCCGCTCTTTCCACTTCCTCTCTCTTCACCCATGCATCTGCGCCCTTCTACGCTTCAATGCCCACCTTCATCTCCTTCATTAGAAGGAAGGCATTCATTCTCTGTTCAGCAAAGAGAGGCCAAGCGATCATCGTCACTCCACGTAAGATGCTTTCGATCGTTGAATTCCAACCGCAATGAAAAAGAAAACCGTTTGTGGATGGATGAGAGAGGACAGCAATCTGAGGCGCCCATGAATCCACCACAAATCCATGGTCCTGGATTCGAGTCTCGAAACCCTCAGGTAGAACCTCCCTCATATCTGCTTAGGTAGTCATCGTGGATTCAGTTGGAGGAGGAGGCTCCTTACGCAACACCCAAAGGAACCGCTGCACACTTGCTTCTAGCCCCAAAGCTAGTTCCTCAATCTGATTCTCCGACAGGGTGCCGCGGCTCCCAAAAGAAACAAACAGAACTGACGAGGCGGGCTAGCGGTCCCCAAATTCCCCAAATTCAGCCTTCCCGAAATATTATCTGCCCAATGGATTGACCTTGTTGTGTCTTTGCACCTGAAAACACACATCAATGCGTATTCATCTGACATTATGAATGTTGGGTAGCAACATGAGCAATTGCTCTAGATTAGTCTCTTACAACTGTGTGTTTTAGGAGTTTTACCTCCACATTTGACTAATAATGCTATATCTCGATGCTTATAAACAAGTCACTTGGCGTTTTCTTTGAAACCCTGACTGTGTCATTGTGTGCAGAAATCTAAACTAGAGCCCAAATACTCTGGTACAGTTGAATCATCTTCTATGGTAGACTTTGGCAAAAGAGTTGAAATTATAGGAAATTTTGTATACATGGTATTTCTAACCATTTCTGTATTGTTCTTAATATCGATATAATGTGTTCGTGAGGCTTTTGACAAGCCAAATAATTGTATCCCTGATAATAAAAAGAGCATAGAATGGGCACGAAATTGATCCCTGTCAATTCCTAGCCTTGTTGAATGTTTGCACGGCAAAAGGGAATTACTCTTGGCATCATATAGATAACATTTGTCCGCCTTTCCTTTGTGTTCTAGCATTGACCATTCTCTTTGATTTGTCCACTTGTGCAATGGATGCTTGTTAGCTTTATACTTGACACTCCCCGCGAGGACGATGCCTTTGTGACTTAACTCTTGGCTTTGTGTGTGGAGTTGGACAGTGTATTAACACTTGGAAGTTTTGCTGGAACTTATGTGACTATCTAAGCTGTGAGGAAGGTGATTGTTTAATTATCTAGCACCCAAACAACTGTGGCAGTGGTTGTCCCCTAGGCAGTTACAGTTCTTATTGCTTGGTGTTGGTTTCATTTTTTATATTTGGGGAATAATTCCACATTCATAATGTAGAAGATATACCGTTTAAAACTGGAAAATTGATGTCATTTTAGGACCCCAAACTGAAATGTCAAACTTAAAAGGGCAGATTTCGAAAAAATCTTGCATGTGATAACATTTGGCTCCAATTTGGCCCCAATGGGGATGATATCTTCCCTGAGGGGTAGCAAAGAACCCGTAGACGAAGTGCCATCCATTGGGTTGCTTCCAAGCTCTGAAAACCAACAACCTGAGACTAAATGCCACTGAAAACCAAACTGCTACAACCTGAACACTGAAAAATGTTGCAAACTGACAGAGAAATTTTTGAAAATCAAATGTTGAAAAACTGAAATAATTGTTTACCCAACAAGCTTATTTGCAAATAAATTCCTACACTACTATAACTAACCAAATTTACTTGTTTCAAGTATAGTCATGCTTCCAATGAAGCCATGAATTCATTTGACTGGTTGTTTTAACTTCATTGGTGCCTTCAATCCTTGATCTGAATTGTTGTTGAGCTAACTTTGACTGAAAAAGAAATCTAAATTCAAACTTGCGGTCTATATACACTTCAATTTTTTATCTGAAAGATCTCTTCATATAAATTGCTACAGGATCATAAAAATCGAAGGAGGTAGAAGCTTGATAATTTAGAATAACCTCTTTCGCTTGCTCCATGTCAGTAGATTGTCTTTCTGTAATATTTTCTTTAGCAAGCATAAATCCATCACTGTTTTCTTTATTGTCTTCCTGCAACTCTATTAAATAGCTATCATGTATAGGTTCACAATTTCCATAAGTTTGTTGATTAAATTTTTCCATGAAAGAAAATAATATCAGTTGCTTTTGTAGACAATCCTCACCAAAATCATCATACTCATCGTATATAGGCTAAATGTTGTTCCAATTCTTAGTATATTTTAACCAAGAAACTTGCTCACTTTCATGTATATCAGCTTCTTGAAACAATGGTTGAATTTGCACTCCATCTTGTGAACATGAACTAATATTTTCTTGAACAACAAAATCCACAGGTGTTTGAAAAGGATCATCATTAATGCATTCATAAAAAATAGGTGGATCAAGGTGTGATTCTGTGTCACATGCATTTTCAGCCTCATTGTCTTCAAATACCTCTTCGTGTTGTTGATAAGAATTTTCAGAAGAATGGGTCTGATGAGGCAGAAATTGAGACATTCTTTGCGCTTCTTGTTCTATCCTAATTTCTTTAGCCAACGTATTTAAACAATTATTTTTTTCCTCTATATTAAAGATGCTGCATGAATCTAAATAAGACAATAAAGATGAAGAAATATCTTCATCCCATTCATCACCAGAAAACATACCAGTCCATTCTTTAAAACCTTGAAAAGAAACAAGGTCTACCACAAACCCTGTTGTCTTGACGGGTGAAGCAACTGGATTAGCAACTAAGCTCATCATTCTAAAATAAATGGAGTCGCCAGTGAGAACTTTCAAGCTTTGAATTCTTCGGACATTGAAGTCGCCATTGATAACTTTGAATTCTAGATTCTGCTGAACTTTGAATTCTGGATTCTGCTGACAATGGAGTTGCCAGGTGAATGATGCACAACTTCTTTGTGTCTGAATATTGTTCACCTTCAGCAATCAGATCTGAAACATTTCCATTTCTTCCGGAGAAAGTCAACTTGAAGTATTCACCTCCTGGGCTTAGGAAAACCCAGAGGTAACATTGCACCAATATTGGACTAGGAACTAGTCTTCCTAACCACAACGGGCTACCTTTATGAATCAGCTACCCAATGTCACTTCGGCATCTATTCATGTCTTCAAACAGTGGCCAGATCTTTGATAGGGTAAGGGTTTAACAGAGTTCATCTTTGACAGGGTAAGGGTTTAACAGAGTTGTAAGCAAGAGGAAAAATCCATTGGGCATGGAGTCAAACGTTGCATATAAATCAAAGGGTTTCCAAGATCTTGGTTGATGAACAAACAGAATTACAAAGGCCAATAAGCAATATTTCCTCAGACATAAGGAATGTTGTAGTATGGTGGGAAGCAAGTACAACAAATTCAATTAAAACAAAGCAATGTTCAAAGCGATTTCTGTAATAACATTAGCAATAAGATGTATTTGAATGTATGAATTAAAGCATCATTAAATTAATTCTAATCATACGACTTTATTCAAATACTGAGGAAAAACAATATTGATATACAAAGAGAGAGACATAAACTGAGATACACACTAGAAGACACAGTAACAAGAATCTTTGTTTTGAAATATTTGGAACTCCTGATCTTGGCAAACTTAGATTAATATCACAATATCTTTACACACACGCCATCCTTTTCCAGGAAAAACTCAACCTTTATCACTCTGAAAGTGATAGTTTAAATAATAACAAACTCTTGCTGGTTTCTAGGAACAAAAACTAATTACGCCGTAAGGCGTTCCCTCTGAAAGGAACTCCCCTCCATGCCGCGGTGTCTCGTTATGGGCCCTTAGATCAATTTTTAGACGATGGAATAAACTCCAGCCATTAGATCGTCGGTGAAAAATGTTGTAGGTGGTTCAGATTATTGGAATGTCGTAGGCAGTTGAGAATATTGCGCTTTTTAGAAACTGTTTTCGTGCTGTTTTCCATCCTTAAGACAGTTGTCACTCAATGATGGGCCTTCCCCTCAATTTTTCCATCCCCTTCTTCATTTCCATTCCCCCTCTCCTTCCATTAATTCTCTCGCCGCTCTTTCCACTTCCTCTCTCTTCACCAATGCATCTGCGCCCTTCTACGCTTCAATGCCCACCTTCATCTCCTTCACTAGAAGGAAGGCATTCATTCTCTGTTCAGAAAAGAGAGGCCAAGCGATCATCGACACTCCACGTAAGATGCTTTCGATCGTTGAATTCCAACCGCAATGAAAAAGGAAACCGTCTGTGGATGGATGAGAGAGGACAACAATATGAGGTGCCCATGAATCCACCACAAATCCACGGTCCTGGATTCGAGTCTCGAAACCCTCAGGTAGAACCTCCCTCATATCTGCTTCGGTAGTCATTGTGGATTCAGTTGGAGGAGGAGGGTCCTTACGCAACACCCAAAGGAACCGCTGCACGCTTGCTTCTAGCCCCAAAGCTGGTTCCTGAATCTGATTCTCCGACAGGGTGCCGCGGCTCCCAAAAGAAACGAACAGAACTGACGAGGCGGGCTGGCAGTCCAACCATTTGAGGCAGCCCTCCTTCTCAAACTTCTCTTCAGATTCTGACAGAGACAAAGTTATTAGCAGCCCAACCGGATAAATAGAAGGGGTCATTTCAACAGCGCTCAGAACCTTCCTTCCTTGAGAGCTTTTATTTGTGCTGGTTCCATTTCTTGGCATGTATTTATCAGAATTCCATGAGCTTCCTGAAGTCGAAGGGAATGTTGAATGAACGAGTTGAATGAAATATCAGATCTGTCTAGAAGAGGGTCTGGCAAATCTATTCCGAGAATCGGCGGAAGGCCCGTCAGAAAGAAATTATAATTAAAGTGGATGTAGTGTATATGTGATGTGGCAATGTCATGGCCTAGATTGTCAATCATAGCAACTCTCTGATTAGGACGTGGTTTAATATGGGGATATGTGTTCCAGCTTTTTGAATGCATGTGAAACTAAGCTGCCATGTTGTTCCCTTCTATCCATTGTATAAGACTTGTGTAACTGGTTCTGTTTCCTTGGTTAAGTGCAGGTTTCAGTTGATCAAATAAAAGCTGCAAATAAGTACACTGATGACACCATCTATGCTGGAGAAAAACTTATAATTCCTTAAGAGGGATATGGGAGCTCAGATTATATTTGAAAGTTTGTAGTACAGGTTGTCATGGAATGTGTATGCAGTAATTTGCACAACAACCTCAAGTCCCCAGTCTTGATTAGATATAAGAGGTCGTCCAGTCCAGTTTGAGTTTTGGATTGTTTATGGTAGGTTATCTATCACAAATTTTAAGGAAATATGTGATAAGCCAGTTGGAAATGTATTTGTTTTGTTTATACAGGTTTCTTTTAGATTTGTTACTCAGGGGCATGATGTCATGTTCTAGAGATACCCTGTCCATGTATCTTTACTATCTCGTAAAATGCAAGTTGAATGCTAATCATGCCAGAGTCCAGTGATTCTATATCCTTTTTCCAACTTTTACGCTGAAAATATGCATATTGTCACACCAATGCATTTGATTACCCATTTAACACCAAAACAGAAGGCACGGGTCTAAAAATTGTTTAGTTTGAGTTTGTGATCAGGATGTGAAATGGTTGCAGACAATTACCAATTTGCAAATACTTGTGAAGGGGTTTTGAGAGTTACAGTATGTCATGTATGTAGACACACCTCCCATGGTCATAGGGGCACTCCAATTCAAAATTTCTTCTGCTCTCCAATCAGATTTCCTATATGGTTTTTCAATTGTACTCTCCCATAGTAGAACATATTTTGTATGCAAAACATAGGCGAAATTATATTGCATCACTGAAATCAGCAAGCAAACCTAATCAACATCCCACATGGGGAGGGGTTGAAGATGGGAGCTACCTACGATGGAAATAAGTTATCTTGAGAGACATCCATGGTTGACCAAGTCTCACACAATATCAAAGCCACTCCTAACCCAATTGAAAGGGAGGAAGGAAAAACTCTTAGCTGACATTGAGGCGCAACTTGGGAAGGTGATATATGGTGTATTATTGTTGCAATGGCAGGGGATGGATTTTTATTGCTGGTTGGACCAAAAGAAATTGATGCAAATCGATATTAACTACTTATTGATAATTTTTCCCACTGAGTTCCCTGAGGTCGAGTATAATGCTTTCCTTGCTTATCAAAGAGTATTGCTTATCAAAGAGTATTGATTCCTTTTCAATTTCAACATTCTGGATAACCAAATCTAGTTCTCTGTAATCATTGCAAAAGGGAGTCCATTGTCATGTAGGGTTTGAATTGTTATTATCTTCTTGTTGCATGCTAATCTTGATCATCTTGCTCAACTTCTAAGGTTCTTAGTGGCCTATCCTTTTCAGATCCTTTGACTAACCTATATCTCTCCAATCTTGTAGGAAGGTCATCAAACTCTCCCTTTTATCTGCCATGGTTGGCCAGGATTAAAATTTCAAAGGGAGTAGCCAGAGGCATGTCTTATTTACATGAAAGGAAGTTTGTTCATGCAAATATTAATCCAAGCAACATCCTTCTAGGCTTTGACATGGAGCCATACATAGCATATTTTAGGCTAGAAAAGCTACTGGACATTGCCAATGTCAAGTATAGTAGCTCTGCTATCCACCTAAGGAACCTTGAAGGTATATTTTCAGGGAGAAAACGCTCCACTGGCTCCTGCGATAGCCTGCAAACAACACCTGATCTGCTGAGCAGTCCAGGCACATCCAAGAACTTTGTATCTCCTTACCAGGCCCCAGAGGCATTGAAAAATCTCAAACCCAACCAAAAGTGGGATGTTTATTCCTTTGGGGTTATTTTTCTGGACATTCTTACTGGGAAGCCACCTTCAGATAAGGATTTTACAGCGTGCGGTAAAAACTTTGTTAATGACAAGCATCGCCTTTTGCACATCATAGATCCTACTCCTCAACCAGAGGTTGAAGGAAGGGAAGAAATCTCAGTGTCTGTGGGGATTGCATTGAATTGTGCTTTTGCTTCCCCTCAAAAGAGAACATCAATGAAGGAGGCATTGCATTTTCTAGAAAAAATGCCATCATCCACAACCGATTAACCAATTCTTTCTTCCTATGTATCATCCTTGCTTTGACATAGGTTGGACAAAGATGAGGACTTACACCCACATTCCGTATTCAACAACTCTACTTAGACATTGCCATAACTGACATAGACACCTCTATGATTGGGACTCAGACAAACTCTGTTGTCAACTCAGTTGCTTATGAAATCTCTAGAGTCTTCTTAAAAATTTCAGTATTCTACAGTTGAGGATTGTAGCAAAACTCAGGGATCAAACTTAACTCCATGCTTATGAGGCATCCGCGTTCTCACAGTTTACTTGCAACTCATTCTCAGTTTTAATGGGAAGGTGATATATGGTGTATTATTGTTGCAGTGGCAGGGGATGGATTTTAATTGCTGGTTGGACCAAAAGAAATTGATGCAAATCAATATTGAAAATTAGATTTATTGGTTCAGCTATAGTTTGCATATACAAAGAAGAAACTGCTCCTTTTTTAGGTTAGAATATTTATATATACATGTTCATCTCAGCAACAAATGATAATCTATCAAAACCATGAGAGTGCTACACAACTTCCTTCATAAGCCTTCTTAGGAAGACCATGAAATAAGACAAGTGACCCTGTGCTTGTATTTGTATCTTATTCTACATAACATCTTCTTACTTAGCTAGAGAACAATTGGCTGCAACATTTATATAAGTTTCTATGGAATGTTTCTGCTGTTATATATTGAACAAGTCCATTATACCGTATTATTGGATTTTGCAGAGTCTATCCCTGTTTTCTCTTATTTAGAATATATATCAACCCTTTTGTTTTGTTTCAAGGATATGTTGCAGTTTATTTCATTTCTCTTTTATCTTTAAGATGGATATTTATCTTTTTTATCACCACATTCTCTGTGGTTCATTTAAATTGGATATTTGTCATTTTGTTCACTGGGTTCTCTGTATTTTGTTATAACTAGCTATTGATAATTTTGCCCACTGAGTTCCCTGAGGTCGAGTATAATGCTTTCCTTGCTTATCAAAGAGTATTGCTTATCAAAGAGTGTTGATTCCTTTTCAATTTCAACGTTCTGGATAACCAAATCCAGTTCTTTGTAATCATTGCAAAAGGGAGTCCATTATCATGTAGGGTTTGAATTGTTATTCTCCTCTTGTTGCATGCTAATCTTAATCATCTTGTTCAGCTTCTAAGGTTCTTAGTGGCCTATCCTTTTCAGATCCTTTGACTAATGCTATATCTCTCTAATCTTGTAGGATGGTCATCAAACTCTCCCTTTTATCTGCCATGGTTGGCCAGGATTGAAATTGCAAAGGGAGTAGCCAGAGGCCTGGCTTATTTACATGAAAGGAAGTTTGTTCATGCAAATATTAAGCCAAGCAACATCCTTCTGGGCTTTGACATGGAGCCATACATAGCAGATTTTGGGCTAGAAAAACTACTGGATATTGCCAATGTCAAGTATAGTAGCTCTGCTATCCACCTAAGGAACCTTGAAGGTATATTTTCATGGAGAAAATGCTCAGCGCCCGCGATAGCCTGCAAACAATGTTTTAATTTATAATAGAATTATCATGGTAAATTGGTATAAGAATATTAGTAGAAAAAATCACCTAGTTATAAGCCTAAATATTGGCAGGCTAATTCTTCATGTGGCATAATCAATTAACCATGTTATCTTGCTACATGAAGCAAAAAAATGACCCATGGATCCTAATACTTTTTAGGGCTCTTTTTCAATTCTATAGGCTTTTCTTCTTCTTCTTCTTCTTCTTCCTGAGATGGTAAAGATAATGACTCAAGAATGACTCTAAGCTTACTAGATAACCAAATTCTTAACATACCTTGCAATGCATATTTGTTACACCTCTATTATAGACCAAGGCAAATGTAACAAATCAATGTACACTAGTGCATCAATATGATTGTTTTCACATAAGGCTTGATCATTAAAAGGACATTAAGGTTTGTACCTTTTGGGACAATTGCTAGTATAGTCAACATCAGAGAAAATACAAACGACCCAGAATATGAGAGAAAATACAAATGACCTAGATCCATTAAAACCTTGAAAGTTTGTTCATGAACTCTCTGAATCTGGTATAAAATGTGTGCTGTATTTGAAACTTCAATTTGCCATTAAATTAATGGGACATGAATTCCCACAAAGCAGTTCAAAAATGTGCAATTAAGTTGAGCTTTCATCTTGTCATTCAATTGATGGACACTCAATATTAAATATAAGATAAATATATAGGAGTAGCATGTGAGTGTTAGATTTATAAAGAAGATTATTTTTTTTATTAATAAAAATATAGATAGTTAGTTTCATTTTAAAGGGTTATAAATATGAGTTATAAATACAAGACTTAATAGGTTGTAAATATTTAAAGTGCTGTAAATATGAGTAATTAATTGTTTTTACTCAAAATCTGATAAATAGCAATTTAGCAATTTCTTTTTAATTGAGTGACTTAAATTCATGTTTCTTTAGGTTGAAGGTAAAGCCACTAAAGTGCAAAAATTGTGATGCCAATAATTAGAGGGATTGTCATCATGGGGTGATAAGAAATTTAATATTCCAAGAAGAGGAGGTAGTAGTAGATTCTAAATAAATTAGCAATGCAACAACATAAATGTTTGCAACAAATTTAGAGAGATCCACCTTGTTGAATAATGCACACACTACATGGATAATGGATTTCCGCACTTTATACTTTACGGCGTTTTCTTTGCACCATCTGGTGCAAATGCTAGTTATTAAGGAGTTCACAAATACACCACAAATACCTAGACCTAAGCTTTTTCCATTTTAATAATTAATTTTACAAGTTTTTCTTTCGAAAGAAAATATTTTAATAATAAACTGCGATTTGTATTTTATATTGATAGCAATGAAGTTATGAAATTGCGCCTCTTTTGTTCTGTAATCATGAAAAAGGAAGATGTAATTACAATAACAGTTTAATGATTTTCAAATCCTTTATTATTACAGGGAGCATAATATTTAAACTGTTATTGTAATTACATGATCTTCCTTTTGCAATTATTGTTCAGTAATGGTGTTTTATTTTTAGATTTTTCTTTTCATTTCTTTAACTTTTTTCTAAATGACCAATTAAGTTTTTAGTGAAGTTTTTATATATAACCAAAGCATAATTTAAATAATAAAATAACATGTATTTAAAAATGAAATAAACTACTATGCCAGCTGCAAATGATTGTGTTTTTTTATTTATTTTAATATTGTAGAAATATCAAAAATACATTTTTACTTGAAAAAAAAATTGACATGCCAAGAGCAACCGCAATATACAGACCATTTACGGTGCCCATTGATTTGGCTGGTTGAATTTAAATACATGGCTTGACCGGTTTAAATGTGCAACGGAGTGACGCACAATAAGGTAATGCTCTCCTTTAATGAGTGGACATGAAAATAAAACTTACAGGCTAGGTTTGCTTTTCACCTCGGCACTAGCATGTCTCATGAAGGATCCACAGCTGCATGGATATCTAAGAATGTCGTTGAAGTAGTCGTTGTACGGATTCATGTTGATGTCAGGATGTGCCACGTAATCCAGATCTATCAAAGCAGGCATAATTGGCGACGGAAGGGATTCTCCCTCACTTGTCAGCATCGACACCACCCGGGACATTGAAGGCCGCGACGCTGCAGCGGTTTGAGTGCACATAAGACCTATTTTAATCACCCTAGTCCCTTCCTCCCACGAAAATATGGGATCCATAAGTGCTAATGCTTCCTTTGTGTCATACAATCTCCATGCCTGAGTGGTCAATATCAACAAGAACAGCATCAAGCTTCAGTTAGCTATGGAAATTTCAAGAAATTTTCAACTAGAATTATGAGTTCCACGTGAACCATACTCTTTCAATGAGAAACTCCATGTCATCACCCAAAACATGTTTCTTTCTTCCGCTGATAACCTCAAGTAAAAGAACTCCAAAGCTAAATACATCTGCTTTCTCTGTCAGCTGTCCGCGTAAGGCGTACTCAGGCGCCATGTAAGCTCTGCATAATGTCATGTAGATGAAATTTCCATATTTTAAAGTTTAAACCTCTCTAAATTACATAGTCAATATATGGTAAGTTATTAAATAAATTGAGGGGACATCACGAGATTGAACTCTAGAGAGAAATATTCTTACAGTATCCCTGCAACTCTAGTGCTCACATGGCTCTCATCTTCTGCAAAGAGTTTGGCTAAACCAAAGTCCGCTATTTTGGGTCTGTTTTTATTGTCCATTAAAATATTGCTTGCTTTAATATCTCTATGAATGATCCCAATCTCAGACTCCTCGTGAAGATATGCTAGCCCACGCAGTTCCCACTATGATTTCATACCTCGTTCGCCAGTCAAGTAAATGGCGTTTTGTTATGTCTGCAATTATTGCATCACAGGTAGTGAAAACATTAGCAAGCTACATACACAAATTTGAACAAATCAAGGATCTATGCAGCCATTAAGCAGTTAAATAGTTAAAAGCAAACCAAATATAATCCTGTCGAGACTACTGTTGTGCAGGTATTCGTAAACCAGTAGCCTTTCTGAGTTTTCAACTGAGCAACCAAGCAATTTGACTAGATTCCTGTGCTGGACACGACTGATGAGATTCGCTTCATTCAAAAATTCCACATCAACTTCTCTGCCATCTGAGAGAACCCCCTGCAGCAGATCAATGAATTTCAAAATTATTTATATTCTTCAATAATACTCGAGCTGCTGCCTCCAAATCTGTAAGTAAGTGAATGCTAAACGCTCACTTTAAAAACGGATCCAAATCCCCCTTCACCAAGCTTATTCTCTGCTTTAAAATTGCTTGTAGCCTCCTTCAGAATACTGTACTTGAATATAAGTTCCGGATTTGCTATATTAGAGGACAAGTTAATTTCCAATTCCTGGGCTGCGGAAACAATAACAAGCCGTCAGACAAAACAATGACTTCAGATTTCAGGGAGAAACGGACTTCAGATAGGAGATATTACGAATTTTTTTTGAATTTAATGAAAATAGTTTTGAATTAAAACAATTAATTACTATCAATCAATTTAAATCAATTTGATTGTTGAAGTTTAGTGAAGAAGATAGTGTGATGTGTGATATTTCTTCAGGAAGTTGTAAAACTTATTGTTCAGTCATATATGCGCAGGAACACGGATGGTTTTAAAGTCTAAGATTTTGATCAGACATACAGGTAGTGTATTGGTGCATGGAGTCATATAGATGTGAGAATAATGCAGAAATAGATTTAGTTATGAGTGGTTGAACTGAATTAGTTGTAGGTGGTTGAATAGAATTAGTTATGAGTGGTTAGGTGTTATTCCTATATAAGTGTGATGTAAGTGAACAAATAGATTAATGAAGTTTGTGAGTTTTTTGTTTTAAGTTACGTGTGTGGCTGCTGGACGTTGATCTGTGGACGGTGTGGTCGAAGTCTGCTTGAAGGATACCCTGTGGACAAGCAAATCCGGCTCGAAGTTTTCAGCAGACAATGCAGCAGAAAGAAATAACTTAAGATTTTTAAATCCATCATTCACTGAGGTGTCTTTGTTTATGTAGTTTCCATTATGCCTGTTATGTCTTTGATTTGATTCATTATTCTTTCTCCTATAGCAATCTTTTGCCAAATGTCCAGGTTTTCCACAATAATGACATACAATGTTCCTTTTAACATAAGAATCAGGAGGTGCCATACCTTTCTGCTTTGCTTGAAAACGGCCTCTGTTTCTGTCCCATGATCTCCCTCGGAATGGTTTTTGCCAACCACCATTGTTGGAGAGGGGAATGCTGGTAGAGTGCTGCATTGCGTGGAGTCCCTTTCCAGAACATTGCCTGGTGTTTTTTGCAAGCTTATCGTGGTCATATTCTTTTTCAGTCGGCCCGGTTTTCTTTTGTTCAAGAGAGTGCTGTTAGTGAGCACCGTTTGTGACAGGTGATAAAGCTAACTGATATGTCTATTATTTTAGACAATGATCTTTTTAATGATCATTTTCTCATGAACCCATTTGGGATTAGCAGTGTTTTGAGTCCATTGACAAAGAGTTTCATGAAGAAATCACTCATGCTGTTGAAGAAATCACTGAGATTAAAACTTGCCCGGTTGTTAGAAGTTTTATTGGATCTACTTTCAAGATGACTGCTACTTTGGAGGATACTACCATGGATGTTCTTCGAAGGCCGCTCATGTTCAAAGATGACTGCATTTTGGTGACTCCTTCGTTGGTTCCTCATGGAAAGTGGGGAGAACATGAATTAAATTACCTCGTTCGAGATCTTGCATTGCCTCTCAATCCAAAAGAGGTTGTTGACGTTAAGTATGTACGCAAGGAGCAAAGGAATTTCATAAGGAAACCCAAAAAGGTGAAGATGAAACTGCACCAGCAATGGAAAAGGAACAAGCATGGACCTTTTAATAAGAAGGCAAAAATGAAATGTTTTGTTGTAAGCCTAGCTGAGACTTAGACCAGCAGGCAAGTTACAGTTTCAGTCGTCATGATTAAGAATATAGTTTCTTGTATATCGTGCTATAGTATATATTTGTTATATAGTTGGAATTAAGGGGGAGTGGTAGAAAGGTATTAATTCCAACTACCCTCTGTTAATGCAGTAGTTAGAGCAATCTAGAGAATACAGCAGATGTTCAAAGTACAAGTTCTAGAAGTCAGTTAGGTATGGTAGAAAATCCATTTCAAGTACAAGTTCTAGAAGTCAGTTAGGTATGGTAGAAAACCCATTTCTCCATTAAGGGAGGATGTGAGAATAATGCAGAAATAGATTTAGTTATGAGTGGTTGAACTGAATTAGTTGTAGGTGGTTGAACAGAATTAGTTATGAGTGGTTAGGTGTTATTCCTATATAAGTGTGATGTAAGTGAACAAATAGATTAATGAAGTTTGTGAGTTTTCTGTTTTAAGTATAGAATTGTGGAATGGACCATATGGTGCATGGAGTCATATAGAATTGTGGAATGGACCACAGATGTACCATCTTTGAAAGAGGAAATGTAAATTCTTAGGTGAAATGTTTGCTTAACCATACACATGAAAAGATATCCTATATAACTAACGGATCCAGAAGCTAGTTACCTATGTAATCAGGGAGATGAAAACTTTTTAATAGAAACTTTAACATAAAGTGATTGGGACCGGGTTGTTCTCCCTGTATCAAGTTTAAGGGGATTGTTAAAGTGGCTCAGAAAAAATGGTTATTTGACTCTAGGTTTATCACAACCTATGATTTTGCCCATAAAATTCAATTCCAATGTAACCTGTTTACAAACTAAAAGACTAGATGTTAATTTGTACTAGTATCCATTAAAATCTTGTGATCTCCAAAATATTTCCAAAACCAGTAATTGATATAAAAATAACATGATACCCGAAAGAAGAGTGATCATTTAAAAAATCACAAGCTAATAAGAGCACACTGAATGATACCTCTGGTTAGAGAAATCTGTTGCCAAAATTTCCGAGATGAAGATTTCCATATGCAAAGGCCAATGGCCGCAATTAACCCAACCATAGCGGATGTCACGGCCAGAGTTACTCCAAGCACTTCAGATCTTTGAAAAATGTGTAAAGCTCAGAACGCAAATAGCAGTTCATGGATCCGAATTGAGAGCCAATAGCTCCAGTCTGGCATCCCGATATTTGTGACAGGGCAAAATCCAGGCACGATCCGCAGTCTGTTGAGGATAAATCTCTCCAACACTGCGCTATGCTGTAGATATGCTCCGTCGCATTATATGGCGCAACGGCTGAATCTGCAGCAAAATGTTTAGGACTTTGGGCCGCTTCATTGGCAATATTTAGGAGCATGGCCTTAATAGTATTTGAGAACTGCTGTGACTGACTGCTGGTAAGGGGATTGCAGAGAACTTTTTCCTGCCCACTGTCACTATAATTGCCGTAAAAGGAATGATTGTCGTAACGTAAGAAGCATCCATCTAACTGAATGAATCCGGACGTGTTCTGGCATCCGTCAACAAGCCTGGATTTCGCCGTGGATGCGCACTGTTGGCAATCAGAGGAATTTAAATCTCCCCTGCACTGGGCAAGCCCATAAACCGTAGTGTTGCTGTTTTGCGCAGCATCAACAACACTAGAAATATTGAATCCGCTAAGGTAAACGTTGCTCACCAGTGATTCCAAAACCTGGTTTAGATTACTCTGGAAGGCGCTACCGTTTGCATATTCGCTAGTCCCACAACCACGCCAAACGGTAGCAATGTACGGATCAGCCCCAGAGAGGTGCATGCGCATACCCAGGCACACTGTAAGTAATATAGTGCTGATTAATGTTTTCATCTTCATCGCCATCGCCATGAACGCCCCTCTTACAATCCGCTGGAGTCCCAAAATTATAGCTTTTGCATTTGTTTTGAGCACGCGGGTGTGCCAACTGGATCCTAGAACGCGTGAGTTGACCGAATTAACAATATAAAATAAACCAGAAACCTGAACAAACTTTTTTACAACCGCAAGGAATTGACCGAGTCGAACCCGGGAAAAAAATTGGAAGCATGAAACTTGTTTTCTCAAACAAATCAATTTGTTTATTTTCTATGACATGGGCTTGCGAAAGAGAGCTCTTTAAACTAATCGTGTTACGAAGAAGTCCGTTAAAACACTACTACTCTCTCCATATTATTTAACATGATAAATCATGGGACGAACCAGTCATCACCCAACCATTCTTACCTAAAAGTTCCCTTATTTGACTGACTTACAGAACTTGTTTGCATAAATCTCGTTGGTGGAATTATGTGACGCAATGAACTCGTCGCCATAACCATTTTCGGAAGTCAAAATTACAGCGCAATGGAATCGTCTGCATAAAAGTTCCCTTATTTGACTGACTTACAGAACTTATTTGCATAAATCTCGTTGGTGGAATTATGTGACGCAATGAACTCGTCGCCATAACCATTTTCGGAAGTCAAAATTACAGCGCAATGGAATCGTCTGCAAAACCATTCTCATACAGAAGTCACAGTACAGGTTAAAGGCCCTTTCACTAAATTTTGTTGAAATCGTTTCACTATAGTTTCTTTCCCGAAGAAAAAAACTAACTGGCTTTATATATATATATACATTAAAGCAAAACCCAGTTACATGAAAACATGCATCTCCTTGAAAATTTAGCCAAGTCGATCGGGAAAAGAAACATCTACATCCATCGTAATGGAGATTTTAAAAACATATCACTCCTCACAGTACAGTTAAAAAAATCATTTTCAACATATATATGGCCACCTCAAATGTGCGCAAAGGATTAACAAAGAAACATTATAAAAAGAGCTATAAAAACAGACCAAAATCTATCAGTTACATAAAGTTGATTTGTCTTTTTCTTCTCCTGTGCCTACCATGGTGGTACTGTAGAACATGATACTTTCTGGATCTTGCTACATCTGTTTGGAAAGAGTGTCCACAATCAGACTAGTCTCCTCGAAAATATGCGTCAAAAGTATAGTTACCAAAAAAAACCAATTAATGCAAAGATGTACTCTCTCCATTCCCAAGGTTTTGTGGGTCAAACCGTGAAGCTCCTTTAAACAAATCGTGAAGCTCTCTTAAAACCATTGATGATCATCTCCGAGTCTCCCAAAATCCAAAATGTGAATGTTTTGTATCCTAATGCCCCTTGAAAACCACAACAATGTCTCTCGAAAACCACAACAAGCCCTTGGCAAACCACAACAAGCGTCAGAGTGCAATAATCTCTACCCTGGTGTTTGTACTGCATCTAGCACTCCAATGCAACCTATAACATGTATGTGCATCCAAGTGGATCCACCTTCCACACCCACATTTGCCCCTTTGCGTCGCTCCATCAAAGTATCATGTGCATGTGGATCCACCTTCCACATCCACATTTGTCCTTCTGTGTCGCTCCATCAAAGTATCTCATTGGTAAAATAATGTGCGGGGCTGAGAGATGCCTTGACAAGTGGATCCACCTTCCACACCTACATTTACCCCTTTGTGTTGCTCCATCAAAGTATCACGTGCATCCAAGTGGATCCACCTTCCACACCCACATTTGCCCACATTTGCCCCATTGTGTCGCTCTATCAAAGTATCCTGCTGGTAAAATAATGTGTGGGGGTGAGAGACTTCTTGACAAGTCAGTGCACCTTCCACACCCACATTTGCCCCTTTGTGTCGCTCCATCAAAGTATCCTGCTGGTAAAATAATGTGCAGCAGTGAGAGACGCCTCAACAAGTCTGGGATGCGAGGACTCTTTGATTCACTATAACTTATTTGTTAGATGTTTTGGGGGATTTTCCCCGTATTTTTAACAATTAAAATTGCCATCAAATGATGCAGAGATTTAATGGAATCACAATTTTAATCCTAAATTGTAAACTCTTTATAATGAATATGTCTTATTGGATTCTTTTGTGTTCAATTTATTTATGCAATAAAAAATCTCAGATTAAATATATACTCAAAAAGATAGTTCAAACAATTTAATTAAAATATTTTTCTTAATAAAAAAACTTCAAAACATCTAAATATTTAGAATAAGTCCATATTTTTCATGTTACATACATTATTGTTTTTTTTTTCTTTGTTTAAGACTAACCTAAGTACCCACGGGGGATTTGAACCAGTGACCTATCACAAGGAGTGCCTTAACAGCGCACCCATTCATCGTCAATCCAAAGCCCCGTGGGCCGTTACACACATTATTGTTATGTATAGATGATAATTTTTTTAAATATATTACAATATTGCCTCATTAAATTATTAATTATATAATTAAAAATAATAAATTCTATTATATTATATTATTATTTAAAACTAAATAATTAAATAAAATAAAACAATTTTTAGTTTTATTATTTTTTAACTTTACTTACCAAGATTTTAAACTTCAATTTCATGCTTACACACTGCTTTATAATATAATGATTAGCAAATGAGCTGCCCGTAGACTATTCTATTTATTATTATATATTGTTTATATAATATTATAAATAAATAATATTATTTATTTTTAGTTTAACTTTATATGACATTTTGTATAATTTTTATTGTTTATCTTGTATAATTTTGTATTGTTTTTTTTTAATTTTACTTACGAACATTTTAACTTTGAATCTCATACTTACATAATGTTCTATCATGATTACCAACTCAGGTACCTATAAACTATTATTTTTATTATTATATATTATTTATATAATATTATAAATAAATAATATTATTTATTCCATTTTAATTTTATAACTATATACTTAAATTATATTAGTAATTTACACATTTTTTTTTTAACTAACTCTTTATCTTAAATAATATAATTCTTTAATGTCGATGGATTGCGAACCATCGTAGATATTATTCAATTGTAAATATAAATGTCATCAAACGAATTGGAATTGTTTGCATCGTACCATTGACATCCACAACCGTGTTGACGTTATAGCAAAGCAACTAAATCATATCTTGATTCTCTCTTAAGAAAAGAGAGGTACAAAACCATTATTTGTCGATTTTCCCTAACAACGAACCCAATATATTTGTATAGATATAATTCCGTTTAAAGTTAATTTTATTTTTATTTTTAAAGTTAATTTTAACTTTATTTTCATGAAGGATGAAATTGTGTTAGGATTGAGTAAGATATGGTGAAATTGTTAAAAGAGATTTAATTGTAAGAGTGTTTTCTGTAAAAATTACATAAAACAAAATTTCATTGATGCGTTTCGAACCAACCAGTGTGCTTCATCTTGAAGACAAGATGAGGAATCATATCTAGGAAATGGAATAAATAGATCATGAGAGCAGCGAACTAGCCGTTACGTTAGAAATAACAACTAGTTTGACTAAACAATTAAAATAACAAATTAAGCCTTTCACCCAGAATTAAAAAGAATTTAAATTTTATAATTAATATTATTTTTGAATTAAGAAATAAATAAAATAATTTTTATATGGAAGTTTTTATTTAATATTTTTATTGTTATTATAAAATAGTATATTTGGAAACTTTGTTGTTTATTATTTCTATTATTATTATTAAAATAGTAATATGGATTATGTAATATTTTTGTATTATTATTTCTATTAAATATTGAAACATATAAAATATTTTTTTTTGTTTTTTTTTTCTTTTTATTTCAAGTCTATTTTTGTGGTCCATTGTATTCTTCCTTTAAAATTAAGTTGGAGGGAGGGAGAAGATAAGATGAGGATTTGAGGGGAGTTCCATGGTAGTATTTACTAAATTTATTAAGAAATAACCACACATATTCTTGGTTGAGAATCATGTTGAACTAACCATAGAGTTAAAAGGGCACTTGATGATTGGATCCTTATTGATGAAGTTGTGCTCCTCCAAAGTCTTATCCCACTAACTTAATATCTTAGAAGGTCTTCTAGATCAACTTTCACTTCTGGCCTTTTGCATAGTGGGCTACTATATCGCCTATTTTGAAGCAACATCTACACCTAAAAGAAACATCCTCATAGTTAAAAAGTTGAGACTAGGTTTCCTATTTAACACGTCACTTGATTTCTACCATAAAACCTTTCTTTAAATCCATGACCTCATATTTTTGGGTGTATGTGGTGTTGTGCCTTCTTGTTATTTCTACGCCTCTAATAACATATATATTATCTTTCAATGAATTGAATTCATAAAAGTGGAGATCGAGTTTGGGTAGTCTAATCTACACAGAGACAAAATATAGGGTGTTTAATGCAGGATTAAAGGATTTACCAAAAGGCTTCATGCATAGAATTGCCTTTCCCTAAAGCCATGGACCAAATTTGAGGATTAGGTCTCTCTTCTAGCCAATCAAATTTTAGGTCGAAGAATGCTTTTGTAGAAGGATAGATAAACATTTATTCCTTGTTTTTTGACTTCCAATTTGAGGTTATCCACTTGTGTAGATTTATTAGATTTAGCAAGGGGTCATTGAATTTGCAAATGAGGCCATTATCTTTGAAATACATGGATTATTCTATTGTATCTTTCACTGTTGTGATGGAAGGGGAAGGAGCTTCAAATTCCATAAAAACCCTTGGCCCCTAGGCATGATAAATGGCCCTCCCAAACAATTACAACAAAGAAAGGCACCTCTGAAGGAAAATTTTGGTTCAAGCAGTAGTTGATGTTGATATCTAGGGAAGGTAGAGCCACGGAGCAACATAAAGAATTTTAACAAGAGACATTGTCTATTATTAAGGGTGATTTTGTAGAAGGATCCATTACTCAAAACCTAACTAGTATCATGGAGGTAGACTATTGTATTGAGTGCAGTAGAGTTAGAATTGATAAGCCTCTAGAGTTATCCAACATCTTGACATGAGGGTTAGGGGAATATTAGAAAGAGACCAAGGGAAGGGAATGGTTTGAGGATCCATAAGGGACATGAGAATGATAACATAGTATCAAAACAAATACCATTAAGCCACAATTGCAACTACAGATAGACCTAGTGAAGGAATGCAAAGATAAATTGTTTCATATTTTTCCCATAACTCAAAGGCATAAGGTGTATTGTTGGAAATAACATCCAACATCCACGTGTGCCAACATTTGTACTTTTTGTTCTATGAGATTAATTCAACATGCATTAGGGAAAATATGACAAATGCTTATTTACTTGTAGAATTTGTAATATGTAAGTACAAGCCATGTGTATTTGAAAGACATATAACCTATAGCTTGGAATGTAATTCTCTACTTATAATAATAGTACGAGGTTTGAGTTTTTGTTCATGCAATTCCATATATATTCTTTGTTATTCATCTCTAATTTCCTATTAAAAAGGTTTGAATCTTGAAGTCTTATATTAAGTATTTCATTGCAGAAATGGTCACTATTTCATATGATATCAAACCTATTCATCTCTTCTCACTATTTCATATAGTATCAAACCTATGCATCTCTAATTTCTTATTAGAAGGGCATTGAATCTTGAAATCTTATATTAAACATTTCATTGTAGAAATAGTAGTAAAGAGGTTTTTTTAGTCAATGTATCAAATAATATAGTAAATGACAATTATTATTTACACAATAGTTTTAGAATCCAAAAGCTAAATTGTTCAATATAATTATTATTTTATTTTGGTATAAAATTTTACTATAGAAAATTGGAAAGAAAAATACTCAATCCAAAAAAAACAACACATCCGAAAAAAGGGTGATAAAACGTTATAAATCTATTGAATTAAAGAGAGTAAAACAATTGGTGATTAAGAAGTGCATTTTGTTTGATTACAATATTGATGACGTCAAGGCAAGTTGGCCTATCCAATTATCTTGAGAACCATAGTAGATGTGTTGGAATAATTAAAACACCTTTTAACGAAAAAATTATCAAAGAAAATATATATGTTTCCAAATCCAACATCCTTGGAGTAGAGTCTTAGATATCATGGGTACAAGTTATGGGAGATCGTATAGTAAAAAAAGGTTTAAAATACATGTATCATGGATTTATAGAAATCCTCTGTATTTTCATAATTACGCCATAAGGCGTTTCCCTCTGAAAAACACTCTCCTGAAATGCCACTCTGTCACCTTTAACTCCCTTTGATCAATTATTAGACGATTCAAAAAATTTTAACCATTAGATCTCATCACCGCCACAACTGCTTCAACCATCAAGCGTATGAACCCTAACCTCACCGCCACAACTGCTTCAACTGTTAAGTGCATGAACCCTAACCGCCTGAACTATGAGCCTAAAACCCCATAGACACAGCGCATTTTCTGAACGCTTCCCCTTTTTCTGCATAAAGCTGGCCACATGAAAAAGAATGTGGAGAATAGATGGCAATAGACCCAACCCATTTTCTCAACGCTTCCCCTTTTTCTGCATAAAGTTGGCCACATGAAAAAGAATGTGAAGAAGAGATGCCATTACTGTCTGAATGGACACAACCAGTGGTGGCTGCCTTCTTTATCGGTGTAGGAATGCCGACAGTAGCAAAATCTTTTTCTTATGTAATGCCATATTTTGAAACATGCCCTTTAAAATTACTGGGAGTTTGATTTCAATGGTGGCATTCCTCCCATATATTCGTTCTGGAAACCCATACAATTTTTCTTTTCAAATAGTTGAATCAAATTTTTGTTGATGGCATCCGTGCCCAAAGGGAATTCTGCCCTTCTGATCAAGGTACCATTTCGTCATTTTCCTTTCAATTTTTTCAATTGAGCATGCCCATTGCTATTTTATCAATTTCATGGAGATATGTGTGCAGTGATATTGATTGTTTTTTGCAGAGAGGGGCTGAGCAACAGATCGAATCCCCATAGCGAACAATTGCAGTTGTGGGTTGATCCATTCATGGGGACTTGGATGAAGAGATTGATGGATTGCATCGTAAGGTTTCCCAGCTCAAAAATGTAGGCCATGCATCCCATATTTGTTAACCCTTGTTTGTCTACAAACCCCAATAAAGGGATCCTGTAATGAAATTGCTCTGTAATTTTCGAAATAGTCTGTGAAGGTAATATTGGCCTTTTGTATTATTTCATCAACTTCCAGATAGCTCAGAAGATAGAGTCAGAGGCTAGGTTCCAAAATGGGTTTCTCAGCGAGCTTTTAAGGATGAATTCTTTCAATATTTCCTTTTCTTGAAAATGATGGTCAAACTTATCAAAAATGTAATCATATCACAAATATAGGATCACTGTCTAGGTTCCAAAATGGGTTTCTCAACGAGCTTTTAAGGATGAATTCTCTCTATATTTCCTTTCCTTGAAAATGATGCTCAAACTTATCAAAAATGTAATCATATCACAAATATAGGATCATTGTCTCATGAATTTAGGGAAAACTATGCAAGAAAAAGAATTAAAAGAGAGGATAGCCTCATGCTCAAAGTTTTAATCGCTAAACCGTCTGCAAGTTAACATATCAGAACATAACTTACACGACTGTAGTTTGATGCAATATTTATTTTCTTCCTTTTTAGAAGTTATTTTGATAAACACACCTTAGGGTCGAGGTTTCACCACATAACACGAACTTTGTTCTGCTTAGGTACTAGGCCTGATGGGTTTCTGTTCTACCAGAGTTGCACAGGGCTTACATTATCCCTTACCCCTTTTTGACATGCCATTTGGGTGGGGCAGACGAGAGAAAGAAAGAAAACCCCAATGGATGGCTTAATTTTTACATTTGGGCTACCTATTTTTTGGTTAAATCCCATGTAAAATGGAATGTGGTGTACATTATTGTTTCAGTGATAGAAAATTGAAGCATATTTTGAGACATTAATAAAATAGTGTAGGACTGTATTCATGGTCTCAACAATCAGTTTTTAATTATGATAGAAATGTGAAACCTCGTTGTTGGATTGCTGCGTCGACCAAAAGCATATCATTTGAGGCTTTTCAATTGAATTTGTGTGAAATGCATATTTTAGGCTAGAATTTGGCATTTAGTAACTTATTTTTGTAGGGAAGAGAAGTCTCAAAAAATTCAGAACAAAATAGAGATCTATTTCCAAATTTTGGTTGAGAGTTAATAAATTACAAAATTGAGTATATTTTGAGTATATATTTTTGACCAGAAAGGATTGATATCAGAACCATTTTTATTATTATTATTTATATAATAATTTCGTTTTTATTGTTTAAGCAATTGTCCTCTCTTTCATTATAAAAAGAAATTGAAGGAAACTTGCAAATTGTCCTATGTATCTTAAGAATTTTCATTTGAAACTTCTAATCAATATGATGTGAGAAGCTGGTAAGGTATTAATTCTTGGTTTAGGTCTAAAATATTGTCAGGGTTATGAGTTCAACCTATTGTGCCTAGTTATTTTTTCATGGTCCCTTTAAATCAAGGATTAGGTTTCAGCGTTGGCATTCTAAATCTTTTTCAGCATTTTCTTTCATGCATTGAATGTCCATTTTTGGATGTTGTTTAGTGTTGAAATCAATAATTTTTACAACATTTGGGTTTAGAAATTAGAAACAACGAAATCTATTTTAGAGTGCAAAAATAAATCAATGTTATATCAGTGATGAATTTTTAATCCATGAGACCACTGCAGTTGAAATTAACTCACTCACACGTTGATGATGTAATTGATATAGGTTTTTGATTTTTTTATTCTTAATATCTTCAACAAGTTGTTAGTTTAAATCAGATCAAAATGATTCTTTGCGCTCACCTATATCCAAAATATAGGAAAATGATAGGTCATTTACAACATTTTCACATATAATCAAAATACAGGAAAAGTTCTAGGCCATTTACAACATTGCACAGTTATATTCTACTGAATGGTTGCTTCTTGTTCTTTTGGGTATTTGTTATTAATTTACGTCTCTAATTTGTGTAGCTTATTTTTAAAAGCTACCTTGGTTGTCTGATTATGTAATGATTATGTAATGACATGGTTGTGGCAGTAAATGACAATGATCAAAGGTCAAGCTGGAGTTAACAACATGAAAAGATTAAACAGAAATATAATACCGAAGGGTTCTAACAAAATGTCAAAAATCTCCTGACAGTGTTACATGATAGTGTACGATAACATACATAACTAAGTGCATAAATATGTGCCCCTAGAATAATATGTACAGAAAAACCCAATGCAAACAATTTTTTTTTTTTTTTTTTTGTCTTTGGTAGTATTTACATATATATGACTCGAAGTTCAAGTTCACTTTCACATTACCAGCTACAAGAAAATTTCATGATGGGTAAACCTGTGCAATTTAATTGATTGATTAATAATTTAATTTAATAAAAAGTGGAGAATGTGGTTTTTATTTTTTATATAAATTGATTTATTTGAATTAAGAAAATTAAAAATTAAAATGATGTATATATGTGTAAAATTATATTTATATTGAGTGAGATTGTATGCTTTTTGTCATTTGAATTGTATTTTGAATATATAAATGGGTTCAACACTTTAAACAATTATTTTTATTGGTTTACTATTACAAGTATTTTGTAGATTTTTAAAATGGTTAAATTACATCTTAATTGATTGATTGATAATTTAATTTAGTAAAAAGCGGAGAAATTGGCTTTTAATTATTATATAAATTGATTTATTTGAATTAAGAAAATTAAAAATCTAAGTGGTGTATATATATGTGCAAAGTTATATTTATTATTATATAAATTGATTTATTTGAATTAAGAAAATTGAAAATCAAAGTGGTATATGTATGCAAAGTTATATTTATTTTGGGTGAGATTGTATGTTTTTTTTGTTATTTGGATTGTATTTTTGAACCCTTGGATTGTGTATATTAGATAGCTAAAAAAAATGATAAAAAGGTTCAATAGTTAAATTATACTAATTAAAATAGTGCAGTCTAATTATAACAAGTTTTTATTTTTTTCCAAAATTTAAGAAGAAAACTTTCAATGACATTCTAGGGATATAATTTGTAACACTACAATATCGTTAAATTATATCTTAATTGATTGATTGATAATTTAATTTAGTAAAAAGCGGAGAAGTTGGCTTTTATTTACTGTATAAATTGATTCATTTGAATTAAGAAAATTAAAAATCAAAGCGGTGTGTGTGTGTGTGTCTATATATATATATATATATATATGTATGCAAAGTTATATTTATATTGGGTGAGATTGTATGTTTTCTTTGTTATTTTAATTGTATTTTTGAACCCTTAGATTGTGTAGATTAGATAGCTAAAAAATGATAAAAATGTTCAATAGTTAAACTATACTAATTAAAATAATGCAATCTAATTATAAAAAGTTTTTATTTTTTTTCAAAATTTAAGAAAACAGATCTCAATGGGGTTCTAGGGATATAATTTCTAACACTACAATATGGTTAAATTATATCTTAATTGATTGATTGATAACTTAATTTAGTAAAAAGCGGAGAAGTTGGCTTTTATTTATTATATAAATTGATCCATTTGAATTAAAAAAATAAAAAATCAAAGTGGTGTATATATATGCAAAGTTATATTTATATTGGGTGAGATTGTAAGTTTTTTTTGTTATTTGAATTGTATTTTTGAACCCTTAGATTGTGTAGATTAGATAGCTAAAAAATGATAAAAAGGTCTAATAGTTAAACTATACTAATTAAAATAATGCAGTCAAATTTCAATGGGATTCTAGGGATATAATTTGTAACACTACCTATCATATCACTTTTGTTTTTATGGGTTATAGGAGGTGTTACTGACATTTTAAGTCAAATTTCTCAATTATCATTAATATACCAAGTTACAAAAATGTCAAATATCTAAAACTTTGCAGAAATATCTTAAATTGACAAGATTGCAAGGATCTTAAGGAAGCATAAGGGAGCTTCAACCTTTAGGCCTTTAAATACGATCCGGAGCTCCCTTAGACCCATTGGACCCCAAGAATATGAAGGGTGTGTTGAAGAATATAATGCTTTCAAGAAATAGTGAGATATTCTTCTTGTTCTTGATCATCATATTAATAAATTATAAGAAAACAATGAGTAGAATATATAAAGGTTTTAGGAAAACAATGAGTAGAGTATACAAAGTTTTTAGAACAAACTCGAAGTGGTTTTAATTCTCATTTTAAATAGGATGAAACAAATTAGATTAGATGTCGTGTCTATTAGGGGGCGTCATTTTTTGGGACTCTAAAACAAAACTAATCAGCGTGTACGTTACCAATCTGAAATCATTGTAGATTATTGGATGAATATAACTTTAATATTATTGCACATATCCATAATGAACGAATCAACCAAAATAAAATATTGAAATAAGAATTGAAAATGGGAGGTGGCTAGATGATATTGAGTGAGTGATATACATGTGGCTAGCTAACACAGTAAATGAATAAACCATTGAATGAAATTGTTATAAACAAAAGAGGTGTTGGAAAAACACATTAGAATTTTGAGATAGTATCAACTGTAGTTTATTGATAGATCTAAGCATATCAAGAGCATGGTATTTTCATCCAAACCACATCCTAAAATTATGTTGAAAGAACACATAGAAGCAAATATGCATGTAGTGGAAGTTCATGAGAAAATTGACACTGTGGAGTTATTAGAGAAAGCAGGGATCATGAATTTTTAGGAATTTTACATTATAGATGCAACACACATTCCAGAACTATTACACCATTACCATGCTTCAACAATCACTAAGCTATCAAATTCTGGTTTTAAGTCAAACTTCCAAGATCTCCCTAGTGTGCTTTGGTAGTTCAAGTTTCATCCTTGATAGGATGGTCACATGGAAGCTGTCGAGAGCATGAGGAGCATTTTTTCTCTGAAAAGTCATGCAAGATTTTGAATTATTTAAATTTAGAAACCCATATAACACTCTAGAAGCATTGAGAAGCTTTGGAATGCCATGGAAAATAACCTCTCGAAGGCACCAATGACTGGGTTGAGGAAGATGGTAGCACAACTTTAGCACAAATTGCACTTCAATACAACAAGTTGAAGTGTGCTTTAACCCTGATAATGTGCAGGCCCATGCTTCCTATGCCTTCAACAACTATTACATTAAGAATGGGATGTTTCCTAACACTTGTGACTTCGTCGAGAGTGAAACTCTTACTACACAAGTTAATCCATATGAGTTTTAAATATATTTAAGTCTCTTACCATTAATAATATGTTTATTACTATGAAAATATGTTTGTTGTAATTTAGTATTGCACGAACCTCCCTTTAAGTTGCAAGCTCTCGAAACCTCTTACCCAAATAGATGCAACTTATTTTTATAATTTTGATTTCTTTCTTTGTTGTTCTCAAGAAGCCTCTGCTACAAATTTCTCATCATTATTAACCAACATAACTTGCTTTAGGCTTAACCAAGGACAATTTTTTTAATTAACATTTATAATAATTTATAATTTGAGTAGTAGTAGGAACAATCATCTAGTTAAAATACACCTGATCTCATTACTAATAAGTTATGTTTGGAGAGTTATTAAGCTTGAAGTTTTGTGAGGCCAATTCTAAAATCAGTGCAAAGGAGCAGTGTTGCCATTAGTTTAACATTCTAAATTGAAAAGTAAGAAATTTGCATGGGAAATATTATCTACCTTTAGATTTTCATTTGTTTTTTCAATTCTACAAATTCAGCATTATATCTACATTTTTCATAGAATATGGACTAGTGCATGTGACTTTTGCAGGTCACACCAAGAACCTCTATTATGTTGTGGTAATTATACAAGAGTACACCTCATGAATTGTTCACTTGACAACAAAGCCAAAATTCCTACAATTGAAAATGCCTCCAAAATTCCTCTGAACTCACCACCATCACTGAAGCAAACATATACAAGATCTAACATTAGGCAAACATATATTTTTAAAATTTTGAGGATGGTTATGAAAAATAGGGTTAAAATGATATTTGTTTATGTATGATTGACCACCTGGTATAGTCCCAAAAATTAAAAAATGTCATGTGAATGATGTAGTGGGAATGATGTACTCTAGTCTCGTTGTTTTTCACTAACGAGAAGGAAAATAAATAAGGTGGATTATAGCTGAGTTGGTTATGAATGTTAGATGTAGTAATTTTTTTACAGTACTGATTCTTTGTCCAATTTTAAGATTTCCACTATTGATAATAGGTTATCGACCAAGACTCCTATGTAAAACTTTATGAAATATTAAAACACTTTTAATACATTGTGTTGGTTTTACTATAAATTTGGACCCCACATCAATTCCATGTGATTATGATGGTGGAGAGGACAGGGAGCCTAGATGATAAGTCAACTCCGGAGTTCTTGAAATGGAAATTTCTTCTTGGGAAACTTCCTTGTTGGCATTGGTGAAAAAAATCCATTTGTTTTTACTGAAATTGCAACATTTAAATGCTTTGATAGAAATCCAAATTGAGAATATTGAAATAGGAGTAGATTGATTGCAATAATGGCAGGCCAGGTGTGAGTAAAATATATTTTTAGATTTGCCCATAATTTTTGTATCATATGTTTTGGAGAAGAGTTGATAAGTGGAATATGGTTGGTTTGGGGGTTATGGATCCCATCAATAAGTGAGTAAAATCAACCCATGAATATGTGAGTAAAATGTACCTCATGATTCAATAAATTGTGTTATGGTCATGTTGTTTTTTTCTCTTATGATAAATATGTGAAAAAATTTAACATAATTGTGTTATTGAAGGGTAATTTTTTAATTAAACTGTTATTGGTGAAGGGTCAATTTATTATCAGAACATTATAATCCAAGGGAAAAAAATTAAACATAACATTTTTGGATGGAAAGCCTAAAGACCCAAAACATCAATTTTTTTATTTGACGAGTAATGAGAAATCCAAATTCTAGCCTTGGTGGCAAGGGAAGGAATACCAATTCTCATTAGGACTTCTGGATGCAAGTTTACACCTTTATTGGGGAGATCATTTGTAGTAGAATTGTTCATTATCAACACATGGAATAAGATAATAGTAGATACTTCTATTTTAAAATTCTTTATTCAATCAATAATGCTTCACAACTTGCAATCCTTATGCAAAGACCCATCAACAAAGTGATGGGTAACTAGCTGCGAATTTCCAAACACTATGAAATCTTCAACATTTTCTTATTTGGACGAAAGGATTCCTTGCAGTAATCCTAACCCCCATCTGTACTCAATTTCAATTTTTTTATTGCAGTTGAGGATAACTCCTCTCTCTCTTGCCACCCTCCATTATCAATTTTTTTTGTAAGAAAGTAGGGATATTTATATTAAGAAAAACGATATACATAATTAACAGAGCCATATTAATGTCAGAGATGACTAAAATGGTACCAACGCCCACCAAGGGGAAGCTAGAAGTTCCTTGCATGATAACACAAGGCAAAAAAAATTATGTCCATGGATAGTGTCAGAGAGAGCAACATTAAAAATTGGTAACCAAAATACAAAAATGCCTCTGATGTTTAGCCTGAAAATTTTTCATAAAGATGATAAGAAAGATAATGATGACAAGTTAGACCACTTGCTTTCCTTTCGCGTTCGTGGATACCTATGGTTCCTTGTTGTTCTTCAACTGATTTGTTTCCTCTTCCGGTTTCTCGTCCACTATGAAGCAGGCATATGAGTTTGATTCTTGTTGTGCCTAATCCTCCTTTACTTCTAACCTTGCCTGGCCTTGCAAATGCATGTCGTTGATTTTGAGGGAAGGGGAGTGAGATGAAGGAGAGAAGGAGTGGGAGCTAGAGTCATCTTGATAACTATAGGAGGATGGGGAGGGCAAGACAGGAGTGAAGGAAATGTTGAAGAGTTGAGACAATTGACATAGTGATTGGCGAAGAATGCTCACTTGGGCATTCACCTATACAATCTTTTACATCACTGCCTCTCTGGCTTTCCCCTGCTTCCATAGGTGCTTTGCCAACAAATTTCTTGAGGCCACCCCCCATTATTAATTATATAATTAAAAAATAATAAAATAAATATTTATTTTTATGTTAAATGGCTATTTAATATTAGACATAACAAGCACACACATAAAAATTAAATGGATGGTCACTTTCTTAATAATACATCACACGTCATAAAAATAATTAATATATAAGTTAAGCATATATACATTTGAAAAACCATGAACAATTTTTTGATCTATGGAGATTTACCCCCATTTTACCATTGATATTATTAATGTGTAAATATATTGTTACAATATCATGGTTTATCAATACCACATTCCTCGAAATTGTAACTCATTTCATATAACACTTGTTCATATGATATTTTTTATTTAATCAATTTAATTAAAAGAGAAAAAGGGCATGACTACTTTAGAGATAGATCTCAACCTTTAATCTCTATATACTTCTAAGAACATTTTAAAATTTTCCATGAAGGTTAAATCCTACCATCCACCTAATAATTATTGAGAATTAAATTAAAATTATGGGAGCCCTTTTCCAAAATAGACATGCATATCGACATAATTAAATAAAATTAAGTAATTTATTTTAATTTTTATTATTTTCAATATTATTATAAGAAAAAAATATTATTATTTAATTTTAAAAATAAAAATCCACTACTTTTGTGTCTAAAGGGGCTCTCCAACCCAGTATGGTAGAAATGTTGTAATGTAGTGTTGAGTTAGATATACCAAAATTGTTGGAAGGGGGAACTTTTGCTTAATCTTATTATTGTTATTAAAATAATAATATTTGTAGGAAATTTTGTTTAATATTCTTATTATTTGGAAAATAGTGTTATGGATTAGTGTAGTATATCTTCTAATTCTTTATATTAAAAGTTAAAGATGGGCACCTAAAAAGAGATTTTCTTTTTTCTCCTTTTTTGACTCCACTTTTGTGTTCCATTATGCTTCTCTTTCAAAGTTGAAATGGAGGCAGTGCAACAAGATGGGGGTTTGAGTGGAGTTAAATGGTGGTATTGAAAATGGAAAAGAATATATCTTCACTCATTAAATTGTGCTCCCCTGAAGGCCTAACCCACTAACTCAATGTCTTGGAGGGTCTTCCCCATCAACCTTCAATTATAGCCTTTACATAGTGGGCTACTATATGGCCTACTTTGTGGCAATTAGTACACCTGAATGCGACTTCCTCGTAGTTGAAAAGTTGAGGTTGAATTTACTATTTAACAACTATCTTGATTTCTAACATAAAACCTATATTTAAATCCATGCCCACATATTTTTGGGTGTATGTGATGATGTTCTTCTTGTTGTTTCTACTCTTCTAAAGTGAAAATTTCCTATGATATATATAATATCTTCTAATGAATGAAATTCCTAAATGTGGAGATGGAGTTTGTGTAGTCTAATTTAAACTGAGACAAAATATGGGTTGATTAATGCATGATTGAAGGTCTCACCAAAAGGCTTCATGCATAAACTTACATTTCCGTAAAGCGATGAACCAAATTTGAGGAAGAGGTATCTCTTCTAGAAAAGAAAATTCTACTGTGAGGAACACTTTTGCAAAAGGATAGATAAAAGTTTCTTCCTTGTTTTTTAACTTTCAATTTGAGTTTATCCAATTTTGTAGATCTATGAAATTCAGCAAGGGCTCATTGAATTTATAAATGAGGACATCATCTTTAAAATACTTAGATTAATCTATTGCATATGACACTGATTAGATGGAATGGGAACGAGTTTCAAATTCCATAAAAACTCTTTGTACCCACACATCGTAGAGAGCCCTCTAAAATAATTACAAAAAATAAAGACATCTTTGAAGGAAAATTTTGGTTCTAGTAGTAGTTGAGGTTGATATCTAGCGAAAGTGGATCCATGGAGCAACATAAAGAATTTCAATGGGAGACACTAACTATTATTAAAGATGATATTGTAGAATGATCCATAAATAGAAACCTCACCACCATCATGGAGGTATCCTATTATATTGAGTTCAATAGAGTTAGAATTGATAATCATCTAGAGTTATTCAATGTCTTAACATGAAGGAAGGATAATATTAGCAAGAGACCAAGGGAAGAGAAATGTTGACGATCCATGAGGGCCATGAAAATGAAAACATAACATCAAGGCATAAACCCTTAACCCACAATTGCAATGACTGAAACCAATAGTGAAGGAATGCAAACACAAATATTTTCATCTATTTCTCATAAGTGAAAGGAATAATGTATTGTTAAAAATAACATCCAACACCAATGTGTGTCAACATTTGTACCTTGTGTTCTATGAAATTAAAATCAACATGCATTAGGAAAAACATGACAAATGTCTATTTAGTTTTAGTATTTGCAATATGTGGAAACAATCCATGTGTATTTGAAAAGGATATAACCAATAGTTTGACATGTAATTCTATACTTATAATAGAAAGTGTTACATAGTAGCTAATACATGTAGCTTAGTTTAAATATATATAAATTAAAGTTAAAAACAATAAAAACATAAATATTTCATCACAGAAATAAGACAGCTAATAAAGTATCGTTGAATGCCAACAAAAAATTAGGAGTATGATTCATTAATGTTGTTGATGTTAAGATATATGCATTTTAATTGAGTTGAGAGGCCCCTCTACAACCCATTTTAGGGTGGATGAGTGAGCGTTAAATGTGTAAGCGTTAGATGTGTGAGGGTTAGATGAGTGAGTGTTCGATGTGAGATGTTGTTTTTTAAATTCAATTATTATTATTATTATTATTTTTGTAATTTTGTTTTTTATCAATCAAATTACGAATAATGTTTTAGATAAAAGAAAATATAATATACATATCACATTAAAATATCTAACACATAAATAGTATTTAAAAATTAACATCAAATAATGATTCCATAACCATCTGTAAATTTAATTAATAAGTGGGTAAAAACTTAATATTTAGGATATGACAATATTTTTAATCATGAATATTTACCATGGATATTATTAACTTCTAAATATACTTTTTTACAATATCATGGGCTAATACCCAGAAGATAAAGATAAAGAGAGAGAGGGAGAGAGGGAGATGAGGGAATAAAATCATAATACCATGGGCTAGTACCATGATTTATCAATACCATGGACCATGGAGGCTTTTGATTATTATGATATGGATCTAGGATTTTAATTTTTCTCTTACAATACCATGGGACAATACCATGGATGATCAAGACCATATGCCCAAAAACCATAACTTATTTCAAAATAAAAACAAACACTTTATTTTAATTTAATTCCATAACATTTTTTAATTATATCTAAAAGAAAAAAGGTTATAATTACTTTTGAGGTATATCTAAACCCTCCATCCTCACGACGACTAAAAATATTCCCATAGAAAATAAATCCAGATTTTAATAAATTAAATCAAAATGATTTTATATATACATATGTGAAATTTATATAACACAAACAATATTATAAAGAATTAAATATGAAAATGATTTTATATATACATATGTGAAATTTATAAAACATAAATAATATTATATAGAACCAGTGTAGATGCATCTTAACCAAGGATCCAAGCGAAGAGAAAAAGTATTGACTGGGAAAGATAGTGCATGATTCTTTTAAGTTTTTTTATTATTTTATTTTCTTTGACATGATTGATCCAAAATATATGTTTAATATTTTACAAACAATTATTATTATTATTATTTTTATTTTTTTTTAATTTTTTAATTAAGATACTTTCTTAAATACAATGCAATGGGATCATATTTAAGAGAGAGAGTGACATGGAGGAGGAATAGAGTGGGGGAGAGATACATAGAGGTGGAAGAGACAGGAAGAGAGAGGAAGGAAGAGAGAGGGAATGAGGGAGAGAGAGAGGGAGGGAGAGAGAGAGGGATTGATTTGGAGGGGGGAGAGATGGAGGGAGAGAGAGAGATGGATTTGGAGGGGGAAAGAGAGGGAGAGAAGAACAAAGAAATTGAGATATAGAGGTGGAGAGAGTGAGGGAGTGACAACGGAGAGATGAAGATGGAATGAAGGAGAGAGGAGATGAGGGAAGAGAGAGAAAAGGAGAGGATAGAGATAGGGAAAGAATGGGAAGAGAGAGATAGGGTGAACTAGATATGGAGGGGAGAGAGAGTGGGGGAGCGAGAAGGAGAGAGGGAGGGACATAGTGACAAAGTTGGAGGGTGGAGAGAAAGAGAGAGTGTGATGGGGGGGAGAGACAAAGCGATGTGTGAGAGAAATGGGGAGAGAGGAAGGTAGAGATAGAGGATTTGAGAGAGAGGAGAAGGATAGGGGGAGATAGATGGAGTTGGAAGGGGAAGAAAGACATAGAGAGAGAAAGGTGGAGAGGGAGAGGGTGTGACAAGGAGAGACATAGTGATTGTGAGGGAGAGAGAAGAGAAAGAGGGAAGAGAGGGAGAGGGAGAAGGAGAGAGGGAGAGGGAGACAAGTGGAAGAGAGAGATAGAGAAGAGGAAGAAAGAGAGGGAGAGGAAGAAGGAGGGAGAGAAAGATAGATAGATATGGAGAGAGAGTGTGTATGTTTTGAGGGTGAGAAGGAGAGACAAGGGGAGATAGAGATATAGATGGAGGGGGCGAGAGGGAAGAAGAGAGAGTTAAAGAGGGGGAGGGAGGAAGATATATATATATATATGGAGAGAGAGAGAGAGAGAGAGAGATATGGAGAGGAAGAGGGAGGGAGAGGGACATACAGATAGATAAATATGGAGAGAGAGTGTCTTTGTTTAGGGGCTAATATAGAGAGACAATGTGTGTGTGTGTGTGTGTGTGAGAGAGAGAGAGAGAGAGAGAGAGAGAGAATTGGAAGAGATAGAGAGGGAGAGGAAGAGGGAGAGATAGATAGATAAATAGATATGGAGAGAGAGAGAGAGAGAGAGAGAGAGAGAGAGTATGTTTGTGGGCTAATATAGAGAGATAAAGAAGCATAGACAAAGGGATATAGAGATATAGATGGAGGGGGTAAGAGGGAAGAAGAGAGAGATATAGAGAGGGAGGGAGGAAGAGAGATAGATGTGGAGAGAAAGAGAGAGTGAGAGAGCATGAAATGTGTTTAGGGGGCTGATATAGAGAGAAAACTAAGATGAGATGGAGGGAGGTATAGATATAGATGGTAGGGAGATAGAGGGGAGAAGAGAAATATAGAGAAAGGGGGGAAGAGAGAGAGAGAGAGAGGGAGAGACAGGGAGAGAGGGAGAGTGATAGATAAAAATGGAAGGTGGAGAGAGAGGGAAGAAGAAAGAGACACAAAAAGGAAAATATAGACACAAAATTTAGATCTAGAAAGTCATGAATATTTTTGTTTTCCACTAAAATAGATGTATTGATTTCAATGTAGTTGTTGATTTCAAATTCTATTTGACCGCTTGAACTATATGCATTTATTTTAGTGTAGATGTCAATTTCTAATCCTATTTAATACCTTACACTAGATGCATTCATTTCATTGTAGATGTTGATTTCTACTCCTATTTGATTTCTTGCATTGGATGCATTGGTTTCAGTGTAGATATTGATTTCTAATCCTATTTGATCGCTTGCACTAGATGAATTGATTTCAGTGTAGACGTCGATTTCTAATCCTATTTACTACCTTACACTAGATGCATTTATTTTAGTGTAGATGTTGATTTCTACTCCTATTTGATTGCTTGCACTAGATGCATTAGTTTTAGTGTAGATATTGATTTCTGATTTGATGCAACTAGATGTATGATGTACATTAATTTAAAACTAATTAGATTAATAGGGTAAATTTATTTAAGCATAAGCACATCTCTGGCTGCCCCCCCCCCCCCCTCGCCCCCACCCCCATCTATATCTATATCTCTCATTGTCTGTCCTTCTTTATCTCTCTATCTCACCCCCCAAACATACACATTCTCTCTCCATATCTATCTATATATCTATTTTTACATTATCACTTTGCACTCAAAATTTTTATTTCATCATTCAAGTTACTAATAATCTCTCTCATCTCAACAAACTAAGGTAAATAAGAAAATTTAAAATTAAATTGACCAAATAAATCTTAGACATAATTAGCATATTTAATATGATCACAATAATTAGATGTTCAACAAATTTTGTATGACCGCACACGACTGAAACTAGCCTAGGTCCATCTTAACTCCGGATCTATCAAACGTTGAGAGGGATCAAATCTCTTTAGGTGCATACCTTTCCTCAAGTTTTGTGCTAAAAAAATAGGTTTGTACCTTGAGAGATATGATCCCTCTCGACGCTTGATAGATCCGAGTTTAAGATGGATCTAGGATGGTAGATATGTGTAACATGACTTACACTATTGATATGGCCAATCCCAAAGCTGTATAAATGTTGTAAGATTACTAAAACACATTAATATACATTCTTTGATGTGCTTCTAAATAGAAAAATTATCCAATTATTTTTATAACCCTAACATATGTGGTAAAATCATTAAAACACATTACAAGAAAAAGCTATAAATTTGTTTATACATTCTTTGATATGTTTCCAAATCCAACATTTTTGGAGGAAAGTTGTTTGAGATATCTTAGATTTAGGTTATGAGAGATCATGTGTATAAAAAATTTAAATCATTTGTATCATCGTATTATTAAAAGTATTCATATTTCCATAATTCAACATATCTTAATTATATTTGCTTATTCCATGTTTTGAAAAAAATTCAAGTTACATTAATAATTAAAAAAAATCATTATTATATATTTTTAAATATCTTTTGTTGGGTCCCTATAATACTAGTGATTACCCCATTACTATTGTAGTTATACCCCTTATTTATATTGTTGTGCCCCTATTACCCCCATATTGTTATTTCTGTGCCCCATAGAATCCCTCTATTGTTATTTTTGTGGCTTTATATTATTATTGTTAGGTCGGCTGGATTATATTGTGACTCCTTAGACTCCTATATATAGAAAGGAGGTTTTGTCATTTGAATCATCCAAGAATTGTTCATTTATGTAATGTAAAGGAGTTTGCCCCCTCGAAGAGGCTGAATTCTAAGGCGTTGATCTATCTTTTCTATCTTTTGTGAGCTGGTTTCATAACATTTGGTATCAGAGCTTTGGATTCTAGGGTTTCGCTGCTCCAAACAGGTCATCGTGGCATTTTCGCTATAACTTTTTTTCTGTGACGTTTCAGAAGTCGAAAAAAAAACCCATTTGAGAAGAAATCGCGCTGAACCTTGGGTCCGAATTTCAGAGCTTTTTGCGCGATATTTTCGGAGATATGATCTGAGGAAGTTGGTCTTTTTGCAGACTCCTGAATTACATTCAAAACAGGTGACCTGGGGAAAATCGTCATAACTTTCTCTCTGGGAATCGGATTGAAATTTCGTAAGAAGGTACAGAAAGAGGACGGACTGTAGTTTCTTGTATATGTTTTTTAGAACCAAAGGTCTAAAAGTGACTCGTGGCACTTCGTACAAGTTCGCTCTACTGAAAGTCTATAATCAAGTCACTTGGGAGATTTGCATAACTCTTTCTTGGAGAATCCAATTTGGATCAGACTTGTGGCATTGGAAAGAGGACACAGAGAGCTACTACAGGTCACAAATTCAGAACTAGATGATTGGAAAATACAGAGATACATCAGAGGCAATATCAAGCTCCTACAAAGTGAAAAAAGGTGTGTAGATTTTTTAAAATTTTTGCTTAAGCTTGGTTTGAAAATTTATTTTGAAGGAATTCAAAGGGCATAGTAGAGCATTATTATCGGTAACTGATGCCCCGAGGAAAGAAAATGCAAACACCTAGTAAGGAACCTGAAAGCTCTAGCATGACTCATGAAGAAGAGGAAGAAATGCTACATGATATATCAAAATTACAAGAACAAGTGCAACAAATGTCACGCTCACAAAAGCTAACAGATGCTAAGATAAATGGCGTGGAATCTAAGATAAATGGCGTGGAAGCTAAGATGGACAATTTGAAGATAGATTTGAACACAAATTTGAAGACAGGCATGGCAGATTTGAAGACAGATTTGACAAATTTTCTACAAGAAATACTTACTAATGGTGAAAAGGTAGTAAAGGAAACTCATGATGAGAACAAAAGAAATGTTAATCATGATTCCATAGACTCTAATGTTGGATCGAAGAATCACCATATTCCAAAAATCGATATGAGGAAGTTTGATGGCAAGGATCCCGCCACATGGATATTACAGATGGAGCAATTCTTCGATCTCAATAATGTGCAAAACACACAAAAGGTACGTATGGCAACTTTATATTTGGAACCAAATCAGTTTGTATGGTATCAATGGCTTTGTTCTCGTAAACAATTTATCACTTGGGCAATTTTTACGGAAGAATTGATAGCACATTATGAGGATACAAAAAGCAACACTTTTTTTAGCCAATTGATAAGTCTCAAACAAAAGGGTTCAATAATGGAGCACATTGAGGAGTTCCAAAAATTGAACATAAGGGTAAAAGATATTCCAGAGGAGCATAGGATTGATGTGTTCATAGGGTCTTTAAAGGATAATATCCAACATGATGTTCGCCTTTGGGAACCTGATTCATTAGAGAAGGCATTCAGGTTAGCAAGAAAAATGGAAAGCAAAATTATGGCAACTAGGAAGCATACCACTCACAACTATAAAGACGGAAGTGTTGTTGCCCCTAGTCTTCCACAACCTACAAGGTTGACACCACAACAATTGGAAGAAAAAAGAGCAAAAGGGCTTTGTTACAATTGTGATAGCAAATACACAAAAGGTCATAAGTGTGCTGAGAAGAAATTATTCTACATAGATTGTGAAGAGGAAGAAGAAAAGGAGCAAGAAAGGTCAAAAGAAGAGGATATATTCCAGGAACAAAGCCTAGATGAAGAACAAATAAATCCGACCATATCTTGTAATGCATTGGCGGGAATTACCACTCCTCAAACCATCAAGATAGAAGGACAAATCAAGAAGAAAAAGGTAATAGTGTTGATTGATTCAGGAAGCACCCACAATTTTATTCATTGTAGGGTAGCAAAAGAATTGAATTGCTTCCTATATCCAGCACCAGAGTGTCAAGTGATGATTGCAAATGGAGGAACAATAAATTGCTCTGGAAAGTGCCATAATATCAAGCTATCCATGGGAGAATATGTATTGACTAGCCCAATGCTTTCCATTCCAATGGGAGGTGCTGATGTTGTACTAGGAGTCCAATGGCTACAATCCTTGGGTACAATAGCTTTTAATTTTCAAGAACTTTTCATCAAATTTTCTACGGAAGGAAAGGAAGTTGAATTAAGGGGTATTGCAGGGAAACCAGGAAAGATAATCAGCTCTAATGGCATGACAAAGCTTCTAAAAAAGGAGCAAAGAGGTGTAATTGCACAATTATGTTCGCTAGATGTTTCCACATTGGAATCATCTATTTCTCCAGATCTCCAAAAAGTCCTGGACAATCATTCCAAGGTATTTGAGACTCCCAAAGGTCTCCCACCTATGCGTGATCATGATCATGCTATTCATCTGATTCCAGGAAGTGTTCCTCCAAACATCAGGCCGTACAGATATCCCTATGTCCAAAAAAGTGAAATTGAACGTATGGTTGCAGAAATGCTAGAGGCTGGTATAATTCAACCGAGTCAAAGTTCTTTCTCAGCTCCAGTAGTATTGGTGCACAAGAAGGATGGATCATGGCGCATGTGTCCGGATTATAGGGAGCTCAACAAGCTCACTATTAAAGATAAGTTCCCCATTCCTGTCATTGATGAATTACTGGATGAATTGCATGGATCAATTTACTTCACCAAGTTGGATCTTCGTTCGGGATATCATCAAATCAGAATGAAGATTGAAGACATTCCGAAAACAGCATTTAGAACTCATGAGGGTCATTATGAATTTTTGGTCATGCCTTTTGGCCTTACCAATGCACCTTCAACATTTCAAGGTTTGATGAATTCAATTTTCAAACCATTCCTTAGAAAATTTGTGTTAGTATTTTTTGATGATATACTAATCTACAGCAAGTCTTGGAAGGATCATGTTGAACATGTTGACAGGGTGCTACAACTATTGGAGGAGAAACAATTATATGCAAAAAGATCCAAATGTTTCTTTGGAGTCCAGGAGGTGGAATATTTGGGTCATATTGTATCTCATGAAGGAGTTAAGGTAGACCCTAGCAAAATTAAAGCCATTAAGGAATGGAAAATCCCCACATCCATAAAGCATCTGCGAGGATTTCTTGGGTTGACAGGGTATTATCGCAAGTTTGTTAAGAATTATGGGAGAATAGCAGCACCTCTAACAACATTATTGAAGAAAGATTCATTTTCATGGACTCCGGAAGCAACAAAGGCCTTTGAACATCTTAAAGAGGCAATGTGCCAAGCACCGGTCTTAGCTACACCGGACTTCACAAAAACCTTTATTGTGGAATGTGATGCTTCAGGAAATGGAATTGGTGTTGTTCTAATGCAAGATGAAAGACCCATTGCTTTTGAAAGTCGTCCAATCAAGGGAAAGTTTTTAAGCAAAGCTATTTATGAGAAGGAAATGTTGGCAATACTCCATGCACTTAAGAAATGGCGACCCTACCTAATGGGAAGACACTTCAAGGTAAAAACGGATCATGATAGCCTTAAATACTTTTTAGAACAAAGATTATCCTCTGAAGAGCAACAAAAGTGGGTCACAAAGATGTTGGGTTATGACTTTGAAATCATCTACAAAAAAGGGAAGCAAAATGTGGTGGCAGATGCACTCTCAAGAAAGGATGAGGATGTGGAAGCATTGTTGTGTGCCATTTCTATTATCCAACCAGATTGGATAAACGAAGCAAGGGAGGAATGGAAGAATGACGAAGAAGTGTGGGCACTTATTCGAAAGCTACAACAAGATTCCAGTACTTCTGATACATTTAGCTGGAAAAATGATTCGTTATGGTACAAAGATCGCTTATACCTCTGTAAGAATTCCCAGCTAAAACAAAAGATTCTTATGGAATTGCACACTTCTCCCTTAGGAGGGCACTCAGGATTTTTAAAAACTTACCACAGGGTTAAGAAGGAATTTTTTTGGGATGGCCTTAAATCAGATATTCAAAAGTTTGTGGCGGAATGTTTGGTTTGCCAACAAAATAAAGTTGAAACAATTAAGACACCGGGTCTATTACAACCTTTATCCATTCCAAGCCAACGTTGGGAGGAGGTTTCAATGGATTTTATCACAGGTTTACCCAAGTCTGAGGGAAAGAGTGTCATCATGGTGGTAGTTGACAGACTTACCAAGTATGCACACTTTTGTGCATTATCACATCCATTTAAAGCCAGTACAGTTTCTACTGCATTTATGGAAACAGTTCAAAAGCTACATGGAAACCCAAAGATTATTGTAAGTGACAGAGATCCCATTTTCACTGGAAATTTTTGGACAGAATTATTTTCTTGTCTTGGTACTCAGTTAGCTCATAGCTCATCTTATCATCCTCAATCTGATGGGCAAACTGAGATAGTAAACAAATGTTTGGAAGGATATCTTCGTTGCTTTGTATCTGATAAACAGACACAATGGGTCAAATGGTTGCCTCTGGCTGAATGGTGGTATAACACTTCCTTCCATACAGCAACAAAAATGACCCCATTTATGGCACTTTATGGGTATCAACCACCATCCATCACATCATATTTAAGAGAAAATTCTAAGGTTCAGGCAGTGGAACATCACATCGAACATCAACAACAAGTCCTCCAACTCTTAAAGGATAACCTCGTGTTGGCACAAAATAGAATGAAACAACAGGCAGATCAACATCGCAGTGAAAGAAGTTTTGATGTAGGTGATTGGGTATTCCTACGGCTACAACCATATAAGCAAATGTCCCTAAAGCAAGCTAAGAAGGATAATAAATTATCACCAAAGTATTATGGTCCGTACAAGGTGTTGCAAAAGATTGGTACTATGGCATACAAATTGGAGCTTCCTGCAGCTTCTCGATTGCACCCAGTTTTCCATGTTTCATGTTTAAAGAAGGTTATAGGCGACAAGCTCCCAATTCAAACAATATTGCCAGAACTTGACGAGGAAGGAAAAATTATATTGGAACCGGAAGCAGTCACAGAAACAAGAACTCGACAGCTACGAAATCGATCAATTTCAGAGTATCTTATCAAGTGGAAGAACTTATCCGCTGAAGATTCCACATGGGAGGATGAGAATTTTATGCAGAAGTATCCAGAACTACTCAAGCGTTGAGGACAACACTTTTTTGAAGGAGAGGGGCATGTTGGGTCCCTATAATACTAGTGATTACCCCATTACTATTATAGTTATACCCCTTATTTATATTGTTGTGCCCCTATTACCCCCATATTGTTATTTCTGTGCCCCATAGAATCCCTCTATTGTTATTTTTGTGGCTTTATATTATTATTGTTAGGTCAGCTGGATTATATTGTGACTCCTTAGACTCCTATATATAGAAAGGAGGTTTTGTCACTTGAATCATCCAAGAATTGTTCATTTATGTAATGTAAAGGAGGTTGCCCCCTCGAAGAGGCTAAATTCTAAGGCGTGGATCTCTCTTTTTTATCTTTTTGTGAGCTGGTTTCATAACATCTTTATTCTCAAGTATTAAGCGGTTTCAACAATATAACATATCAAATATTATTTTTGAGATTGTTAGCATAGAAGTAAGTTGTTAATCTATGGTAATATTTATAAATATTACTCTTTAGCAACTAATTTCTCATAATTTTAAATAATCCACCTAATACTCACTAAGTAAGATGATGGTCATAGGGGTGAAAGAAGTGAGTTTGAAACTAATGAAATAAATTACGTCGTATCTATCATCACCTTCGAGGCTTGCATTTGGTAACTAGGACTTCTGGATAAGTAGCCCATCCCCAAGCTCCTCTAGACTCCTCTAAGCAAATCCATTTTGTTTGTTACCACATTTGTCATACAATCTTAAACAACTATAAAATATTATCAACTAAAATGAAAACATTGTCATTTAAAAATGATCACTTTAACCATGTTACAACAAGAACTATTATGTTATTATGGTATTCCCTAAATAGTAAGCATTTCTTAATTCCTTAGTGTGTTTTTCATCCTTATAATGTGGCTTTAAATTTGAATTATCCTTTTATCTTACATTATCTTACACAAGTATTTAGTAAAGGCAATTACATGCATTATATTTCATATGCATGGCCACACACACACACACATATAATTCAAGGCATAATGATTTATAATTTTTTCTTTTAATTTAATATTCATAACCGATTTCAACCTAGGATCTGTATCAAAGAGTACTTTAACAATTCACCTATTGACCATTAATCTAAATCCCATAAAAAAGAATTAGAATATATAGTAAAATTACCTCATTATATATATATATATATATATATATATATAGTCACACACACACAACCGTGATGAGAATATTGTAATAATCAAAATTAATGCCTAGAGTATGGCCTATATAGTAGGTGAGTACAATGAAAATACTTGAAGTTATACCTATAACCTTTCAACAATCTTTATTCTTAACATATATTAGTCGTTTTACTATCATAACGGACACAAAGACTTTGGAGGTGTAGTTTATCTAAAATACCTATAGATATAGACAAAATTTACATTGTATAGCAAACTCATTCTTAAATAATAGTTGCAAGCTGATGCAAGAGAATTTCACTTCCAAGTCAAAATTGTATTTTGATTACACCTAGGGGTTGTCATTTACAAATGGAGTTGGCTCCCTAATTGAATGTAATTATTTAATTGTTGTATTTTCTATGTTTTTAGAGAGTTCTAGAAAAAAATATGTATTTAGAAATACAATTGTAATCAGATCACTTCTTTGGTAGAAGTCTCGAGAATATTGAAGAATTAGAGAGATTTTGGGATTAGTTAGATATTTTGAGGAGAGTGTGGATCTAAAGGAACCAGTGTGGGTGAGGAAATAGTGGATCTAATGTCATGCCATCATGATTGGATAACGTTCAAGGATGATTCATTGTATTTTATAAATTGAATGATCATAATTCTTATAATAAATTGCATGTCCAAATTTGAAAGGCTTATAAACTCCTTATCGAAAAAAGAGTTGTCAAATTTATAAATTCTCTTCATTTTTTGTGATGGGATTCAATTCTAGCTACCACCCTCAAGGTATTGCTATCTTCTTCTCTATCCACCATTGGGATCAATGTTTCTTCAACCCACACTTTTAGGCATCCATCAATATCCTTCTGTAAATTTATATTTTGACCTATCTTCCACATTGTGTTCCTTTTCATCATCTAAGAATTGTTGTTCGTATGATTGCAATCCCTTAGCTTTTGATTTATGTTAAGCTTGAGGACATGTGTCAAATATCCTGATTGTTTACACATCCACCACCAAACTATTGCATTTCATAATCCAATTCCTATGTCCATTTAAAGCCTTTGCTTTAAATCTTATATCATAACTCTTACTTATGTTGATATCCTCACATATATGCATCATTATTAAATCAATATGTGGCCTATGGATCTTTGGAGGACATAGGCATGCATTTTCCACATTTACATCTTTCTTCATGGGTTTTTGTATTTCATCCCAAAGCTCAAGGTCAAGAATACCATAAAAATTGGGTGTTTTGCTCACTTCTTATTCTAGAGCATTTCTATTAGATTATTCATTACAAAAATATTCACAAAGACACTGTTCAAAAAGAGGTAGAGATTGAAACTAGCAGAAACATAGGTTCCAAGTTGTGGAGATTTAATTACTGAAATGCTTAGCACAATTGAGAAGAATGCAAATCTTGCGTATATGTTGGATGTACAAGTCTTCCTACAACAAACTCTAGCATTGGCTCAGTACCCTCACTTTGCTCCCCAAAATGAAAAGGTTACCTAGCATGCATTTGAAGAAATGCTTATTTGCTAGTTGTTTGAAGAAAGTCCTAAATAGTTTTTCCTATTCAATAGAAATACCATGATAGCATATGTTGAACGACAAGTTTTTGATGTAATGATTTTATGAAAAATGCATGACAACGTGCATTTCCTCAACATAAATGGTGGGGAAGCATTACTCTGAGAGGGCTACGATGTCAAAGGAAGATTTCAAAATATGGTATGACATTTAATGGGAAAAGCTTACTTATGTGGGTGAAATTTGATGGTTATGTTTTTAATATAAACAACAAACTAGAAATTATGGACGGGATCCCTATACATGAATGGTAAATTCCTTTTTAGGGTAAAAAACTAGATAACCTTTGTCTACTATCATATTATAGCATATGCACAAATATAACTCACTATACTCCTTTGGTTATAGGAAAAAGTGATGGGCATTAGCAATGGAGCACCCTCCTAGTCCAAATAACATTTATTCAAAAATGTAGTCAATAGAAACCTATGTAATTGTGCCAACTTATCTACCTAATTTGTATATTATAGAGTAATGTAAAATAATTCTAATACTAAACTTATCTGAATATATAGTTTATGATTTCTTTTCACAATACACATCTAAGATTATAATTTATTTATGTAATGATTTATGACCTAGTATATCAAATTGATACCAATAATTATGTTAAACTATATAAAATATATATTGCTAATTCTATTTATATTAGCAAAAGGATTATATGATATATTTTATTTTCAAAATAATTTTTATTGTTAATTTCAAATAATCTTATCAAATAAAAGAATGTTTACTAATAAATTTCCAAAATATTTCTAATTTATCATAAAATTTCAACAAAGGATCTACTTCTACCGAATAACATGCCTATTATTTCCTAAATTTAATCTCTCTTATGTTTCTCTTTTTTTTTTTCTTTTAAAATATAAATTAAACCTATATTTGGGCCAAACTAAATATTGGATGGACCACAATTTGTTAAACTATGGGATATTAGTATCCCATAGGATTGTGCAATTCAATCAAAGATCTACACAACTACAATATGTGTGTGCAAATCAATCAAAGATCTATCCAATTATGAAATATAATCACCAAAATTATACAAGCCTACTAACAATATAAGTAACTATCACTAAAATTATACAAATATCAATCAAACTTAAAATTGTTTTAATATAGTAATTATACCATCAACCCCTTTCCTCAAACCCTGGAATTAACCTATTCCATATATCTTTGTAAACCCAAAAGAAATCATACATTATGCCTCTTCCACTTTCATTTTTTTTTGTAAATTTCGTCAATGTATTTCTATTGGTAGCAAAAAGAATTACATAAGATATTAAATTGGGAGCCCTTCATTTCATCATCTGACGAGTCCATCAATATCGGCATACATATATCAGAAACTACCATTAGCAAACTTTACAAAAAGTATTCACCTTATAGAGTATCTAGAGGGTTGTGGACTGTAGACATATAAAAATCTGGAGTAAAGGTCATATAGGAGACAAATAGTAAGCTCTTGCAAAATTAAGAAAATGAAATAAGATCACTGGACAAGGTAAATTCCTTCTAACGTCAAAAACTAAAACCACTTGCTTGGTGGATATTTTAGTACAAAATGATGACTCCCGAATGAGGAGAAGAATTTTTTATGGGTGGTGATCAAAGGAAGATCAAAGTGTGCATGAATGGTGTTGTGGTGCGGATACAATTTCTTCTTCCTGATGATCATTTGAGTCAGTGTTTATTTCTGAAACCACAAAACGTTCCACATGACTCAATATTACCACTATATCATCAGGATTATACTTGATGTCCCACAAGGTTCTCTTAATATCCTCCTCAATAGCAAATAGTTTATAGTTATCCACTTGCTTGCCACGAACGACCATGCTGAGCAGTGTCTCCGTTTGACGATGTTGGGTGATAGGGTGAATAAAATTTGGTCTTCTTCTTTGAAACTGTTGCCATGATCTCTGAATAAGAGAAATATTTGTGATCCCCGAATTCCTTAGCTTCCAAATTTAAAATTTCCTCTCTGGCGATAAGAGGGGTGACATTAAAATAATTTGCAACTGATTCCCACCCAAAAAGACTCATGTGTCTTGAGCAGGATGCCCTAGGAGCCCCACCCCTACAGGTGGATAATCTTTGGCATGGATCCATATAGTACATGCAAACAAACCGAACAACAACAGACATAGAGAAACAAGCAACTATCTGAGGACCAACCCGCCAAGAGTGCAATCTCACAAAGATTCGAACTGCAAATTTAACTGTAAGACAAGAGGAACATGTACGTAGGCGGAAGAGGAGTAATTGATACCTATCACAAACCCAAGCTAATGACCATCCACGCTGCGTAAAGCGCGTAAATGTTTGTGAACCGGGAGCAACCAGAATTAACACAACTTGCAAAACCAAAGATTTAGAAAGACCATAACGTGTTTTAGAACCAAATGGAGAAGTTATCGGGGTACCACACCCCACAAATGAGCACTAGACAACTAAACGAAATCTCGACGGGTTCAAAGGTCTAGTGAGACGCGGAGGTTAAGACTACAACCAATTTGAAGGACAGACGAGTCCCTGAGTTTTGTAGAAAGAGTACAAAAGACATTGACTCTTTAGAAGAGAAAGAAAACTACTTTGTATAACTCTTAATTCCTTATTGCAAATGACCAAAAGACACTGTAAAACCCAACAATGATAAAGACAACAGTGCGGCCCTATTATGACCAGTTGAGGGCGTATGAGTGGAAACAAACCTCCAAACACTTTGACCCAGACATCCTATAGCCACCATATGAATAGAGACACATGAGACTCAACGCGTCACACAACCACCACGACGACGAAATGACCATCTTTCTACCACCTTGAGAGGAGAGTAGAACCTATATAATACATTGTGGATGTGATGAGACAAGTATGATGAATGAGGTGAGCACTAAACAACCTACATGACAAGGGCCAAGTGTACAACCACTCCAAGACATTGTCGCATGATAATCTCAAAAATGAACTTTCCCTGTCTGTTAGATAATACACCATGTTAGATAATACACCATATCCAAGAAGACAAAAAAAAATGACCTTACTTATAATTCCGTAGTGAAAAAACTACCAAAGTCCTAGCTGCAAACAATTAATTTGAGAAGACCTAGACAGGTGACTCAAGTTAGGTTACATAAGACGTGGAAATGCCATGCGTATTCCATGAGAAACCATGAATAAAACCTGCCTCTATCACCAAAGGTCGTTGTTCTTTTATCTATACAAAAAACACGCATGCAAATTATAACACTGATCAGAAAAATGAAATTATGGGAGAACCTCGTCATCATATTTGACATTGTAACTCTTAATTTTCGTGCCATAAAGTTGTTGCCGTATAATCACCCCATCTGGAAATGCCTCTTCCACTTTCACTAATATAATTTTTAAGAGTTTAATGTTTTCGATTACATAAGGAATACTTGGGAATCAATCTTTAAGAGTTTAATGTTTTCGAATATAGAATGAATACTTTGCAATCAATCTGTGTCTCCTAAAGTTTAGTTTATTATGAAGGAGTTCATAAACACACCACGAATACCTAGAACTAATCTTTTTCCGTTCAATAAAAACATTGTAATAATAAATTGAAGATCATGTAATTACAATAACAGTTTAATGATTTTCAAATCTTTTAGTGTTACACGGAGCATAATATTTTAGCGGATTTACATGCGAAGAAAAATTTACTTGTAAATGTTGATATTTGTCTTTTTTTAGAGTTCATTAATGTTGTTTTATTGTTAGTTTTCTCTCTTGATATCTTTAACCTTTTTGTCTAAATGACCAATTAAGTTTTTAGTGAAGTTTTTATATATAACTAAAGCATATTTTAAATACTGAAATAAAATGTATTTTAAAAATCAAATAAACTACTATGCCAGCTGCAAATGATTGTGTTTTTTTATTTTAATAGGGTAGAAATATCAAAAATATATTTTTACCTTAAAAATCACATGCCAAGAGCAACCGCGATATACAGACCATTAACGGTGCCCATTGATTTGACTGGTTGAATTTAAATACATGGCTTGACCGGTTTAAATGGGCAACGGAGTGACGCACAATAAGGTAATGCTCTCCTTTAATCAGTGGACATAAAAATAAAACTTACAGGCTAGGCTTGCTTTTCACCTCGGGAGTCGGCACTAGCATGTCTGATGAAGGATCCACAGCTGCATCATGCATGGATATCTAAGAATGCCGTAGAAGTAGTCATTGTACCGATTGATGTTGATGTTGTACTGAACGTTTTTTCAGGATGTGCCACGTAATCCAGATCTATGAAAGCAGGCATAATTGGCGACGGAAGGGATTCTCCCTCACTTGTCAGCATCGACACCACCCGGGACATTGAAGGCCGCGACGCTGCAGCTGTTTGAGTGCACATAAGACCTATTTTAATCACCCTAGTCCCTTCCTCCCACGAAAAACTGCCCTCCAATATGGGATCCATAAGTGCTGATGCTTCGTTTGTGTCATACAATCTCCATGCCTGAGAGGTCAATATCAACAAGAACAGCATCAAGCTTCAGTTAGCTATGGAAATTTCAAGAAATTTTCAACTAGAATTATGAGTTCCACGTGAACCATACTCTTTCAATGAGAAACTCCATGTCATCACCCAAAACATGTTTCTTTCTTCCGCTGATAACCTCAAGTAAAAGAACTCCAAAGCTGAATACATCTGCTTTCTCTGTCAGCTGTCCGCGTAAGGCGTACTCAGGCGCCATGTAACCTCTGCATAATGTCATGTAGATGAAATTTCCATATTTTAAAGTTTAAACCTCTCTAAATTACATAGTCAATATATGGTAAGTTATTAAATAAATTGAGGGGACATCACGAGATTGAACTCTAGAGAGAAATATTCTTACAGAGTCCCTGCAACTCTAGTGCTCACATGGCTCTCATCTTCTGCAAAGAGTTTGGCTAAACCAAAGTCCGCTATTTTGGGTCTGTTTTTATTGTCCAGTAAAATATTGCTTGTTTTAATATCTCTATGAATGATCCTAATCTCAGACTCCTCGTGAAGATATGCTAGCCCACGCGCAGTTCCCACTATGATTTCATACCTCGCTCGCCAGTCAAGTAAATGGCGTTTTGTTATGTCTGCAATTATTGCATCACAGGCAGTGAAAACATTAGAAAGCTACATACACAAATTTGAACAAATCAAGGATCTATGCAGCGATTAAGCAGTTAAATAGTTAAAAGCAAACCAAATATAATCCTGTCGAGATTACTGTTGTGGAGATATTCATAAACCAGTAGCCTTTCTGAGTTTGCAACTGAGCAACCAAGCAATTTGACTAGATTCCTGTGCTGGACACGACTGATGAGATTCGCTTCATTCAAAAATTCCACATCTCCTTGCCTTGAACCTATTTTCAGCCGTTTAACAGCAACTTCTCTGCCATCTGAGAGAATCCCCTGCAGCAGATCAATGAATTTCAAAATTATTTATTTTCTTCAATAATGCTCTAGCTGCTGCCTCCAAATCTGTAAGTAATTGAATGCTAAACGCTCACTTTGAAAACGGATCCAAATCCCCCTTCACCAAGCTTATTCTCTGCTTTAAAATTGCTTGTAGCCTCCTTCAGAATACTGTACTTGAATATAAGTTCCGGATTTGCTATATTAGAGGACAAGTTAATTTCCAATTCCTGGGCTGCGGAAACAATAACAAGCCGTCAGACAAAACACTGACTTCAGATTTCAGGGAGAAACGGACTTCAGATAGGAGATATTACGATTTTTTTTTGAATTTAATGAAAATATTTTTGAATTAAAACAATTAATTACTATCAATCAATTTGATTGTTGAAGTTTAGTGAAGAAGATAGTGTGATGTGTGATATTTCTTCAGGAAGTTGTAAAACTTATTATTCAGTCATATATGTTGCGCAAGTCTAAGATTTTGATCAGACATACATGTAGTGCATTGTTGCATAGAGTCATATAGAGTTGTGAAATGGACAACTTGGATAGGTGGTAGATGTACCATCTTTGAAAAAGGGAATGTGAATTTTTAGGTGAAATGGTTGATTAACCATGTACATGAAAATGAAAAGTTATCTAGATAACTAATAGATACAGAAGCTAGTTACCTATGTAATCAGGGAGATGAAAACTTTTTAATATAAACTTGACCAGGTTGTTCTCCCTGTATCAAGTTTAAGGGGATTGTTAAAGTGGTTCAGAAAAAATGGTTATTTGAATCTAGGTTTATCACAACCTATGATTTTGCCCATAAAATTTAATTCCAATGTAAACTGTTTACAAACTAAAAGACTAGATGTTAATTTGTACTAGTATCCATTAAAATCTTGTGATCTCCAAAATATTTCCAAAACCAGTAATTGATATAAAAATAACATGATAACCCGAAAGAAGAGTGATCATTTTAAAAATCACAAGCTACTAAGAGCACACTGAATGATACCTCTGGTTAGAGAAATTTGTTGCCAAAATTTTCGAGATGAAAATTTCCATATGCAAAGGCCAATGGCCGCAATTAACCCAACCATAGCGGATGTCACGGCCAGAGTTACTCCATGCACTTTAGATCTTTTGCCTCCAAGCACTTTAGATCTTTTGCCTCCTGCAAATTTGCACAAGAAAATTGGCTACCTTTTAATTCACAAAAGAAAAAACATTACAAAATCAGTAGATATCCTTATCATGGTAGACTATATGAGGGAAATACCCGATTCAGGCAGAGCGTTGAAAAATGTGTAAAGCTCAGAACGCAAATAGCAGTTCATGGATCCGAATTGAGAGCCAATAGCTCCAGTCTGGCATACGGATATTTGTGACAGGGCAAAATCCAGGCACGATCCGCAGTCTGTTGAGGATAAATCTCTCCAACACTGCGCTATGCTGTAGATATGCTCCGTCGCATTATATGGCGCAACGGCTGAATCTGCAGCAAAATATTTAGGACTTTGCGCCGCTTCATTGGCAATATTTAAGAGCATGGCCTTAATAGTATTTGAGAACTGCTGTGACTGACTGCTGGTAAGGAGATTGCAGAGAATTGCTTCCTGCCCACTGTCACTATAATTGCCGTAAAAGGAATGATTGTCGTAACGTAAGAAGCAGCCATCTAATTGAATGAATCCGGAAGTGTTCCGGCATCCGTCAACGAGCCTGGATTTCGCTGTGGATGCGCACTGTTGGCAATCGGAGGAATTTAAATCTCCCCTGCACTGGACAAGCCCATAAACCGTACTGTTGCTGTTTTGCGCAGCATCAACAACACTAGAAATATTGAATCCGCTAAGGTAAACGTTGCTCACCAGTGATTCCAAAACCTGGTTTAGATTACTCTCGAAGGCGCTACCGTTTGCATATTCGCTAGTCCCACAACCACTCGAAACGTTATTAATGTACGGATCAGCCCCAGAGAGGGGGCTACGCATACACAGGCACATTGTAAGTGCTATAGTGCTGATTAACGTTTTCATCTTCATCGCCATCGCCATGAACGCCCCTCTTACAATCGGCTGGAGTCCCAAAATTATAGCTTTTGCATTTGCCAATTCCGAGTTGTTTTGAGCACGCGGGTGTGCCAACTGGATCCTAGAACGCGTGAGTTGACCGAATTGATACTTTGTGTCCCTCCATCAAAGTATCCCGTTGGTAAAATAATGTGCGGGGATGAGAGATGCCTTCACAAGTAGATACACCTTCTACACCCACATTTGTCCTTTTTGTGTCGCTCCATCAAAGTATCACGTGCATTCAAGTGGGTTCACATTCCACACTCACATTTGTCTCATTGTGTTGCTTCATCAAAGTATCCTCATTCCACACTCACATTTGTCTCATTGTGTCGCTCCATCAAAGTATCCCGCTGGTAGAATAATGTGTGGGGGTGAGAGACTCCTCGAGAAGTCGATCCACCTTCCACACCCACATTTGTCCTTTTGTGTCACTTCATGAAAGTATCATGTGCATCCAAGTGGATCCACATTCCACACCCACATTTGTCTCATTGTGTCGCTCCATCAAAGTATCCCGCTGGTAAAATAATGTGTGGGGGTGAGAGACTCCTCGACAAGTCGATCCACCTTCCACACCCACATTTGCCCCTTTGTGTCACTTCATCAAAGTATCATGTGCATCCAAGTGGATCCACCTTCCACACCCACATTTGCCCCTTTGTGTCACTTCATCAAAGTATCATGTGCATCCAAGTGGATCCACCTTCCATACCCACATTTGCCTCTTTGTGTCCCTCCATCAAAGTATCTGGCTGGTAAAATAATGTGCGGCAGTGAGAGACGCCTCGACAAGTCTAAGATGCGAGGACTCTTTGGTTCACTATAGCTTATTTGTTAGATGTTTTGGGGGATTTTTCTCCTATTTTTAACAATTAAAATTGCCATAAAATGATACAGAGATTTAATGGAATCACAATTTTAATTTTAAATTGTGAACTCTTTATAATGAATATATTAAATATATCTTATTGGATTTTTTTTGTGTTTATATGCAATAAAAAAATCCAATTTAAATATATAATCAAAAAGACAGTTCAAACAATTTTATTAAAATATTTTTCCTACTAAAAAACTCCAAAAACATCTAAATGTTTAGACTAAGTCCATATTTTTCATATTACCCAAATTATTGTTATGTATAGATGATAATTTTTTTAAATATATTACAATATTACCTCATTAAATTGTTAATTATATAATTAAAAATAATAAATTTTATTATTTTATATTATTGTTTAAAACTAAATAATTAAATAAAATAAAACAATTTTTATTTTTATTATTTTTTAACTTTATTTACCAAGATTTTAAACTTGAATTTCATGCTTACATAATGCTTTATAATATAATGATTTGCAAATGAGCTGCCCGTAGACTATTCTTTTTATTATTATATATTGTTTATATAATATTATAAATAAATTATATTATTTATTTTAAATTTAACTTTATATGACATTTTGTATAATTTTTATTGTTTTTTTGACTTTACTTACGAGCATTTTAACGATTAATTTCATGCTTACATAATGCTCTATAATATAATGATTACCAAATAGGCTACCCATAAACTATTATTTTTCTTATTATATATTAATTGTATAATATTATAAATAAATAATAATATTTATTCCCATTTTAATTTTATAATTATATACTTAAATTATATTATTAATTTACACATTTTTTTTTAAACTAACTCTTTATCTTAAATAATATAATTCTTTAATGTCGATGGATTGCGAACCATCGTAGATATTATTCAATTGTAAATATAAATGTCTTCAAACGAATTGTTTGCATCGTACCATTGACATCCACAACCGTGTTGACGTTATAGCAAAGCAACTAAATCATATTGGATTCTCTCTTAAAAAAGAGAGGTACAAAACCATTATTTGTCGATTTTCCATAACAACGAACCCAATATATTTGTATAGAGATAATTCCGTTTAAAGTTAATTTTAATTTTATTTTCATCAAGGATGAAATTGTGTTAGGATTGAGTAAGATAGGATGAAATTGTTCAAAGGGATTTAATTTTTATATGGAAGTTTTTGTTTAATATTTTTTTTGTTATTATAAAATAGTATATTTGGAAATTTTGTTTATTATTATTATTATTTTTAAAATAGTAATATGGATTATGTAATATTTTGTATTATTATTTCTATTAAATATTGAAATATATAAATATTTTTTGTTTTTGTTTTTTTAGTTCAAGTTTATTTTTGCGGTTCATTATATTCTTCCTTTAAAATTAAGTTGGAGGGAGGGAGAAGATAAGATGAGGATTTGAGGGGAGTTCCATGGTAGTATTTACGAAATTTATTAAGAAATAATCACACATATTCTTGGTTGAGAATCATGTTGAACTAACCATAGAGTTAAAAGGGCACTTGATGATTGGATTCTCACTGATGAAATTGTGCTCCTCCAAAGTCTTATCCCACAAACTTAATATCTTAGAAGGTTTTCTAGATCAACTTTCACTTCTAGCCTTTTTATAGTGGGCTACTATATGGCCTATTTTGAAGCAACATCTACACCTATAAGAAACATCCTCATAGTTAAAAAAATTGAGACTAGGTTTCCTATTTGACGCGTCACTTGATTTCTACCATAAAACCTTTCTTTAAATCCATGACCTCATATTTTTGGGTGTATGTGGTGATGTGCCTTCTTGTTATTTCTACTCCTCTAATAACATATATATTATCTTTCAATGAATTGAATTCATAAAATTGGAGATCGAGTTTGGGTAGTCTAGTCTAGACTGCGACAAAATATAGGGTGTTTAATGCAGGATTAAAGGATTTACCAAAAGGCTTCATGCATAAAATTGCCTTTCCCTAAAGTCATGGACCAAATTTGAGGATTAGGTCTCTCTTCTAGCTAATCAAATTTTAGGTCAAAGAATGCTTTTGTAGAAGGATAGATAAAAGTTTATTCCTTGTTTTTTGACTTCCAATTTGAGGTTATCCACTTGTGTAGATTTATTAGATTTAGCAAGGGGTCATTGAATTTGCAAATGAGGTCATTGCTTTTTGGGACTCCAACACAAAACTAACCGGTGTGTACCTTACTAATCTAAAATCATTGTAGATCATTGGATGAATATAACTTTAATATTATTGCACATATTCATAATGACCGAATCAACGGAAATAAAAGATTGAATTTGGAATTGAAAATCGGAGGTGGCTTGATGATATTTAGCGAGTGATATATATGTGGGTAGCTGACAGAGTAAATGAATGAAGGATTGAATGAAATTGTTATAAACAAAAGAGGTGTAGGAAAAACACATTATAATTTTGAGATAGAATCAATTGTAGTTTATTGATACATATAAGCATATCGAGAGCATGGTATCTTCATCCAAACCACATGCCCAAATTATGTTGAAAGAACACATAGAAGCAAATATGCATGTAGTGGAAATTCATGAAAAAATTGACATTGTGGAGTTATTAGAGAAAGCAGGGATCATGAATTTTTAGGAATTTTACATTATAGATGCAACACACATTCCAGAACTATTACACCATTACCATGCTTCAATAATCATTAAGCTATCAAATTTTGGTTTTAAGTCAAACTTCCAAGATATCCCTAGTGTGCTTTGGTAGTTCAAGTTTCATCCTTGATAGGATGGTGACGTGCTGCCGAGAGCATGAGGACCATTTTTTCTCTGAAAAGTTGTACAAGGTTTTGAATTCTTTAAATTTAGAAACCCATATAACACTTTGGAAGCATTGAGAAGCTTTGGAATGCCATGGAAAATATCCTCTGGAAGGCATGAATGACTAAGTTGAGGAAGATGTTAAGACAACTTTAGCACAAATTGCACTTCAATACAACAAGTTGAAGTGTTCTTTAATCCAGATAATGTGCAAGCCCATGCTTCCTACGCTTTAAACAACTATTACATTAAATCCCATGCTTCCTACGCTTTCAACAACTATTACATTAAGAATGTAATGTTTCATGACACTTGTGACTTTGTTGGGAGTGAAACTCTTACTACACAAGTTAATCCATATGAGTTTTAAATATATTTAAGTTTATGTTTATTACTATGACAATATGACTGTTGTAATTTTGTATTTCACATACCTTCCTTTAAGTTGCTCTGGAAACCTCTTACCCTAATAGATGCAAATTATTTTTATAATTTTGTTTTCTTTATTTGTTGTTTTCAAGAAGACTCCGCCACAAATTTCTCATCATTTTCTCATCATTATTAACCAACGTAAATTGCTTCAGGCTTAACCAAGGAGAATTTTTTTTAATTAACATTTATAATAATTTATAATTTGAGTAGTAGTAGGAATAGTCATCTAGTTAAAATACACGTGATCTCATTACTAATAAGTTAAGTTTGGAGAGTTATTAAGCCTGAAGTTTTGTGAGGCTAATTCTAAAATCAGTGCAAAGGAGCCAGAGTGTTGCCATTAGTTTAACATTCTAAATTGAAAAGTAATAAATTTTCACGGGAAATATTATCTACCTTTAGATTTTCATTTGTTTTTTCAATTCTACAAATTCAGTATTATATCTACATTTTTCATAGAATATGGACTAGTGCATGTGAATTTTGCAAGTCACACCAAGAACCTGTATTATGTTGTGCAAATGATACAATGTTGTGAAAATGATACAAGAGTACACCTCACGAATATTTTACTTGAAAACAAAGCCAAAATTCCTACAATTGAAAATGCCTCCAAAATTCCTCTAAACTCACCTACTTGAAAACAAAGCCAAAATTCCTACAATTGAAAATGCCTCCAAAATTCCTCTGAACTCACCACCATAACTGAAGAAAACATATAGAAGATCTAACAATGGCAAACATATATTTTTAAAGTTTTGAGGATTGTTTTGAAAATAGGGTTAAAAACGATATTTGCTTATGTATGTATGACCACCTAATACGGTCCAAAAAATAAAAAAATGTCATGTGAATGATGTACTCTAGTCTCGTTGTTTTTCCCTAATGAGAAGGAAAATAAATAAGGTGGATTATCACTGAGTTGGTTATGAATTTTAGATGTAGTAATTTTTTTACAGTACTGATTCTTTGTCTAATTTTAAGATTTCCACGATTAATAATAGGTTATCGACCAAGACTCCTATGTAAAACTTTATGAAATATTAAAACACTTATGGTATATTGTGTTGGTTTTACTATAAATTTGTTCCCCACATCGATTCCATGTGATTATGGTCATGTAGAGGATAGGGAACTTAGATGATATGTCAACTTCTGAGTCGTTGAAATGGAAATTTCTTTATCAACCAAAACTCCTATGTAAAACTTTATGAAATATTAAGACACTTCTGATACATTGTGTTGGTTTTACTATAAATTTGGACCCCACATCGATTCCATGTGATTATGGTCATGGAGAGGACAAAGAGATTAGATGATAAGTCAACTTCCAAGTCATTGAAATGGAAATTTCTTCTTGGGAAACTTTCCTGTTGGCATTGGTGAAAAAAATCCATTTGTTTTTACTGAAATTTCAAAATTTAAGTGCTTTGATAAAAATCCAATTTGAGAATATTGAAATAAGAGCATATTGATTGCAATAATGGTAGGCGAGTAAAATATATTTTTAGATTTTCCCATAATTTTTGTATCCTGTGTTTTGGAGAAGAACTGATAAGTGGAATATGGTTGGTTTGGGAGTTATGGATCCCATCAATAAGTGAGTAAAATCATCCCATCAATATGTGAGTAAAATGGACTTCATGATTCAATAAATTGTGTTATGGTCATGTTGTTTTTTTTCTTATGATAAATTTGTGAAATAATTTAACATTATTATGTTATCTAGGGGTAATTTTTTAATTAAAGTGTTATTGGTGAAGGGTCAATTTATTATGAGAACATTATAATCCAAGGGAAAAAATTTAAACATAATATTTTTGGATGGAAAGCCTAAAGACCCAAAACATCAAATTTTTTTTATTTGATGAGTAATGAGAAATCCAAATTCCAACCTTGGTTGCAAGGGAAGGAATACCATTTCTCATTAGGAATTCTGCGTGCAAGTTTACACATTTATTGGAGAGATAATTTGTAGTAGAATTATTCATTATCAACACATGAAATAAGCTAGTAGTAGATAATTCTGTTTTCAAATTCTTTATTCGATCAATAATGCTTCACAAATTGCAATCCTTATGCAAAGACCCATCAAAAAAGTGATGGGTAACCAACTGTGAATTTCCAAACACTATGAAATCTTCAATGTTTGCTTATTTGGCCAAGAGGATCCCTTGTAATAATCCTAACCCCCAACTGTACTCAATTTCAATTTTTCTATTGGGGTTGAGGATAACCCCTCTCTCTTGCCACCCCCCATTATCGTTTTTTGTTGTTGTAAGCAAGTAGGGATATTTATATTAACAAAAAAGATATACATAATTTACAGAGCCATATTAATGTGAGTGGTGACTGAAATGGTACTAATGCCCACCAAGGGGAAACTAGAAGGTCCTTGTATGAAAACATAACAAAAAAAAAAATATGTCCATGGATAGTGCCAGAGAGAGTAACATTAAAAACTGGTAACCAAAATACAAAAATTCCTGTGATGTTTAGCCTGACAATTGTTCATAAAGATGATAAGAAAGATAATGATGACAAGTTAGACCACTTGCTTTCCTTTCGAGTTCGTGGATACCTATGGTGCCTTGCTATTCTTCAACTGATCTGTTTCCTCTTCCGGTTCCTCATCCACTATGAGGTAGCCATATGAGCTTGATTCTTGTTGTGCCTGATCCTTCTCGTCTTCTAACATTGCGTATCCTTGCAACTGCATGTCATTGATTTTGAGGGAAGGGGAGTGAGATGAAGGAGAGGAGTGGGAGCTAGAGTCGTCTTGATAACTATAGGAGGACGGGGAGAGCAAGACATGAGGGAAGGAAATGTCGAAGAGTTGAGACAATTGACATAGTGATTGGTGAAGGATGCTCACTTGGGCATTCACCTCTATAACCTTTTGCATCATTGCCTCTCTGGCTTTGTCCTGCTTCCATAGGTGTCTGGCCAACAAATTTCTTGAGGCCGCCCTCGATTATATATATATATATATATATATAATGTTAAATGGCTATTTAATATTAGACATAAATAGCACAAACATATAAATTAAATGGATGGACACTTGCTTAATAATACATCAAATTTTGTAAAAAAAAAAAATTATATATAAGTTGCATATATACATTTGAAAAACCATGACCAATTTTTTTTTATCTATGGAGATTTACCCCCATTTTACCATCGATATTCTTAATGTGTAAATATACTTTGTTACAATACTATGGTTTATCAATACCACATTCCCCAAAACCACAACTCATTTCATATAACACTTGTTCATATGGCATTTTTTTTATTTAATCAATTTAATTAAAAGAGAAAAAATGGCATGAATACTTTGGAGATAGATCTTAACCTTTAATGTCTATATATTTCTTAGAATATTGTAAAAATTTCCATGAAGATTAAAGCCCTACCACGCACCTAATAATTATTGATAATTAAATTAAAATTATGGGAGCCCTTTTCCAAAATAGACATGCATATCGACATAATTAAATAAAATTAAATAATTTATTTTAATTTTTATTATTTTCAATATTATTATAAGAAAAAAATATTTTTATTTAATATAAAAAATAAAAATCCACTATTTTTGTGTCTAAAGGCGCTCTCCAACCCAGTATGGTAGAAATGTTGTAATGTAGCGTTTAGTTAGATATGCGAGAATTGTTGGAAGGGGGAACTTTTGCTTAATCTTATTATTGTTATTAAAATAATAATGTTTTTAGGAAATTTTGTTTAATATTCTTATTATTAGGAAAATAGTGTTATGCATTAGTGTAGTATATCTTCTAATTCTTTATATTAAAAGTTAAAGATGGGCATCTACAAAGAGATTTTCTTTTGTCTCCCTTTTTCACTCCACTTTTGTGTTCCATTATGCTCCTCTTTCAAAGTTGAGATGGAGGAAGGGAGAAGGTTTGTGCAACAATATGGGGGTTTGAGGGGAGTTAAATGGTGGTATTGGAAATGGCAAGGAATAGATCTTCACTGATTAAAGTGTGCTCCTTTAAAGCGCCAACCCACTAACTCAATGTCTTGGGGGCTCTTCCCAATCAACCTTAAATTATAGCCTTTATATAGTGGGCTACTATATGGCCTACTTTGAAGCAATCTGTACACCTGAATGCGACTTCCTCATAGTTGAAAAGTTGAGGTTGAATTTAATATTTAGCAACTAGCTTGATTTCTTCCATAAAACCTATATTTAAATCCATGACCACATATTTTTGGGTATATGTGATGATGCGCTTCTTGTTGTTTCTAGTCTTCTAAAGTGGAATTTTCCTATGATATCTATAATATCTTCCAATGAATGAAATTCCTAAAAGTGGAGATGGAGTTTGTGTAGTCTAATTTAGATTGAGACAAAAGATGGGTTGATTAATGCATGATTGAAGGTCTCACCCAAAGGCTTCGTGCATAAACTTACATTTCCGTAAAGCGATGGACCAAATTTGAGGAAGAGGTATCTCTTCTAGAAAAGCAAATTCTACCATGAGGAACACTTTTGTAAAATGATAGAGAAAAGTTTCTTCCTTGTTTTTTAACTTTCAATTTGAGTTTATCCACTTTTGTAGATCTATGAAATTCAACAAGCAATCATTGAATTTACAAATGAGTACATTATCTTTGAAATACTTATATTAATCTATTGCATATGACACCGATCAGATGGAATGGGAAGGAGTTTCAAATTCCATAAAAACTCTTTGTCCCTAGGCATCATAGAGTGCCCTCCGAAATAATTACAAAAAATAAAGACACATTTGAAGGAAAATTTTGGTTCTAGTAGTAGTTGAGGTTGATATCTAGCGATGGCGGATCCATAGAGCAACATAAAGCATTTCAATGGGAGACACTAACTATTTTTAAAGGTGATATTGTAGAATGATCCATAAATAAAAACCTCACCACCATCATGGAGGTATCCTATTATATTGAGTTCAAATTGATAAGCTTCTAGAGTTATTCAATGTATTAACAGGAAGGAAGGATAATATTAGCAAGAGACTAAGGGAATGGAAATGTTGACAATCCATGAGGGCCATGAAAATGACAACATAACATCAAGGAATAAACCCTTAACCCACAATTGCAATGATTGAAATCGACAGTGAAGGAACACAAAAGACAAATCTTTTCATGTATTTCCCATAATTTGATGGCATGATGTATTGTTAGAAATAACATCCAACATTAATGTGTGTCAACATTTGTACCTTGTGTTCTATGGAATTAAAATCAACATGAATTAGGAAAAATAGGACAAATGTCTATTTAGTTTTAGTATTTGCAATATGTGAAAACAATCCATGTGTATTTAAAAAGGATATAACCAATAACTTGACATGTAATTATCTACTTATAATAGAGAGTGTTACATAGTAGCTAGTACATGTAGCTTAGTTTAAATATATATAAATTAAAGTTGAAAACAATAAAAACATAAATATTTCATCACAAATATAAGACAACTAATAAAGTATTGTTGAATGCCAACAACAAAAAATTAGGAGTATGATTAATTAATGTTGTTGATGTTAAGATATATACATTTTAATTGAGCCGAGATGCCCCTCTACAACTCATTTAGGGTGGATGGGTGAGTCTTAGGTGTGAGTGTTAGATGAGTGAGTGCGAGATGTGAGATGTTAGATGTTTTTTAAATTCATTTTTTTTTTTTTTGTTTTTTTTTTTTTATATTGTAATTTTGTTTTTTATTAATCAAATTACAAATAATGTTTTAGATAAAAGAAAATATAGTATACCTATCACATTAAAATATATAACATATAAATAGTATTTATAAATTAACATCAATTTTACCATATAAATTAAAATAATGATTCCATAACCATCTATAAATTTCATTAATAAGCGGGTAGAATCTTAATATTTAGGATATGACAAGATTTTTCATCATGAATATTTACCATGGATATTATTAATTTCTAAATATATTTTTTTACAATATCATGGGCCAATACCCAGAGGATAAGGATAAAGAGAGGGAGGGAGAGAGGGAGAGGAGGGAAGAAAATCATGATACCATGGGCTAGTACCATGATTTATCAATACCATGGGCCATCTAGGATTTTGATTATTATGATATGGATCTAGGATTTCAATTTTCTCTTACAATACCATGGGCCAATACCATGGCTCATCAATACCACATGCCCAAAAACCACAACTTATTTCAAAATAAAAACAAATACTTTATTTTAATTTAATTTCATAACATTTTTTAATTAAATCTAAAAGGAAAAAGGTTATAATTACTTTTTAGGTATATTTAAACCCTCCATCCTTACGACTACTAAAAATATTCCCATAGAAATTAAATAAAGGTTTTAATAAATTAAAGCTAAAAATGATTTTAATATACATATGTGAAATTTATATAGCATAAACAATATTATAAAGAATTAAATATGAAAATGATTTAATATATACATACGTGAAATTTATAAAAACATAAATAATATTATAAAGAACCAACATAGATGCATCCTAACCAAGGATCCAAGCGAAGAGAAAAAGTAAAGTGACTAGGAAAGATAGTGCATGATTCTTTTAAGTTTTTTTATTATTGTATTTTCTTTGACATGATTGATCCAAAATATAGGTTTAATAATTTACAACCAATTACGTTTTTTTTAATTTAGTTACTTTCTTAAATACAATGCAATGGGATCATATTTAAGAGAGAGAGTGAGATGGAGGAGGAATAGAGAGGGGGAGAGAGACATAGAGGTCAGAGAGATAGGGAGAGAGAGGAAGGAAGAGAGAGAGGATGAGGGAGAGAGGGAGAGAGAGAGATGGATTTTGAGGTGGGAGAGAGGGAGGGAGAAAGAGATATGGATTTGGAGGGGGGAGAGATGGAGGGAGAGAGAGATATGACTTTGAAGGGGGAAAGAGAGGGAGGGAAGAACAAAAACATTGAGATATAGAGGTGGAGACAGTGAGGGAGTGACAAGGGAGAGATGAATATGGAATGAAGGAGAGAGGAGATAAGAGAAGAGAGAGAAAAGGAGAGGATAAATATAGGGAAAGAATGGGAAGAGAGAGATAGGGTGACATATATATGGAGGGGAGAGTGAGAAGGAGAGAGGGAGGGAGATAGTGACAGAGTTGGAGGGTGCAGAGAAAGAGAGAGTGTGATGGGGGGAGAGACAAAGGGATGTTGGAGAAAAAGTGGGATAGAGGACGGTAGAGAGATAGGATTTTAGAGACAGGAGAAGGAGAGGGGGAGATAGATGGAGCTAGAAGGGGAAGAAAGACATAGAGAGAGAAAGGTGGAGAGGAAGAGGGCGTGACAAGGAGAGATAGAGAGATGGTGAGGGAGAGAGGAGAGAAAGAGGGAAGAGAAAGAGAGGGAGAACTAGATAGGGAGAGGGAGACAAGGGGAAGATAGAGATAGAGAAGAGGAAGAGGGGGAGGGAGAGGGAGGGAGAGGAAGAAGGAGGGAGAGGAAGAAGGAGGGAGAGAGAGATAGATAGATATGAAGAGAGAGTGTGTATGTTTTGAGGGTGAGAAGGAGAGAAAATTGGAGATAGAGATATAGATGGAGGGGGGAGACAAGGAAGAAGAGAGAGGTAAAGAGAGGGAGGGAGGAAGAGATATATATGGAGAGAGAGAGAGAGAGAGAGAGAGAGAGAGAGAGAGAGAGAGAGAGAGAGAGAGAGAGAGAGAGAGAGAGAGAGAGAGATAATGGGAAGAGGGAGAGAGGGAGAGGAAGAGGTACAGAGAGAGACAGGGAGCGAAAGAGGGAGGGAGAGAGACAAATAGATAGATAAATATGGAGAGAGTGTCTTTATTTAGGGGCTAAGATAGAGAGACAATCAGAGAGAGAGAGAGAGAGAGAGAGAGAGAGAGAGTTGGAAGAGATAGAGAGGGATAGATAGATAGATAAATAGATATGGAGAGAGAGAGAGAGAATTGGAAGAGATAGAAAGGGAGAGACATATAGATAAATGGATATGGAGAGAGAGAGAGAGATAGTGTTTATGTTTGTGGGCTGATATAGAGAGATAAATAAGGATAGACAAAGGGATATAGAGATATAGATGGAGGGGGTGAGATGGAAGAAGAGAGAGACATAGAGAGGGAGGGAGGAAGAGAGATAGATATGGAGAGAAAGAGAGAGCGAGAGAGCGTGACATGTGTTTAGGGGGATGAGATAGAGAGAAAAATAAGGAGATATGGAGGGAGGTATAGATATAGATTGCAGGGAGAGAGAGGGGAGAAGAGAAAGATAAATAAAGTGGGAGAGAGAGAGAGAGAGAGAGAGAGAGAGAGAGAGGAGGGAGAATGATGAGAGAGGGAGGGTGATAGACACAAACTGGAAGGTGGTGATAGAGGGAAGAAGAAAGATACATAAAAAGACAAATATAGATAGAGAATTTAGATCTAGAAAGTCATGAATATTTTTGTTTTTCACTAAAATAGATGTATTTATTTCAATGCAGTTGTTGACTTCAAATTCTATTTAACCACTTGCACTATATGCATTGATTTTAGTGTAGGTGTCGATTTCTAATCCTATTTAATACCTTACACTAGATGCATTGATTTCAGTGTAAGCACATCTCTGCCCCCCATCTATATCTCTATCTCTCATTGTCTCTACTTATTTATCTCTCTATCTCACCACACAAACATACACACACTCTCTCTAGATATATATATATATATATATATATATATATATATAGATATATATATATATATATATTGTTACATTATCACTTTGCACTCAAAATTTTTATTTCATCAATTTTCATCATTAAGTTACTAATAGTATCTCTCATCTGAACAAACTAAGGTAACTAAGAAAATGTAGAATTAAATTGACCAAATAAATCTTAGATATATTTAGCATATTTAGTATGATCACAATAATTAGATGTTCAACAAATTTTGTATGACCGCACACGACTGAAACTAGCCTAGGTCCATCCTAACTCTGGATCTATCAAACGTCAAGAAGGATCAAATCTCCTGAGGTGCAAACCTTTCCTCAAGTTTTGTGCTAGAAAAAGAGGTTTGTACCTTGAGAGATTTGATCCCTCTCGGTGCTTGATAGATCCGAGGTTAAGATGGATATAGGATGGTATATATGTATAACACGACTTACATTATTGATATGGCCAATCCCAAAGTTATATATATGTGGTCAGATTATTAAAACACATTAATATACATTATTTGATGTGCTTCTAAATAGAAAAATTATCCAATTGTTTTGATAACCATAACATATGTGGTAAAATCATTAAAACACATTACAAGAAAAAGTTATAAGTTCTTTTTATACATTCTTTGATATGCTTCCAAATCCAACATTTTTGGAGGAGAGTTGTTTGAGATATCTTAGATATAGGTTATGGGAGATCATATTGTATAAAAAAATTAAATCACTTTTATCATGGGATTATAAAAAGTATTAATATTTCCATAATTCAACATATCTTAATTATATTTGCTTATTCCATTTTTTGAAAAAATTTCAAGTTATATTAATAATTATAAAAAATCCCTATTATATATTTTTAAAGATATTTATTCTCAAGTATTAAGGGGTTTCAACAATATAACATATCAAATATTATTTTTGAGATTGTTAGCATTGAGTAAGTTGTTAATCCATGATAATTATCTATAAATATCACTCTTTAGTAACTAGTTTGTCATAATTTTGAATAATCCACTTAATACTCACTAAATAAGATGATGGTCACAGGGGTGAAAGAAGTGAGATTGAAATTATCGAAATAAATCACATAGTATCAAACATCACCTTTGAGGCTTGCATTTGGTAACTAGGACTTCTGGATAAGTAGCCCATCCCCAGACTCCTCTAGACTCCTTTAAGAAAATCCGTTTTATTTGTTACCACATTTGTCATACAATCTTAAACAACTATAAAATATTGTCAACTAAAACGAAAACATTGTCCTTTAAAATGATCACTTTTACCATCTTACAGCAAGCACTATTATGTTATTATGTCATTCCCTAAATAGTAATATTTTCTTAATTCCTTGGTGTGTTTTTCATCCTTATAATGTGATTTTAAATTTGAATTATCCTTTTATCTTACATCATGTTTACTACTATACACACAAGTGTTTAGTAAAGGCAGTTACATGCATTATATTTCATATGCATGGTTTTATATATATATAATTCAAGGCATAATGATTTATAATTTTTTCTTTTAATTTAATATTCATAATCGATTTGAACCTAGGATCTATATCAAAGATTACTTTAACAATGCACTTATTGACCATTAATCTAAATCCCATAAACCGGAATTAGAATATATAGTAAAATCACCTCATAGAATACACACACACACACACACACAACTGTGATGAGAATATTGTAATAATAAAAATTAGTGCCTAGATTCTGGCCTCTATAGTAGGTGAGTACAATGAAAATACTTGAAGTTATACCTTTAACATTTCAACAATATTTATTCTCAACATCTATTAGTCGTTTTACTATCATAAAGGACACAAAGACTTTGGAGGTGTAGATTCTCTAAAATACCTATAGATATAGACATAATTTACATTGCATAGCAGACACATTCTTAAATAATAGTTGCAAGGTGATGAAAGATAATTTCACTTCCAAATCAAAATTGTGTTTTGATTAGACCTAGGGGTTTTCATTTACAAATGGAGTTGGTTCCCTAATTGGATGTAATCATTTAATTGTTGTATTTTCTATGGTTTTAGAGATTTCTAGAAAAAAATATGTACTTAGAAATACAATTGTAATCAGATCACTTCTTTGGGAGAAGTTTCGAGAATATTGATAGAATTAGAGAGATTTTCAGATTAGTTAGATAATTTGAGGAAAGTGTGGATCTAAAGGAACCGATTTAGTTGAGGAAATAGTGGATATGGACCAAAATTTAGTTATGGATCCTTTTTGTATAAATATGTAATTCAAATAGGAGATAAAAAAGAGAAGCATGAGCTGTGAGGCTTGAGGAAGCCAAGTGTGACCAAGACCAAAATCAGGGCCATTAAATGTAAATCTAGCCTAACTAAAGAGGCTTGCTATAATTTTGTACATATGAAATATAGATGACTCAACCGGGGCTAACAAGCGAAGGTTCATTACAAGTGGTCGGCAGGTGGAGAAGTGGGCCATCCCAGATGCTAACAAGCCTAGAGGTTTCCAAAACTTGAAGTCTCGAGACCAGCGAGTTCCATACCTGGAAGCCTGGGACTTCTATTTAATGTTATTAAAGAAGGATTCATGCATTATTGAGTGGGAATTTGAAAATATATCTTATGTGGCATGTGGATCAAGTATGTGTAGACAAGTGGACGCATTTGGAAGTAGTGACGTGGAGTGGACCATACCCGTAGGGCTATAGACCGAGAGATTGAAGAATTTATTTTTTAACACAAGGTCTGCGCTTTATAAATTCCTGGTTCTAAGAGAGATCACAAGGCAAGGTATTGTAGTGGAGTATACATGTGAGCGAGTCGGAGGGGAGTTGGTCATAACGCCAGTCACGTATTGTTCCTTAATATTGGCTCCATGGGATTTTTAAATGATGTAAAAGGTTTGGATGAGCATGGGAAGTAGAGAAGCCTTTGGCTTAAGGGAAAATCCAAGCCATGTGAGTAGCACTGGAAGAAAGGGATTGAAGGAAGTGCCTCTTTGTAGATAGACTGGGCATTGTGGGTTGGAAGGTCAAATTTTGACTTGCATCAATATGGTATCAAAAAATTCAAAGCTCTGGACCCAGAATAAGAGTGGATGAGAAGAAGAATTCGAGTTACAACAAAGGTAATTCTCATTTCTTTTAAAATTTTAAATACTGAAGATTGTTGATCACAAGGATAAGCTTGGAAGATTTATGAAAACACTAGAGATTGTGAGCACAAAAGACTAAAATAGGAAAACATCGCCAACATAATACTAAAATAGAGGAATAGGTTTGAAACTGAAACTGCCAGAGAAGCAGAAAGACAGATTTGAATACTATTTTTGGTATGATTACAGAAACAACCCTAATGATTCTTTAGGCAAGAGGTAGATTTTGTTTTGGATTTAAAGATGAAAAATAGTTTGATTGACAATGTTTTTTTGAGTAAATTACAATATTGTTTGCATAAAAGGATGTAATACCCTTAGTTCAAAAGTAGATTGTGTGTAGAATACAAAGGTCAGGTACACAAAATTGTTAAGAGGAAATTTTTTTGAGAAAGAATTGAAAGGTAATTGAGATTTTATACTGGCCATAATGAGTTTTTGTTACATGTAAAAACTATACAAAAATGAAGTTGTGGTGGAACAGAGGAAGAACTCATTAAAGTAATGAAAGAAGAAGAAGAGGAAGAAGAAGCATTCAAGAAATATCAAATGAGAATATGTTTTCAAGTTGAATCATATATCAATAGAAAGAAGTTGTCTCCAGTTAGAAAGCCAACAAAGATCTAAAAGAGAAGAGGGAGAAATAAATCTATCATAAGTAAGGAGGATTGTGATAGAACCCAATAGTATGATGGATTCCTAAATAAAGAAAGAGGACAACAAAAGCTCTCTAAAGATAAAGTGCGTTGGTGAAATTGCATCAACCTAGTAACTTTTGAAGCTGAAGAGCAGGTGTGCTCTAGAGGAAGTGGAAGAGACTCTACGATAGAGAACTAAGAAAATGACAACTTCCAATAGGGAGAGTTGGGTAAAAGTTGCGGAAAGGGAAGTTCCATAGTGATTATGGGTAGAATTTCCTAGGGATAGAGACAAAGAGAGAGAGGGAAAGAGGAGGCTTGTTGCAACTCACATGTGAACAAGGATAATTTGAAATCGCTATGGACAGTCATATGATGGGTTCAAAGGAAGGTTGTAATCAGAGATGGTAAGATTATGGAACAACTGGAAAAAAGAGAGTGAATGATGAAGAAAGAGAGCAGTAGATAGATGATATGAAGGAGGAAATCAAACAAATGAAGGAGAAACTATAAAAATATATGAAGCAATTGCATAAGGGATTGAGAAATGGAATTTATGTTGGAAAACCAGTCCAATGGCTAGTCAAGAAATTGCATGCAATAAATCCAAGAAGTTGGATGAGGCATCTAATTAGAAAATGGTTTAGGATGCTCAAAGAATCTGAATCTGAGGAAGAGACAAATTTCATTTGTGCACCAGAATAAGGATCAATCCTTGGAGTGGATGAAAATGATGAAGATGCTGGAATGAAACCTTTGGAGAATCTCACAAAATTTTTGGATAGTCAGCAGGTCATGGCCGAGGTGTTGATATAAGATATGGTATGTGAATGCAGGGGTTATTGCAGATGAAGCATAGAACATTGATTTTATTTTGTGCAGAGAGGAAGAATAGTCACTGAGTATTGTTAGAGAAGTTGGAAATAAGACAAAATTATCTTTGGGAAACGGTCAAAGTGAAGATGTGGAGGAACAAATCGATAATGAGGAGCACATGCATGTAGATACTAAGGATGATGAGGAGAATTTTGTTAGTATCGAAGAGGAAGATTTTATGGGAAACTTGGAAGTTTTAATGATGCATGAGGAAAGGATACTGGAGAAAACAAAGGAGACTTCAAGGTCTCATATATTTAAAACTGACAATTGGTTTGTGTTTCCAGGTAATGAATATGTGCAAGAAATAATGATATGGCTTGGAAATAACTCAATTTTTGAAGTGCAAGAACCATTAAAAGAGGACTTTTAGAATTGTGGAGGAGTCAACAAGGAAAGCATTGTAGCTGAATTGATATTTTTAGAAGATTGGTTCGAGAATCTAAGGACAATAGATTGCAATAGTCCAAGTCAAGATTAGGTCATGTTTACCATAGAGAAAATGCAACAACAATTGGACAACAGTGACAAAACTTCCAACAGAAAAGGAAAGGAATGGTGAATGAAGTTTCAAGCAACTGGTATCTTGTCATGTCAATGGAAGGTAATAACAAATTTCAACAAGGAGCCAATTATTTGTGCGAGCCAGAGGACAAGTTGGATCTTGATATAGAGGAAATGAGGAAGTTGATGTTGAAGAAGCCCCAACAACAAATGTATTTAAGGAAAAGGGGAATAAAGGAAAACATATTGCAGATGGTTGAGTGAGACTACATCAAAAAGGAAGAAGGATAACTAAAACATAAAATTGGGAAGCCTGGAGGAATGGAGAAGAGAGAAACAAAGCAACAACATAACAGAGAAAATAATCAACAACAAAAAAATGTTTGGGATCCGGGAATATTTGCTTCATTGGCATATGGTCAGGAGACCATGAATATTTTGCACCTTGGGAGTCTGATGTAGGAGCATTTCACTTCCAAGGCAAAATTGCATTTTGATTACCTAGGTGTTTTCATTTATGAAGGGAGTTGGTTCCCTAATTGAATGTAAATATTTAACTATTATATTTCCTATGTTTTTAAAGAGTTCTAGAAAATAATACGTAATTATAAATACAATTGTAATAAAATATATTCTTTTGGGAGAAGTCTCGGGAATATTGAGAGAATTATAAATATTTGGGGATTAGTTAGATATTTTGAGGAAAATATGGATCTAGAGGATCTAGGTTAGGTGAGGAAATAGTGGATCTGAACTAAAAATTAGTTCTGGATCCTTTTTGTATAAATATGTAATTCAAATAGGAGATAGAGTAGAGAAGTTTGGGCCAAGTGGCCTGAGGAATCCAAGTGTGACCAAGGCCAAAATCAAGGCAATTAAATGTAAATATGGCCGAATAGGAGAGGTTTGTTGTAATTTTTGCACATATTGAAATATATATGAGGAAGTCTGTTTCGAATATATGAACCTAGAATGTGAGTCATCTTTATTTATTGCCATTTTATGTAGGTGTTAAGGCACATGAGAAGAAGTTTTTGTGAACACGCATCAAAAGAATAGAGAGGAGGCAAAGCGAAATCCTGTTGTGAGTAAACGAGGTCTAAACCCAATTTCACAGTCAAGGAGGTTCAGTAGAGTATAGAATCCAATTTATTGAATCATAGGAGAGGCATTTAAGAATGTAGAGCAGTTAATGTGGAATGCATGCACGAGTGTAGAGATCAAAGTAAATATTTAACGAATAGAAATTGATATCAGGGAATTTTGGAGGTTGCAATAAAGGATCATAGTGGCGCAGTGGATAAAGGATCAGAGTGAGTAGAAGAAGCATTAGCACATAGAGGAACCAGGGTCAAGAGTTACAAGACAAGTAGAACTACGGAAAACACTTAGTTTTTTAAACATTGGTAAGAGTTTGTGATTTGATAGGGCCAAGAGATGGAACTTGACTGAGTCACAAGAAGAAATTCATAGCGTTGGGTTGGGAGGTCGGAAGGGTGTAAGGTTTTACAATATTTTTTTAAAACCCCCGTACACTAAGGATCAATTCATTGATGGGAGCTGCAAAAGATGAGAATTTTCCCATTTCCCTGAATCATCAAGCCTAGAAGCGAATTAAATTGGAAGTGGGGAACTCAAGTGGGACCAACAACCAAAGGTTCATTAAAAGTGGCCAACAGATGGATAAGTGGGTTAGCCTAGATGCTAACGAGGCCAAAGGGTTTCAAAACTTGAACTATCAAGGCTAGCAAGTTATGTGCCTAGAATCCCAGAAGTCCAGAATCTCGAGACTTCTATTTAATGTTATTCAGAAAAGAGTCAAGCATTATTGAGTGGCCATTATAAAAGGGAGCTTGTACTTGGCATGTGGACCAAGTATTTGTAGACAAATGGAAACATTTGGAAGCAGTGACGTGGAGACAACGTGGATTGGGCCATATCTGGAAGGCTATAACCCAGGAGATTGAATATTTGCCATGTTAACACAAGTTCCAGGATTTTTAAATACCTGATTATAAGTGAGGTCACAAGGAGAGGTTATATGGTGGAGTATAAATGTGAGTGAGTACGAAGGGGATTTAGCCCTGAATAATTATAACTATGCAAAATAATAAAGGACCAACCTAAGCAGTGGGAGTTGGTCACCGTGTCGGTCACATATTGTACCTTAATATTGGCTATGGGGGCTATTTAAACCATAGAAAAGGTTTGGATGAGTGTAAGAAGTACATAAGACTGGCTTGAGGGAAAATTGAAGCCATTTAAGTAGCACTAGAAGAAATGGATTGAAGGAAGTGCTTCTTTGTAGGTAGTCTAGGAACTGTGGGTTTGTAGGTATAAATTGGACTTTCATCACAAGGGATGGAATACTATTTCTCATTAGGACTCATGCATGCATGTTTACAACTTTATTTGCGATATAATATATAGTAGAATTGTTCATTCTCAACACATGAAAGAAGCTAATAGTAGAGAAGGCTAGTTTTAGATTCTTTATTCGATCAATAATGCTTCACAACTTGCAATCCTTAGGAAAAGATCCATCAACAAGGTGATGGCTAATGAGCTGCAAATTTTCCAAAACGAACAAATCTTTGATGTTTGTTTATTTGGCCCAAAGGAGTCCTTTTAGTAATGCATATTCCTTTGCCTCATTATTTGGGCAATTTCCTAACCCCAATCTATACTCAATTTTATTTTTGCCATTGGGGTTAAGAGTATCCCCTCTCTCTCCTACCACCCACCATTATTAATTATATATTATTAAATAATAAAATAAATAGATTCTATTGTAATAAATAACTGTTTAATATTAGACATAACTAGCGCAAACATATAAATTAAATGATTAGCACATGTTGATATGAATCAATCCATAGTAAGCATCAAAACACTTAATTCTTAATACATATCACTTTATAAAAATAATTAATATATAAGTTAAGAATTTATACATTTGAAAAAGCATGAACAAGATTCTTATGTATGGAGTTGTTGTCGTTGTGACAAACACCCTCCAAAATTTTTCCTACACTTGAATCTTGTAGCCTACAAAAGATATTGTGATTAGCTGTTCCATAGGAACTTCTTTGTCAGTTGATGCCTTGAGCTCCCTCTTGGATTATATGTTGAAGTCACTGGCACGCACATGCTTAGTCTGCAAACAAATTCATGAGCGTATTCTTTTACACAAACGTGTACATGCATAACACAATCTTTAGTGTGCACTTTCAGTGGAAATATCTCAATTTGGTTGTGATTTTAATTTTCTTTCAGCTAGTTTTCCAAACTGTCACTTTTGCGAGTGTCACTTTCATGTTTTCGATTGTCAAATTCTCTTGCTTCCATCTTAATTAGTGTCATTTTCATTTTATCATAGCTCTGGCATGTGTTTTTTTTGCCACCATTCACATATCGTAAGTGTCGTTTGCACTTTTCTCTTTATATAGAAAATGTCATATTTTGGCATGGGAAGTGTTGCTTATCATGTAAAGTGGATTTTTGGCTTGTTTCAAGAGGTAAAATTGGCATTGATGATTCCTACTAGTCATGTGGACATGTTTTACACTCATTCCCAAAGTTTCATGCATTATCGCACAAGTGTCGTCACTTTTGTCGCAGAGTGTATCTTTTCTGTTTCACTTGGGGATGTATATTACATTGTTGTCACATTGAGAGAATAATATTGGTCTTGTTTCTTTACTTATCATTATTGTTTCATCGATTGTTCCATGTGTGTGATCATGATATAGTTTTGTCTCTACTCACTTGAGCCTCAGTGATCCCACACTTAGACTTATCCAGAAAATTTCGTTCCTAGACAACTTCACTTTACTCAACTTTTTTGAACTATGCATTGCACAGTCTCAGCCCTCAAGCCCTGAACTTGCCTCTTGGAACTGCGCACTACATAGTATCAGTGCTCAGTCCTAGTCTTTGAGCTCCATAATTATGTAATACTTGACACCGAGCGGCCTTCTCTCCGCATTGCGTAGTATCAAGTATCAAGCTTCAAACATGAGCTCTTGAACTACGCAACTACCGAATCACTTGGCTTCTCTCCCTCCAGAATTGTGCATTGGCCAACTTCAAGCCTAAGGCCTCAATCTTGAGGCCTTGAACGCCTCAAATGTGCAATCTCCTAGCCTATTCTCCTATCTGAAGTATGCATTGGGAAACTTCAAGCCTCAAGTTTTATCTCTTGGGTTCCTCAACTTTGTAGTCACTCAACTGAGACCTTCAGAACTACACACTGTGCAGTCTCAATTGTCAAGCTTCCAACTTGAGCCCTTGAGTCCCTCAACTGTGTAGTCCCTATGCCTAGGCCTCTAAAACTATACATTGTGTAGTCTCAAGGCTCAAGCGTTCAACCTGAGCTCTTGAGTCCCTCAATAGTGCAATTCTTTGACCCTGGCAATCCTGACCTATGCATTATGTAACCTCAAGCCTCATTCCTAGACCTTGGACTCTTTAATTGTGCAATCCTTGAGTTAGTAACTTAACTAGTCACCAATTCGAGCCCTAACAAGTGATTTCATGAAGCATATTAGGCTAGGATTTTATCAGACTGGTGTATTCTTGTCATGGGTGGATTGCAACCGTAGGTATTCTATTATGTCATGAAAGGATGATGATAAATGAGACGGAGAAGGAGACCATGCTTGAAGACACATAAGGAGTTAAGGAGATAAGATGATCATTAGGCAAGAATACAAAGGAACACTAGATTACAACAAAAGACAAAAGATCAGGACCGCATGAAGACTCCATCTGATTCACAACTATTTGGATGGAAGATATGAAGGAAAAATAATATCTCTCATGAAGACAAATTATTGCATACATATTTTATTGAAGACAAAGCAACAAGAAGGAAATCTCGGCACTGCCACATCATCATGCAATCCATGTCATTAGTTTCATGTCATGTTTTGTCACGATTCATTATTTTCCACATCATTTTGTATTATGTAAATTCAATATTGGAGAAATTTAATGTAAAGTGGAAGTCCAAGAGTCATCCGTGTAATACAAAAAGTCACATAGGAACCTGAAAGGTCATTGAGAAGTCAAACAATGATGAGGGTAGTCGAAGAGTCACAAGACAGGTGATGGATCACCCCATTTGTTATATATACACCCTCATTGCTCATGCAAAGGGAATTTTCATCTTGGCTCCTCCTACCAGGCATTGAAGAGAAAGATAGTTGTTTTGGAGGAGAAAGTGACTGCTCTAATGCTCCACTATTGGGACTCCTCTAATATTTTTTTTTTTTAGAGAGAAAAATCAATATGGATTATATTAAGGATATATAAAGATCAAGATATACATATGTGTTCAAAACCTCAGCCATAATAGAGGAATCATAGTGAAATGGGAATAATTGATTCCCCAAATAGGTTCTGTAGAAAACTCTATAAAAATGTAATGAAATATAACAGTTCTGAGGGAGCTCATTTAGATAGAGCGCAAAGATTTTACATATTGGAGCATAAAAAGAGGAGCATAAAAAGATAATAGGGCTTATAGGAGAGCCCGCTTAGTCCAGAGAAAGCATGAACCCCGAGATTGTAGTCAAGATGGAGTTAAGAGGCAGACAGCAGCCTTGGAAAATACGACCATTCCGCCACTTCCAGAGATGCCAGCAGGTGAGAATGAAAAGAGCATGCCAGGAGGGACGTTGGGCGCTCCACCATAAGAAACCTTCCTGTACAGAAGCAAAAGATCGGTGAGGAAAACCATAAGTCAGAGAGAGTTCATACCAGATTGCAGTGGAGGCAGTACAGTCGAAGAACATATGATAATTTGATTCTGCCGCAGCTGAGCATAGCTAACACCTGCTAGGTCCGTGCCAACCTTTTTTTTGAAGGACCTCCCTGTTGTGGGGAAAAGTATCCGATGCGGATGACCCTATCCCTACTCTAAAGGTGACAGTCTTTAGCAACAACTGAAAGTAAAGTTTTGATGATTTCCTTTATGAAAGTACAGAGAGAATGAAGAAAGATTAACCAACCTGGTGTCTTTCGCTTAGTCGATCCTTGTCCTCTCTCTTTGTCTCTTGTTCCCAGCTCTTTGCTCTCTTTGCCGGTCCAGCTACACACAGATCTTGCACAAAACAAGAGAGCAAACTACAAGATACATGTACGCTTAATTGAAGCATGGATTAGGATGAATCAAATATACATGTAAATACAATACATCAATGCAATACAAGTATATAGGAGAACATGCAAAACTTTATTGATAGAAGTAACAGGGTTCTGAGAAGGTTACAACCAATGATGGCTCCAATCCAGCAGCACCTCCCCAGCAGCAAGAACTCTCCTCCTCACCTCTAGTAAAACAATCACCCAATAGCTCTAACTGTAAACCAACAGCACCTCCTTGCTTTACACAAAATTCCAGCCTCCTTAGACCTCATAGAAGAGCTCTATATATAGGAGAGAAGAAGAGAGGATGAGTCAGCTTGAGACTGACATGAAGCTGCCTTGTGTCCTCTCCCTCTTCAGTTAAACTTCAGTCCTTGAGTCCACTTGGAGATCCTTGCTTACACATGGTGATCAAGTACCTCTTACTCATCACAGGGCGAATCTCATGAACCAAGTGTCAGTTTGGAAGCTTCCTGGGCAGTTGACACCTTGCAGGATGACTGTGCCACTTGGCCAATCTCGCCCAGCGCAGGTAGCCTTCATTAATCTTGACTTCCAGCGCAGGTACAAGGAGGGACAGTTGCATTCCAGCGCAGAAGCTCAGTGGAGCAGCTGACATGATCCAAAATAAGCCTGTTTTGAAGTGTTTTCAGGTGGAGAACTGATTGGAAGTGCTGTTGTTTGATGACCTTGTTCTTTTAGGGGTAAGAACAACATGTTTAGGGACTGAGGATCCCTGTGATTATTGACATTTCATGCTCCATGATGCGAGGCACAAAAATGTCTATAACAGTTGCCCCCTAAAGTATGAGGCCGTTTATCGGGTGAAATGCTTTATCTAGAGGGTCCGAAGTTCATTCCAGTGCTGAGGAGGCGCCCTGTAATACAATACAATACAATACATTATTTTTCATTCTATTTTCATGATCTAGCTGAGGCAGGCATTCCCATGCTCAGCTTTTATAAATACATTTTGGTACATATGACAGACGATCGTCTGAAGGTAGACTGATAATTTTCTGCTGAAATTATCATCCTTTGAATAGGATGATCATCTGTTGCAATGATGTACATGACAAATGCTTTTATATTTCCTGAATATATATCGTAGCCCGGATGGATGAAACTAGATCCGGGGTCTTCAAACTCGTTCGATCTTCACTCTAAGTACAAGTCGATCCATGTGAGAATTGCGCTGAAGTCGAACATGGAAAGACATCGCTTGATTACCGGTCAATAATGAAAACCGTTAACAAGCGCGAGAGGAATCACCAATAATGACGATGACCCTCAAGGTACTGCAGTACAATTCACGTGGCGTGAATAAAGGACTTGGCGTCGAACGCCACGCAAAATCTTCTGGTCGAAGGTCATTGATGTATACCTGTCGCCGGAAGTGAGAAACTTGCCATTGAGGCATGCAAGCTTCAAATTACTGATGGGGGTGTTCCTAGATCAACTTCTTGGATAATGAGCTGAAGTCGACAAGAAGTGATCCGTCAAAGGAGGGCCTTAATGAATCCCACAGCAACGACACGGAACGGAGCTAATGACTTTAGTGGAGGTGAAAACAAACTGTGACATATGATTCAGGGTGGCGATCATGAATGGATGAAGGATAATGTATGGTAGTGGATGGGACACGGTTGACACTTTCAGAATGACCCCTCTTGAACATATAACGACACTGATGCGATGGATCGGTAGCATTACCCCAAATGCGGATGGTTTGGCGAGGACCATGGCGATGAGACCGGTGAATGAAACAACCCAACCCGATGTGGTACGGAGGAAAAGTGTCATGTTCAAGAGTGACTTGCTACCATTAAACTTTGATGTTCTCCCAATTTTTCCCCAGTCATTTCTGACCAGTACCTCTTTATTTTTGTTAAGCTTGAGGAGGATAACATATGCTTGTTCTATAACCTGCCCTTCGGGCAAGCCCATCGCTATGATTTAACGAGCCTAGCGATAGGGAAACTCGTTCTTATCTAAAGACAAGTTTGTCGCTATTTAATCATTTTAACGAGTCTAACGACAAGGAAAACTCGGTCCTTTTCATTTTTAGAGAGTCTGAAAAGGTACAGAAAGTCAACTCCATGATTCCTTTTTCGTCATCTAATCCCTTAAGTCCGAAAAAGTATAAAACAATACAGAAGGGATGGTTGTTCGGTACTTTTACGAGCCGAACAAGACAAGCGCTCGATCTTTTTGTGCAATAATCCCTCAGGTCCAAAAAGATTAAAATCTAGAGGAGGGATAGCTTTCGGTCGTTTAACGAGCTAGAAGGCCAAAAACTCGGCAAACTTTTCATATTTTACGAGTCAGTGAAAAGAGCTCAAAGAAGACTCGTCTTTTGAGGAACGAGTGATAAATAGGGATAGCAACTGATTCCAGGTACAAATTGGAATTTCCAATCACGGTAGTGTCACAAGGATGGCTAGGTGAAATCACTCTTCGCAGCTGTTCCTCAAAATAGGTAAACACACATATGGGGGTGAACGATCGGCCAAATGAAATGGAGGTGATGGATGAAAACACGACCAAGGCTTTTAAGGCTTATAAATTTACGATCGCAATGGTTATTTACCGAGATAGGTTCATTTTTTAATGAGCTTGAACTTTGGCGGAAAAACTCTGCTCACACTTTTCTATTTTTTAACGAGCATAAATTCCGTGGTAAAACTGCTCGATTCATGGTCAAATTTAATTTTTTACTTTTACTAGCTTTTCTCTTTTCAAATGTAGTACTTCATCTTCAATTGCTGCAACAAATTTTGTTAGAAATGGACAATATTTGCATGAAAACGAGATTATAACCCTAATATTTAACTTTAAACTGTGTAAAAGTCATAAAAAGGGTTTTTACCTCTCATTTACCATTTCATTTGCATTTTGCTTGTTGGAGCTCTGGAGGTGCCTCTTTTTCCTTGATTTTCACCAGCTGATTCCGGGAGATTCTGTGGACGATTTTCGGCGCCGTTTGGACCAGGTAGGAGCTAAACCTTAGTCCTTCACTTTCATGGTTTCCTTTTTCAATTTCATGCATGTTTTTCAGGGTTTCTGAGCCCCAGGGGTTTCATCAGGGCGCCCTGGCATCAGCGCAGGTTCCCCTTTCGAAAATTGCGCTGTATTTCAGGCAGCCTTAAGGCAGACTGCCTTACAGCGCAAGGGGAAGCCTCTCTGCCTGCGCTGGGCCTAGAAAAGCTGACCTTGCATGTGTTTTTTGATGATTTTTTCGCCAGATTTTCATCAAAATCAGGAACTTACTCCTTCTCTTGTTTGCTTGCAGGGAACTTTGAACAAAATGTCCCTTACATGGCGAGAACGAGAACATGAAGCAGAGGACATGGTTGCACTCCATGACCCAGTCACGGTGAATGCGCTTCGGAACTGTGGCCTGCTGAAGTTCTTCCGTATCTCTAGCATGAGAGCACAGATTTCTTTACTGCAGTATATGCTTGATGCTTGGGATCCTGTTAACCAAGTATTCCAGATTAGGGGGAAGTCTTTCCCCTTGACCATAGAGGACATGTACTTCTTGACTGGGTTGTCAAGGCGGGGTGCCCCCATTTCTTTGTCAGGTACGGCTCGAGGGACTACTTCCACCAGAGACTATATCCGTCAGTATTGCCGGGAAGGTTCACAGCCGAGCAAAGACGGCAAGATCAACATCCGTGACATCACTGACAGGTCTCTCAGGTCCATTCTGTTTACTATTGGTAGGATGGCCGGTAGCGCAGCTTTACATGTTGCCAACAGATCTTATATGCAGCACGCCTTGGAGTGTCTCCAACCGAAAGTGTTTAACTGGTGCGATGCAGTACTTGTTCAGATGAAAAGTCAATTGACCAAGGTAAAGGACGGGGGGCTGAAGAACTTTGGATTTGGTTCTATTCTGACTGCCTTTGTCTTGGAGAAAATCCCATTGATGCAACCTCAGTACATCTTGCTTGATGTGCCTTCTCCGACCGAGCCACGCATGCAGAGGTGGGTTGACCATATGTCCCGGCATGCTGGTCAACCTCATATTACATTCACTGAGGCCTTCTTTAGGTGGTTCGAGCGTCAGGAGATGGCATTTTCTGAGTATCCATATGTGGGTATGGACTACCGAGGTGATCCGGACTTGGTGCTTCCGGATGGCGAGCAATGGGGCGCTATTGGTAAAATCTCTGACCATATCACTGTTTATTGTTTTTATTCATGATGTTTACTGTCCAAAACTGATCAAACTCTTGGGTGCATGCAGATGTTGGTCCTGTTCGTCCAGTAGCTCGTCCACGATCGCCAGTTGCTGCCCCAGCAGCAGAGCCTGCTAGGAGAGTTGTTATTCGTGACCTTGGTGATACTGAGATACTTGCAGCTGTGCAGGAGCAGGTTGAGAGCCTTACTCGTGGTCTTCCGGATGTACAGATTGACGAGTTACCTTTACAGTTGCAGCGGCACACTATTGGCGTGCCTAGACGATGGACTCGTCTCTTGCGCATGATCGCACAGACCGTGACGTACTTTCATGAGCACCACTAGGCTAGGGTGCCCCCTAGCATCTTTTTGAGTTCTAGGTCATATGACCAATTTTGTTTTGATTACAGCACATTATGTACAAACTATAAACAGCTTTATATATTTTGATTTTCGGAGTTTATTTCAGTTTATTTGTGATCCACTTACATAGCACCAATGCATCTCTTTTTATATATGTTGTAAATGTCTATCTAATACATAGTTTGCTAATGAATCTGTTAATGTGTTCAAGTTTCTGGAAATATGTTGGTATTGAATTGAATCAAACTCTCTTTCCAAAATATTAACTCTTAGAAACATACGATAAATAGCTGGATTGCGGACTGAATATATACCAGTGAGTTGTAGTATCACAAGTTGTGAGTCTAGCCTGATAATTAGTCGGCGTATACCATGAGCGATGGTATCAGAGAGGAGTTCAATCAACGCACTATACTCAACGATATTGTTCGTTGATCGTCCAATACACACACCTCTGAAACTCACTAACTCGCCGCTTGGATCGAAAATGGCCCAGGCTGCGGAGGATAAATTCCGCGTACTACGACTTGCTCCGTCGGCATATCCCATATATGTATCAGAATAATTCGACATCTGCAACAAACGAGAAAGGTGGATTACTTAACCGAAACAAACATTTTAGCGAAAACAAAATACAACAAAAGCACTCAGGTTACTATTTAGGCATAGTAACGCTTGAGGTACAACCCGTTACGGGGTTGCGCCAGTGGTATTCCGTCATAATCCATTAACTTGTAGGCTCCTTTTGCTAACACCCTTTTAACAATATAGGGACCCATCCATAAGGACTGAAATTTTCCTGCTCCTAATTTGTCGGATTCTTGGTCGTAAAGCAAAACCAAGTCACCCTCAGAGAAGTTGCGAGGTTTGACATTTTTGTCGAACTGTGCTTTGACTCGTTTCTTATGGGCCTCGTTCGCCAAAGCGGCGTCACGACGGTTTTCATCCAACTGGATCAATTCCAGGAAACGAGCCTCTTCTTCTGAGGTTCCGGGGAGGAGGTCAATTGCGAGTTTAAGAGACGAAATTTCGCACTGGATCGGTAAGACTGCCTCCAGGCCATACACCAATTGGAATGGTGTGAACCCAGTGGCGTTCTTTACCGAGGTTCGGTAAGCCCATAATGCTGAGTACAGGATTAGATGCCATCTTCTTTTGTGAACCCCGATCATCCTTTGCAACATACGCTTCAGGACCTTGTTGATTGCCTCAACTTGTTCGTTGGCTTGTGGATAATATGGGGTAGAGCTGTCGTGAGATAGCCCTAGTTTGGCAGCTAATTCAACCATCATGTGATTGCGAAAATGCGATCCATGATCTGTCACTATAGCTTGCGGAACGCCGAACCTGGCGACTACATGATTGAAAAAGAAAAGGGCAGCTGTTTCACCAGTGTTATCCAATGTAGGCATCGCCTCGGCCCATTTGGTAAAATAGTCAACAGCGACTATAATATACCCATGCCCCCCGGTCGAGGTGGGGTTACATTGCATGAAATCGATGCCCCACTTGGCGAAGGGCCCAACAGCAACTATTGGCTGTAAGGGTGCGGGCGGTCTTCTGGTTTTGCTATCAAAGATCTGACATGCATGGCAACTTCTGACAGCTATTATGCAATCTTTAAACATAGTTGGCCAGAAGTATCCTGCTCGTAAGATTCTTTGTGCTGTTGCATATCCAGATTGATGCCCCCCGCACGTGCCTGAATGACAATCATTCAGGGCTTTTTCGGCCTCCTCATGGGTAAGGCACCTCCTCAGAACCGTATCGACGCCACGACGGTAAAGTGTATCACCGACGATCATGTAGTCTTTAGATTGGTATCGTATACGTTTCCGTTCCGAGTGTGAGGTATTAGGCCTAAATTTTTGGGTTTGGAGATAAACAATGATGTCTCCATACCACTCATCGCTTACTGATATCAGAAACAAATTTTCATCCACGATTGACTCTTCTGATGTTTCATCGTTGGATGACGATGGGAGATCGCATAATAATTCCGCGAAAACTAGAGCTTTCTTCGATTTGGATTTTACAAAATCCAAATCAAACTCTTGAAGGATTGCTATCCATTTTGAATATTTGCCCCCAAGCAACTGTCGCGACAGTATATATGTCATGGGATTGCAATCTGACAGAACGGTAGTTTTCCTAAAGAGGACATAATGTCGAAACCTTTGAATCGCTTGAACAGCAGCAAGCGCTAGTTTTTCAACATAGGAATATTTACTTTCTGTATCATTTAAGTTTTTACTTAAATAATAAATAGGATGTTCAATTCCATCGACTTCTTGCACTAAGACCATCGCAATGGTCGTATCTGCTGCAGCTAGATACAGGTTAAAATCTCTTTGATAGTCCGGGGCGTACATTAATGATGCTCTTACTAGACAATCTTTCAGAGCGTCAAAGGAAGCTTGCGCAACTTGGTCCCAGACAAAAGGTACATCCTTTTTCAAAAGACGAGTATAACCTTTGGCAAGTTCTGCGTAATTTGGAATGAACCTCCTCAGAAAGTTTGCTTTCCCTTGGAGTTTCTGAATCTGAAGCAAATTTGAAGGTGGAGGCAAATTAATGATTGCCTGAACCTTACAGGGATCGAGACGAATCCCATCCTTAGAGACAACAAAGCCTAGTAAACGACCAGAACCGACGCAAAACACACACTTGTGTGGATTGAGTCTTATCTTGTAATGTCGGCAACGTAGAAATATCGCTCTCAAATGCCGCGGATGATCAGTCCGCTTCCGCGAATGAGCCGGAAGATCGTCGAGGTAAGGTTGAACAATGTTCTTGATGTCATGGAAGGCATAATTCATTGCCCTCTGAAACGTCGCCCCTGCGTTCTTTAAACCAAAGGGTAATTTTCGATAAGCGAATGTGCCCCACGGACAGATGAATGCAGTCTTAGACTGGTCCTGTGGGCGGATATTTATTTGATTATACCCGGAAAATCCATCCATAAAGGAAAAGATTTCACATCCGGCACATTCATCAATTATCTGGTCGATGAAGGGTGTAGGGTAGTTGTCCTTTGGACAAGCTTTGTTTACATCCCTATAGTCGACGCACACTCTTATCGTCCCTTGTTTTTTCATAACAGGGACAATATTCGATACCCAATCGGTTAGAGGAACCGGGTAGATGAATCCAGCATGGAGAAGTTTTTCAACTTCCGCCTTAATGGCAGCGGCTTTCTTCGGATGTACCTGCCGAAGCCGTTGTCTTACTGGTTTGACATCAGGATACATTTTAATCTCATGTTCAACTATGCTCGAGTCAATGCCTGGCATTTCATCATATGACCATGCAAAGACATCTCTAAATTCGCGAAAGAGAGCACTATATATTTCCAGTTCTGAAGGGGAACAACTTTTGCCGACATGAATATTCTCAACAACATCAGATTTTGTCGAGATGTTTATGGCTATGGTTTCTTCAATATTGGATAGGTTTCTCTCTGAATCCACCGTATTTACAGTATTTGTTAGGAATTCAAACACTGAAGGGTGGTATAGGTCGTGATGAGTTTCTTCTTCACACTCTGGAAGAAGGGAACGATGGTGGTGATCATTCCATGGTGCCCCCTCAATCATCATTGATTGTAAGATTCCTTCGTCAGTCCCATGAACTTTTGACCATGGATCTAATGGGGTACCATATTCTTCGGACCTATCTACCCAAACGCTTGACGAGCGTTCATTTGGGCTCGCCTCCCATGCCTGAAACATTGATTGCTACAATATTTCAATAGGGCTAGGTGGCAATACCACTTGATGATCCATGACGACTTTGTCTTCTGCGACCTTCGATGAAGATACCATGTTGCATGTTGCTACAAACGGGATATTCCCTTCATGGAAAGGAGGTGGCAACGTGAAAGTTCCCATCATTGTGGGATCTTTTAGCAAGCCTACTCCTATATCTTTTATTGAATGGTCGCTCCCATGGATTAGGGGAATGCTTCCAGTAACTTGTGAACCATTAGGGAGGAAATTCTGTTTGTCGATGATCGTAATCCCTCCTTCAAACGGGAATGCGATCTTCCTAAAATATGTCGACACTACAGCTGCCATGGCATATATCCATGGTCTTCCCAGTAGGATGTTATAGTCAAGATTGCCATCAATGACTTCAACATCAATCTCTACTGTTTTTCCTCCTAGTTCAACCTTAAAGTTATTTAGATACCGTACGGAGTGTACGACCTACCGTCAAATGCTTTCAATGTCGTCGAAGATCGCGACAAGGTTGGAGATCCAAGAGTTTTCCAGCAACTCATCGACATGATACATGTTGATGCGCCCTCATCAATAATCGTTCTATGAACAGTTTTGTTGAGTGCTTTCACTTGAATAAGGAAAGCTAATTGCGCTGGTAACTGAGGATCATATCCTTTGTGATCAAAGGATACAAGATTGGAATCTTTAGGATCCACTCCACCAATTGCTGATAACAATGCCTGTCTTTGGGATGGGCAATTTTGTAGTACCTCAAGAGTCGACATAGCAGATGGCGATTGGGCCAAATCCTCCACTATATTATAGTGTTGCGCCGCTCTGGCGCGAGGGTTGAATGTCGACTTGTGGACTACTCCCTTAGGCGGCTTTATTGTTAATTCATGCGTGAGGGGGGGTACAACTTCTGCCGAAGTTGTTGTCGAACTACTGGGTTGATCTTTCCCTTTGTCGTTCGACACCGGCGGATTCCCATAATCTTTATTCCTAGTCGAGATCAAAGCATCATTTTGCTTAGAAACCGACAACATAAGCACTTGAGACGGAGAAGCATTTCCACTATCAACCATATTTTGACCTGGGGTGGGAAATGGATCAGTCAACACAGCTGAAGTTTGGGAACTTTTAAAGAACCTCTTTAACTCAGCTTTGAACGGACAGTTCTTTGTTGAATGATTTTCATCGCATATTTGACATGGAGGAAATTGTTTCCCTTGCCCAGGAGGGTTTGAAGAAGTTTTTTGAGGGGATGACCCACCTTGTTTCTTCTTCTTCCCTTTGTTTTGTTTCTTCTTGCTTCCTGGTTGATTGGAGTTTTTGTCTTTATCCGTAGATACAGCATTTACCTCCGAAGCAAGAATCTCTTGATTTGCTTTTTGATTCGAAGTCTTACGGGCTTTCTTATTTGAATCCCTTGTCGACTTAGCGTTTGCAGTTCCAATCACGCCATCACTGGCATGAGAGTCACTATTCGATCCGGGAGGAGGAGGGATTGAAAATTCCGGTCTGGGGGCATCAGGTATCTTATCATAGAGCGTGCCCGACTGAGTATACACTAAGTCCAAATATTGAGCACGAGCAATCACTTGCTCTTCTGTTACGACACCTCCCTTGGCCACATCTTCTGTTATTGCCGGCAGAAGCGACTTTATAAACCACTCAGCTAATAGCTGATCTGGAACATAGGTTTTTACCATTCTGCGACGACGACGCCACTCATGTATATGATCAGATATATGTGTGGCTATTGTCTGCTTGAAATTGGTCAAGATCTCTGTCCCAGTTTCGTACCTTATAGGTAACTGAAAGTGTGTTAAGAAAGTCGTGGCTAGGGAACTAAAATTGTCGAAAGAGGCTCTAGGTAATTCAATATACCATTTGGCCGCCAGACCAGTCAATGTCCTCTGGAAAAGACGAAGCCTTATCGAATCATCATTCAAGGTATTCGACGAACACCACAGATGGAATGTCATCACATGATTCGACGGGTCTTCGCCCGGATTTCCATTGAATTTAGGAATGTCCGAAGGAAGTTTGTGAGGAATCGCTGGCCACCAATGGGCATAGGCGATTGGATCGTTCGTCAATCGATGTAAATCTGGTAATTCTAAGGTCGCCACGAATGGCAACTGCTGATTCAGGTTTGGCGAGGCGTACCCAGGATATGATGGAATCGCCTGAGCAGTAGGTCTTTGCACACCAGTATAATGCAACTGATGTTGATATGACTGATATGGTTGGTGGGCTTGGCCACTGTAAAGTGGTTGGTTTAACCCATTCTGAATATAGGGTTGCCCACTATTTGCAAAGATCTGTTGCTCAGACCCCTGGTACACCTGTTGAAACTGAGGTTGTTGGTATTGCACCATCCATGGTTGTGAAGCCATGTTTTGTTGTGCGACACTAACCGACGGACCAAGATGCGGGGTTATGGTTCCCGTTTGTATTTGTGTCGTCCCGGCAGTTGGCGATTGTGGTTGTGTTGCAGGGTCAATAGGCTGTTGCATTACAACTTGGGGTTGACATACAACAGGCATCGATTGAACTTGCGACACGGTTACAATTGCTGGCGTCGTCGGGATACTAGACATAGGTACACATTGTTGCATGGAATATACAACTCTTGGTTGTTGGGGTAACATAGGTACCCAACCACTCGTCGTTACTTCAGTCAAACCTGAATGTGGTTGAAAACTGCCGTATGGGTATCCCCCCGAAAGGGGAAGTGAAAGGGCATATTGCCCCCCATACGGTAACAATCCGGAGCTCAAGGGTATAGATGGCCTTTGAGGACTGGATGGCCCAAAATGATTCCCAAAGGGATCAATTTGTCTAGTTTCAACATAAGAATTACCGGGTATTATACCGGAAGAACAAACTGGAACAGACCAAGTTGTCATAATAGTCCCTGGGTGGACTCCTTCTAGCTGATGAGAGCTAGTCGGGACGGCTGGTATGCCGGCAAACATCGTTGGATTGGCAGCAGGAACTTCTGCTGTCGCTGTGTCGTTTGGCACAGTTCTAGATGTCGACGGTTGTTCAGACATTTTAAGTCTATCCAATAAACTTCCTAACGATTCTTCAGGAACTTCTGGTGGCGATAGACAAACTTCTGATGCAGAAGGAAAAAGAGGGGTACCTACTCCAAAATGAATTGGAGTATTTGCTTGCTGGTCCTCTACGATTTCCTCTATTGTAATCAGACCAGGAGGAAGAGGAAGACCGTCAGGTCCGTAAAAGATTTCTGGTGCCGAAGAAGGGGTTGCTTCGACAGCGACAGTCGTTTGAACAACAAGACTCTGTGGACCGGTTTCAGATGGAACTGGTTCAGTTATGCAAGTACTTGTCTTCAGACTAGGATCAGTACCACTGTCCTTCTGTTGCTGTTGAACTTCTTCAATAGAGGCAGGGATTCCAGAAATATTGGGAGTGACCAGAATCTCAGATGTTGTTGGAACTTCCGTTCTAACTTTAAAAGGAGATTTTGACCTGGTCAAGCGAGTTCGCTTCGTCCGTACTACTCTCGGTTCCGGAGACAAAGGCGGTTGACTCGCAAGCCTCCCTGAACGACGGGGTTTTAATTGACTTTCCTCCACGGTTGCGGATTACTTGATCAACTAAAATACAAAAAGGGGAATTATGTTTCCGTATTGAATGAATTTTATTAGACGCTTTTAGACACAACTTTGCTTTTTCATGTTTTAAGAGTCGAGAAAAAGCTAAAGATGACTCTAGTCGCCTTCGATGTATTAACGAGCCCGAAGTGACAAATGCTCGGTTGGACTTTTTCAGTTATAGAGTTTGAAAAAGGCCAAAAGAAACTGCTCTGGAGATCTAGGCAGAGGGTGTGCCAAACCTTTCGCGAAACCACAGAATACGTTTTACGGTACGGGTGGTCGATCTTCGTGAATGCTGTGTTCACTGCATCGCGATCAGTAGGGCGGTCGACACGGCTTCCTAAGGATAAAGGATAAAAGCCTATAGGGGTCTCCCAATATACGCGACGGTACGCGGGAGCTCAAGTCCGTATTAGTGCTATCGTCCCTCAGGAGGAATCACCCACCTTCGTAGAGATCGACAGTCACTACGTTTAACGACGCCGGAACACGTCTCTAACTAGACCTCTATTGTGAGCGTTATGTTACAATGCGTTTTTAGATTCATTCAATATATTTTAAGTTGATCTTGTTTATCAGTTTGCCTTTCAGGATCACCACGAGATGTATTGGTACAAATTCCTAAATGCAGCTAAAATGATAAGCAAGCTTTCACAATCTTTTTAGCTTTGAAAATCCTAACTACTGAGGGGAGAGAAAAACAATATCTTTCCACACAGAGCACAAAGCACAAACTAATGCACTTTCTCCTAGATCAGACACACAAACTTATCAAAAATGCAAATGCAAGATGCATGTATTTCTTTTCTTTTCCTTTAATGTTGATGTAGACAAAAGGAAAACTGTTGTATGACTTTCGAATTCAATTTGAAGCGTAAACAAACAAGCTTTGTCTAAATGAAAAGACGCTTTACAAGTACTTGTTTCAACACTCAAAATATATGAATTCAAACCATAAAGTGAAAAACAAACAAACTCAAACAGCCACGAACAGTAATAAAACTAGCTCATAAGATCACAAAGACACTTTTACAGTTCAGGATCTAAGAGGTCACAGCTATACTGGTTCGCTTTTCACAATGGGAAACTGTAACTGAAACAAGAAATACTGAAAGAACATTCACAGTTTCATCACACAACTGAGGCGGAATAATGTCAAGGAGAAGTGGTCTACAGCAAGTACAATGACCAGCAAGCAATCAGCTAAAAATCAGTGAAAACAGGGCCAAGACACAAAGGGAAAGCTGAGCAAGACAATGGCTAACTGGACCAGCGCAGGTTCTAGTCTGCCAGTTTGACTCTCAGCGCAGTTCCCGAAGGGAGCACCTGCGCTGTAATGCAGACTGCCTGTGGACAGCCTGCACTGACTCACGAGAGTTTCGTCTACAAAGAATTCCGGGTCATAAAAAGCTCAAAAATGCACTGTTTTTGCTGAAATAAAAAGCTATAGGTCAAGTACAGGCTAAGGGATGATCAAGAGGATGAAAAGCTATCACAAAGAGTAAAGAGTCTTTTGTAGATAAGCTCTTCAAATCTTGAATTTGCTCAGCAAATGAGCAAGAGTAATAGACCCTCTACTTCGCTTTTGATATAGTCAAAAGCTTTTCGATTTGGTACTCTTTTCTTCAAGAAATGAATAGCAAAATACTACAAACACCAACAAGATACTAGGCTCCCCAGCGGAGTCGCCAGTTTGTTGTGGGGAAAAGTATCCGATGCGGATGACCCTATCCCTACTCTAAAGGTGACAGTCTTTAGCAACAACTGAAAGTAAAGTTTTGATGATTTCCTTTATGAAAGTACAGAGAGAATGAAGAAAGATTAACCAACCTGGTGTCTTTCGCTTAGTCGATCCTTGTCCTCTCTCTTTGTCTCTTGTTCCCAGCTCTTTGCTCTCTTTGCCGGTCTAGCTACACACAGATCCTGCACAAAACAAGAGAGCAAACTACAAGATACATGTACTCATAACTGAAGCATGGATTAGGATGAATCAAATATACATGTAAATAGAATACATCAATGCAATACAAGTATATAGGAGAACATGCAAAACTTTATTGATAGAAGTAACAGGGTTCTGAGAAGGTTACAACCAATGATGGCTCCAATCCAGCAGCACCTCCCCAGCAGCAAGAACTCTCCTCCTCACCTCTAGTAAAACAATCACCCAATAGCTCTAACTGTAAACCAACAGCACCTCCTTGCTTTACACAAAATTCCAGCCTCCTTAGACCTCATAGAAGAGCTCTATATATAGGAGAGAAGAAGAGAGGATGAGTCAGCTTGAGACTGACATGAAGCTGCCTTGTGTCCTCTCCCTCTTCAGTTAAACTTCAGTCCTTGAGTCCACTTGGAGATCCTTGCTTACACATGGTGATCAAGTACCTCTTACTCATCACAGGGCGAATCTCATGAACCAAGTGTCAGTTTGGAAGCTTCCTGGGCAGTTGACACCTTGCAGGATGACTGTGCCACTTGGCCAATCTCGCCCAGCGCAGGTAGCCTTCATTAATCTTGACTTCCAGCGCAGGTACAAGGAGGGACAGTTGCATTCCAGCGCAGAAGCTCAGTGGAGCAGCTGACATGATCCAAAATAAGCCTGTTTTGAAGTGTTTTCAGGTGGAGAACTGATTGGAAGTGTTGTTGTTTGATGACCTTGTTCTTTTAGGGGTAAGAACAACATGTTTAGGGACTGAGGATCCCTGTGATTATTGACATTTCATGCTCCATGATGCGAGGCACAAAAATGTCTATAACACTCCCAGGTGAGGTTCTTGTTGGAGAATAGAAGCCATGAGAAAAGGATGGACTTGAGAGGGCAGTGGGCTTTCCAGAGCTTGGCAGGGAAGGTAGGGGAGGAAGGCCGAGAGTGAGGGGAAAGGGTTGTGTAGAGGTTCCTGACAGAGATAGGATGGATTGATTTCCCAGTTGACCAAATCAATTCATCCATTGTCCCCATTTGAGTGAATCCGCTGTGAGTGAATCGGTTGGTAAAAGAGAGCCATAGGGGGCGTTGGGGGGGGGGGGGGGGGGGGGTTAAGGCCAATTGGAGGTCGTTTTTCCAGATAGGCTCCTGAGAGGACCATGTGAGAATGAGCTTGTCCCAGGTAAAAAGACCCCTTGAATGGAAAAAGGAGAGTAATGGCGGTGGGATCATGGATTCTAGGTTGTGCAGGGTAGGGTCAATACCAATGAAGACACTTGTGCCAGAAAAGATAGTCCATTTTAGATTCATCATAAAAAAGGATTGAATTTTCCTGAAGCAAAGCCAAATGGAGGAACCTGATCTGATGCCGAGAGTGGATCTTCTGTACTAGTATGCTATATTTCGGCCTTTGAGATACTTCTGATTGATGAGAGTACTCGACGGACTACTACCAAAGATGCCTCTGTGAATGGACTTGCAGATGAGCGCATTTCCAAAGCATTTCATGTCAAGAAGGCCCCATCCACCTGCCTTTTTTGGCCTTGAGATTGAGTCCATGCTCACAAGGTGAAATTTTGACTGGTATGCTCGGCCGCCCCATAAGAAGTTTGCAGCAATGGACTTCATTTTCTTTGTGACAGAGGCCGGAAGAAGAAAAAGGTGGCCCCAATATACCGCGAGTTGGGAGAGAACAGCCTGTACCAAAATGAATCTGCCAGCAAGAGATAGAAGACGCGATTCCCAACCTGAGATTTTGTTGTAGAAACGATCTAACAGCCAATGCCAATCGTGGTTGCGATATCCCCACGCTTTTAAACGAAACCCCAAATATGAAAAAGCGTCCTTTATCAGTGCAAGATTAATACCAAAACGATCAGCAATCCACTGAGCCATTGCAGAGTTTGTAGCATTGTGATATAGCACTGATTTCCCTTTGTTAATATTGAGGCCCAAGGCAGAATGAAACTTCTGGAGGATCACAAAGAGACAGACCCATGTAGATTTGCATAACATTGCGAAAATATGAATTCCCAAATGCACCAATTGATATTTCAGTTTCTCAAGAATATTTTGTTTCAAAAGATTTAAATCTTAAATATGTTTTGTTCAAAGAATATCCTCTTACGAACACTTCTTATTCACCTCCCTATACGTTGTGCTCTACTGTTTTATGTTGGTTGTACTGTTGATTACAGGAGGGCATCACCTCCCTTATTGCGTGTCAGTCGCTACAAAATTAACCAATGGGTCAAGCCATGTATTTAAATTCATCCGGTCAAATCAATGGGCACCGTTAAATGGTTGTTGAGTTTGTATATTGCGGTTTCTCGTGGCGTAAGAATTACAGAATAGAAAGAGCACAGTTTCATGACATCCTTGCTACCGCTATGAGATACGCGATTCCCCAATTTACGATCATTTTATTATTAAAATGTTTTTTTCGGCAAGAGAGCTTGTAAAATATATTATTATTAAAATGTTTTTATTGAAAAGCTCAAGCATATTTCCAAAGTATTCCTTGTGTATCCCAAACAAAAATGAAATCCTTAATAATAAATTTTACGTTAAAACCAAAGTATTCCTTGTGTATCCCAAAAACGTTTGAATTCCTTAATAATAAACTTTACCTCAAAAAATAAAGCTTAATGGCAAAGTAATGTATAATAAAATATTAAATTTTTAAAAGTATTCTAATTATTAATATAATATTATTCAATTTTAAAGTTATGGTCAAGTCACATATTAAAATGGTGTATACGATTTTTTGTTTATCTGACAAGGGATCCATTTTGGTCTTGATTGCTAAGTCTATGGAGAGAGACATACTCTACCCCGACTTTTTAGCAGGAAACACATGTTCTTAACTATGAAAATTGAATAGGCATATCTTTATGGTATTTATTTATCTAAATATATGAGATATGTTAAATTTTTTAAATGGTATGGGAAGGGGTTGATAAAAATTATATTAAAGAGTTTTTAGTTTTGATTAAGATTTGAATAATTTTAGTGATGATTATATTGTTGGTCAATTTATACAATTTCAATAATAACATCTTGTAATTGGGTAGATTTTTTTTATTGAGATGCACAATCCTATGCGATGTTACTTTATGGTTGAACAATTTGTTATTCCATTTAATATGTAGATTGGCCCCATCCTAGCTTCAACTTCATTTTTAAAAAAAATTGCTAAAATTTTATAATAAATTAGTGATAAATCATTTCATTTAATAATTTAATAGTAAAATATATCTTATATTCCTTCCTTAGTACAATGTAAATAGAAATATTAATATATTGTATATAATTCAAATACAATTATTGACATTAATTAACAAATTATTACCTTAGATTTGTACTATGAGAGGAAATCATAAACTATATCTTCTATTAAGTTTGGTATTGGAACCTCTTTAGACATCTCTTTAATATACACATTTGGTAGATAAGTTGGCAAGCCGACAATTTTATTTTCACTGCTTCCTTGAAAGAATGCTCTATGGATGAGAAGGGTGATTCATTTCCCTTGCCCACCACTTCTTCTTCCAATCAAATGAGTATAATGAATTTTATCTATTTATATGCTATAATATGATAATAGATAATATCTAGTTTTTTTACCCTAGAAATAAGTTATCATTCCTCTATAAGGATCACATACATAACTTCCAACTTGTGCTTTATATTAACCACATAATTGTCCAATTTCAGCCACACAAGGTTTTCCCAATAAAATATCATGCCATATTTTAAAATATTGCTTTATAGCCCTCTTGGAGTAAACCCTCCCCATTATTTATGTTGAGGGCATGAATGTTGTTATGCATTGTTCATACGGGCATTACATCAAACACTTGTCTATAGACCAAGAAAAAATATTTAGGCCTTTCTTCAAACAAATAGAAAATAAGCATTTTCTCAAATGCTTAGTATGTATCCTCTTGATCATTTGGATCAAAGTGACAGTACCAAGTCAATGTTAGAGTTTGTTGTAGGTGTTGAAGAATGTAACTAGTATAATTTTCATAATTATATTTGAGTCATAATGAAATGTATTTATCAAAAGAAAAGAAAAGAAAAAAATTATTATTAAAGACTTATTAAAGCATGGGTTTCATGCTTGGGTCAATTGTTTTTAGGTCAAATCCTCCATTGAAGCCTTCTAGGGTTCATGTCAAGTATCCTTGTCCATGTCATAATGTAAAAGACCCTTCTTGGGATCTATTTGTCAAGAAAGAAATTTATTTTAATGTAAAATAGGTCAATTAGGCCTCCTCCACCAAGTCATCTTCAAGAAAGGAAAAGTCGGCCTCAACAAGGGAATCCACCCTCACAAAATCAATATATATTGGAACAACTCAACTCATTTGGAAGAACGTCTCTCACAAGTTCGAATTGCAATAGTTTGAAGCAGAAAAGGTATGAAATTCAAGAAGGAAGAAGGAAAGGGCTTGTGAAGGAGAAGGAGGTTGTTTTTCTTTTTTTTTGTAAGTAAGGGTGGTACCATTCATTTCTATTATGCTAAATAAGGAAGCCAGATACATCGTTCTGGTGGCCTCAACCTGCCCCGAAGGGAAACCAGGTCTGTTGGCCACCTTAATTTGCTATACACGTTCTAGAAACAAAACTTGATAAGTCTATCCATGCTGGCTATATGCACATAACAACTAAAACTACTTATTGAGCTACTAGTTCACATACAACTATAAAAAAGATGGATTCAAAACAGCACCAACAGTTCCATAAACGATCATTCCTTTCTGGTTCCCGTATGCTGATCCGTATCCATGGGCATATTCATGTGTTCTTCCTGGCTGGGACTACTTCCTGCCATCCTTGACAGTAATTCAGACATCTCTTCCAACTTGTTATTCTGGTTGACCATTAGAACATTCTTCATTTCCTTCTGCAAGTTTGGTACCCCATTGGCGATGTCCGCCATTTCCTTTGCAACATGTTCAAGGGCTTTTGCCAGAAAGCGTTTCATGACCCAGTATATGTGCAGAGACTGTCGGTACAGGGTCAATCTTCCTCTTGTGTTCCCTGGATCGGTCACCGCCTCTGCCCATTCTTCTGTTTCTGAAGCAGATTATTCCTCTAAAACGCTGGATTCCATATTTTGGATGATCCGCCGAATATCTTAATCTGTGCCTTCCTGGTAGGCACAAGCTGCTTCCTGGACAACTGACAGGGTCGATCTTCTACCTCTACGTTGATTATCTGCTGTCTCTGCTAGCCTGCCTTCTGGGTTCCCCTGCCTTGGGTGGCCCCGGCCTCCACGACCTCTTCTTCGGCTCTTTCGCGCCATCTCTTTTCCAGCCTTCACCTGTAAACATGCATCAATTATAGATGTTAGTTTTATAAGGTTCTCATTGTCTTCTTCGCAAGCCAACTTGCCTTTGGTAATTCATCCCTTTCTGCTGCAGTCCCCTTTGTCTCTTCGTGTCTGGCATTGCTGTCCCAAATCTGGATACAAGATGTCTATTAAACCCTCTGTCATGCGGACCAGAAGATGGGAAACTGGCATAATATTCGGGTCCCCATTCCCAGACTTCACCTCTTCTCCTTTCTGGGGGTGCTTGTCTTGGCTCTCCTCATATTTTCTCCGACTACACTTACTGCTCCAGTTGCCCTTTCTATCATGATTCCCCACCTGGGCTGATCCCCTAAGACCTTCTCCATGAATTACAGAGGGGCAATCATGTTTATTATCATCCCAGGTATCACAATGGCTAAAAATTTCCATTCTATCTACTGAGCTATATAATAAGAAGACAAAGTTCTCAGAATGCACATACCCGAAGATGCAGACCTCCCTGGTGTTTTCCCCTGGCTGTGGCCCGTTCAACTCCTTCTCTCCGTTCAGAATGAGCTTACCTTTACCCCCCGCCATCTTCATATAATGGCTTTTCGTTATCTTCCTTGCCCTGCCACTACCACCGTCACTCCTGCTACTCATCTGCCTTCCACCACCTCCACTATTCTTTCTTGAAACAAGAGCTGTCTGGATACTCATTTTTTTTGTTGGAAGGGTTTCCTCATTCCTGTAGTCACGTCCAGCCACCCTCCCCTTGCAATGATTACTCCTGCCATTCTTACCTACCCACTTCCTCATCCCGATCGGGAGCCTTCTGTCTCTAATACCTTTGGAGCGTGTCTTCATGATTATCTTGACTGAGGATCGTACTTAGCTGCTTGAATCCTACGTCTTTTGAGTGCATCATCCATAAACTATCCATTTTCCTTCCTTGTTCCTGGCATCCCCAATTCGCCAGGAAATCAACAACTTTGTTGGCCTCTCTCCTAGCATGTTTGATAATCATATAATCAAATCTTCTCACAATAATTTCCAATTCTTGTATTAGGCTGGCCGTCCTCCAGCTCCGCATTACTTTGTCCCAATAGGTCCCATTGTAAAGTTTTTTGAGAACTTGTATCACCATTAGGGAATCCCCTTCCACTTCCAGGTTGTTATAACTGTTTCTAATTGCTATCTTTAGGCCTTGACAAACCGCCATCAGTTCCACCTCATTGTTGCTCATAATACCTCCGCTGTCTGCATATATCCATTTTGTTCTCCCCTGATCATCTCTAAAAGACCCCCAATCCCAGCTGGGCCTGGGTTTCCTTTTGAAGCTTCATCAAAGTTTAGCTCTATGAAGCCATTCGAGGGAGGGGAGAAGTACTGGGTGCCATTATCTCTTATCCTGGGCTATTTCCGCATCTGAGGGGCCACCATTCCTTGATTCAGATTAAGTTTCTTTAGAATCTTCTCTTCTTCCAACGTCACTTCCCAGTACTCTCCATTCCAAGTGTCCACAAGTATAGTTTCCCTGATATGACTAAAGGTTTTTCCCCATATTTGCTCTTGTGTCATCTCTTCGTTTGGAAAGACTCTTCTATTTCTCTCCTTCCATATCATCCACATATTCATCCCAGTTGCTAGGTTCTATGCCTGCCTTACCACTGGACTCATAAATTGTCCTCCTCCTTAGATTTTAATAGTATTTTTAATACTCTGCTGATCCCTATGGGTTTTTCCGAAAAGCCATCTGACCTTTTCCCACTGTTTTTGAGCTTCTGTGCATGAATTGAGGAGATGTTCTTGCGTTTCCAATTCATGTTTACATAAGGGACATCTGGGGGGGGCATGAATGCCTCTCTTTTGGAGTTGGTCCCAGGTTAGGATACATCCTTTGATGACTAGCCATATGAAATGGGCTACTTTTGGCCACCAGTTGCTATTCCATATCTGTTTCCAGGTACTTATCATATCCTCTGGTTCTCTAGTGTTCAGTAGATGATAGGCCTCTTTAATTGAAAAATTTCCTTTTGTTGTATGTCCCCATCTCAGGATGTCCAGTCCCGAACGTATTGGGATTCTTGTTGTCTGCATTTCCTTTTGATATACCTCTTTTTTCTCTCTGTCTATTTACTCCATCCATTCTTCTAGGCTTTTCCAGGTTCTCCATGCTTCATCTCGGTTATCCATCTCCCAAAAGTCCTTTACTAGAGTCATTCCTTTCTCAGCTGCTTCTTGTCCTACATCCCTTAGTCCTTGCAATCCATTCATTCTTTCCCTTTGCTGCCAGGCCTCCTCCCAAAATCTTGTTGAACTGTCGTCCCTGATTTCCTAGAAAGCATGGCTAGTTATCATATCTTTATTGAGGCTGGCAAGATTCCATACTGTCGACCCTTTCGGAGTTTCCTTTATCCTTAGTAGTTCCTCTGGTTTTGTGGGAATGTTATATTTTTTTGACCATATTCTTTTCCATAGGTCATTTCCTCCATTCAGCCAGCGCCACCATAGCTTTGCCCCCATTGCTTGATTCAGAACATAGGGGTCTCTAAGGCCTAATCCTCCTTCCATCTTTCTTTTCACTACATCTTTCCAGGATACTAATGCCCATTTCCTTTGGTCCTTTTTCCCTCCCCATAATTTTTTTTTGAAGATATTTGTCATCTTGGTACATGCTCCTTTTGGGGCCGCCATAGCTGAAAGTTGGTATATATGAATAGATTGGAGAACTGCCTTCACTAAAACAGTTCTACCCGCAAAATTCAGAGTTCTGAAAGACCAATTTGCTAATTTTTTAGTTATCTTCTCCAGGGTTTGTTGCCAGTTTACCATCCTCAGGGGATTTAAGGCTAGCGGAGTACCAAGATATCTAGTTGGGAGTTCTCCTGTGCGAAATCCCAAAGTTCTGGTCAAGAAGTTTTTGATATTTCTAGCAGTTTTTTAAAAAATACGTGCATGATTTGTCATTGTTAATTTGGGTACCAGAGGCTGTCATGAACAGGTATAAAACTTCTTTGATTCTTCGAGCTTCTCTGAGTGACACTTTACAGAACAACATGATGTCATCAACGAATTTCTGATGGGTGATAGGAAGGTTGTTACCCAAATTTGGATTCCTTTGAGATTATTTTCCCTAACTTCTTTTTTGATATATCTCCCTAAGCCATCTACTGCTATGATGAAAAGGAAAGGGGACAGAGGGTCTCCCTGTCGGAGACCTCTGGTCACTTTAAAAGGCTAGGAGGGGGTTCCATTCACCAGGATAGAGAAGTTAGGTGACGAGATCATTGATGAGATCCATTCAATCCATCTATCACAGAATCCGAAGGCTTTTAAAATTCCTTTCAGGTACTTTCAATTCAGACGATCATAGGCTTTTGAGAGATCAAGTTTGATCATCTTACCTGCTTCCTTTTTTACTTTTAAAGAGTGCACCACTTCTTGAGAGACCACTAGCACGTCTAGGATTTGTCGGCCTTCAACAAAACCTGTTTGCTCAGGGGAGATAATGCTAGATAGGAGCAGTTTGAGTCTTTTAGCAATTAGGGTAGCTATAATCTTATATATAACATTACAGAGGGCGATAGGTCTAAAGCCCTGAGGGTCTTCTGATTTATTTTCTTTAGGAATTAGAGCTAAGAACGTTGAGTTTAGACTTGAACTTACCTTTTGATTCCTTCTTGATTCCTCTACTACATCCATGATGTCCTGTCGTAGAAAATTCTAACCAGCTTGATAGAATTCAACTATAAATCCATCGGGGCCTGGGGCTTTATTCTTCTTCATTCCTTTCACTGTCTCTTCTACCTCTTCAAGAGTAACTGCCCTCATCAAGGAAAGGTTTTGATCTCTAGTGATTTTACTCGGAATCCCATTACACATTCTTTCAATAGCTCCTTCTCGGTCCACATTGGGCTCCGTAAGAAGATCTTTGAAATGTTTTACCAAAACTTTCTCTATCTCCTCATGTTGCGTGACTCTTGACCCTGCTTGGTTTTTAATTCAGAAAATTCTATTTCTCTGCCTTCTTTGGATCATGGCTTGGTGGAAGAAATTAGTGTTCCTTTCCCCTTCTCTTAACTAGTTGACCCTGGATTTTTGCTTCCACAAGATTTCTTCTTGTTTTCGTCTTTCTTCCAATTGACCTATCAGGATCCCCTCCTCTTTTGCCAGGTCATCACTTCTACCTGTGTTTATAATTTCTTGTTGGACTTGTTTCATCTTCTGCTTTAGCCTCTGCTGGTCTGTGAGAATATGTCCAAATTCTTCCTTATTCCATTTCTATTCACTTTAATTTATTTTGGTTTCAACTGGAATGTTTGCATTTTGTTTCTTCCTCTCTGCCTGCTCTGTCTCCACCATTCTTCAACTTTCTTCATAAAATTTTTGTCTCTGAGCTAGAAGGCTTCGAATCTGAAGGGCTTTCTCTTAGGACTGGCTCTTATGTCTAGTTCGGCCTTAATCGGCCCATGATCTGATCCCATTCCAGGAAGAATCTCAGCTTGAATATAAATATCCTAGTTTATGATCTGTTCTGACATTAGGAATCGATCTAATCTGGAGGCGATCTGATGTCTTCCTCCTCTCCTGTTGTTCCAAGTATAAGTTCCGTTTGTTGTCTATATGTCCCCTAGCCTTTGAGCTGCTATCCAATCCCCGAAGGCCTCCATATCTATCTCTGTTCTTCTGAGTCCTCCCTTTTTTTTCGTTTAGAGATTTAATCATATTGAAATCTCCTCCCACTATCCAAGGAGAAGCCGGGTAAAGGGATCGCACTACTTCCAAGTTCTGGAGAAAGTTCCTGCGTTCATTTTGTATATGAGGACCGTATACATTTGATAATAAGAACTATTCTTGGGAACCTAAAATTCTGAACCTCCCCGACAGGATGCGTGGTATACTCATCCAATCTTCAAATTTAACCTCCTCTAGATTCCAAAGGATTGCTACTCCCCATGCACTACCTGTCGCATATTGACCCATGATCTCATAATGTGGCTTGAAGTTATTCATTACTTCTTTTAGTTTGCTCTCCCATAATTTTGTTTCTTGGATTAGCATTATATTTGGCTTATCCCTTCTGAGTCTCTCTTTCAGATATCTTTGTTTTCCCTTGCTGTTCAGGCCTCTGATATTCCAGGTTGTGATAATCATTTCAAAAGTTTTAGGGGTTGTTGGAAGACCTCCGACAATGGTATAACTTTCCCTGAGTTCACCAACATGTCTCCTACCATTTGAATTGTCTCACTCATCGGTCTCCTTCCTCTTTTCTTGCTGCTTTTCCCTGTGGTTCCTGTTTCTGTGTTCTGTTCCCCTTGTGATCCAAGTTGCTCAGGTTTCTTTTCTGTCCTTCTTCCTTGTTTTTCCTTGTATCTTTGAAACATGTCTTTATAGAGTTGTTTTTGATCATCTTGTATGAATCGCTCATCCAGATGCTTCCACTCCTGTAGGAGTTTCCTCATGATCTTTTCTTCTTCTCCTCCTTGTTCCTGTTGTGGATCTATTTCCATTTGGATATGTTCTTGGGTATATTCTTGTTCCCGGTATTTTTGCTCTCCCTCCTTTTCCAATGTTGTTTTATTCATTTCCTTACCGTCTTTCCTATTTTCTTTCTGGCCTTCACTTGTTTCTTCTTCCTCTTCTTCTCTTTTCTCTTCCATTTCTAGATCTTGTAGGACTTCAAACTGATTCTGGGTTTTCTGGTTTCCTTCCGAGTAAGAAGGGTTTGGTCTAGTTTTTCCTTTTTGGGGTCTTCTTCTTCTCTGCACTTCCATAAACCCTCTTCTGTTTCCTTCATTCGTCCTCCCTTCCCGCTCTATATTTTTCCTTTCGTACCCTTGATTTGATAGGATATTTCCTTCATTCATTGAGTAATGTTTAAACAAGTGGCCATACTCATGGCATAGTCTGCATCTAAATGGGATGTGTTCATAGTCAACTGGCTGCTGCCATACTTCATCGTGATATTCTATTTCGATGTGGTCCGGCAAGGGTTCTGTGATATTCATGTAAACACATATCGTGGCATATGATGTATATCTGCCTCTCTTAGTCGTCTGTGCTACCTTCACAAATGCTCCTATTGAGTTCCCAATCCCTTCTAAAATCTCCGGGTCCCAAAACTCTATTGGAAGTCTGAATAGTCTGACCCAGACTGGACCCGCTAACATATTTTCTTTTTTTGGGTTATAACAGTCTTCCCATTGCCTCATGAATAACCCTACATTGTTGAAAAAATAGGGTCCTTCTTCAAAGACCCTCTCCTGGTCTTCTAGATTCGTAAATACAACTGTGAAAAAGCCCTTTACCTCCAATTTAAGATCAATATGACCTTTGGGTTTCCACTTTTGTTGTATCCATTTTGTCAAATCTTTCTTAGATGGCCAGGTTCTTATAAATTTGCAAATAAGTGCATGGTCTCTCATATATCCTCTGTACTCTTCTAATTTGTTGTTCAGAATTACGAACCTGGGTTTTTTGGTTGCCCGCAGCAGACATTTGTTCCCTATCCTTGCCTGCCATGCTTCTCCCATCACCGACGCGTTTTTGCCATAGTTTCTAGGTCCTCCGTTTACCCCGCTTCGGCTCGATTCCCCTGCTGTGACCTCCTTGTAGGAGGGGATCTCTCCCCCCCCGCTGGGTTCCGTCATTTCTTGGCAGTCTGGTATGTTCTCAATGATTTCTACCCTTCTTTTATTTAGCGTTGATCTGTTGTGTGGATCTTGCAGGTGAACACGAGGTCTCCTGCACCTGACCCGGATCAGGTCCGCTAGGGAACGCCTGTTCCTAGCCCAAACCCTAGCTCTCCATCGCTGCTTTTCCCCCTTCTCAGATAAAGTCTTTGATCAATCCCAAGGAGAAGGAGGTTGTTATCTAACTAAGGAAGCTGAAATTTTCTCTATCTTGTCTTGCACGTGTGAAGGAACTGATGCTACATGAGGACCGGAATTAAAGTCTTGAAGATGGGTTGAAATTCTAATGCAATAGGGTCAAAAATTTGTCCTTGATGCAGTATTAATGCAATATTGAAGCATTGTTGATGTCATACTGTTGTGGTCGATCTTTGAAGGATGGAAGAACAATTTAAGGGTTGACTTGGTGGAGGAGGAAGGTCTTTGGGTCTATCTCATTTTGAATCTATTGAAGGAAGATTTTTTTACTGTGTCTTCCCTTATATAGGGGTTTTATCCCTGGCTATGTACCTACATCTGGTATCCATGATCTTCATGTTTTTGTCTAGATAATTTCTTGTTGAGAAGACAATAAAGGAAGAACATAAAGAAGTTAATTAGTTCTGGATCCTTTTTGTATAAATATGTAATTCAAATAGGAGATAGAGTAGAGAAGTTTGGGCCAAGTGGCCTGAGGAATCCAAGTGTGACCAAGGCCAAAATCAAGGCAATTAAATGTAAATATGGCCGAATAGGAGAGGTTTGTTGTAATTTTTGCACATATTGAAATATATATGAGGAAGTCTGTTTCGAATATATGAACCTAGAATGTGAGTCATCTTTATTTATTGCCATTTTATGTAGGTGTTAAGGCACATGAGAAGAAGTGTTTGTGAACATGCATCAAAAGAATAGAGAGGAGGCAAAGCGAAATCCTGTTGTGAGTAAACGAGGTCTAAACCCAATTTCACAGTCAAGGAGGTTCAGTAGAGTATAGAATCCAATTTATTGAATCATAGGAGAGACATTTAAGAATGTAGAGTAGTTAATGTGGAATGCATGCACGAGTGTAGAGATCAAAGTAAATATTTAACGAATAGAAATTGATATTAGGGAATTTTGGAAGTTCAATAAAGGATCATAGTGGCGCAGTGGATAAAGGATCAGAGTGAGTAGAAGAAGCATTAGCATAATAGAGGAACCAGGGTCAAGAGTTACAAGACAAGTAGAACTATGGAAAAAACTTAGTTTTTTAAACATTGGTAAGAGTTTGTGATTTGATAGGGCCAAGAGATGGAACTTGACTGAGTCACGAGAAGAAATTCATAGCGTTGGGTTGGGAGGTCGGAAGGGTGTAAGGTTTTATAATATTTTTTTAAAACCCCCGTACACTAAGGATCAATTCATTGATGGGAGCAACAAAAGATGAGAATTTTCCCATTTCCCTGAATCATCAAGCCTAGAAGCGAATTAAATTGGAAGTGGGGAACTCAAGTGGGACCAACAACCAAAGGTTCATTAATAGTGGCCAACAGATGGATAAGTGAGTTAGCCTAGATGCTAACGAGGCCAAAGGGTTTCAAAACTTGAACTATCAAGGCTAGCAAGTTATGTGCCTAGAATCCCAGAAGTCCAGAATCTCGAGACTTCTATTTAATGTTATTCAGAAAAGAGTCAAGCATTATTGAGTGGCCATTATAAAAGAGAGCTTGTACTTGGCATGTGGACCAAGTATTCGTAGACAAATGGAAACATTTGGAAGCAGTGATGTGGAGACAACGTGGATTGGGCCATATCTGGAAGGCTATAGCCCGAGAGATTGAATATTTGCCATGTTAACACAAGTTCCAGGATTTTTAAATACCTGATTATAAGTGAGGTCACAAGGAGAGGTTATATGGTGGAGTATAAATGTGAGTGAGTACGAAGGGGATTTAGCCCTGAATAATTATAACTATGCAAAATAATAAAGGACCAACCTAAGCATTGGGAGATGGTCACAGTTTCGGTCACATATTGTGCCTTAATCTTGGCTATGGGGGCTATTTAAACCATAGAAAAGGTTTGGATGTGTGTAAGAAGTACATAAGACTTTGGCTTGAGGGAAAATCGAAGCCATTCAAGTAGCACTAGAAGAAAGGGATTGAAGGAAGTGCTTCTTTGTAGGTAGTCTAGGAACTGTGGGTTTGTAGGTATAAATTGGACTTGCATCACAAGGGATGGAATACTATTTCTCATTAGGACTCATGCATGCATGTTTACAACTTTATTTGCGATATCATATATAGTAGAATTGTTCATTCTCAACACATGAAAGAAGCTAATAGTAGAGAAGGCTAGTTTTAGATTCTTTATTCGATCAATAATGCTTCACAACTTGCAATCCTTAGGAAAAGATCCATCAACAAGGTGATGGCTAATGAGCTGCAAATTTTCCAAAACGAACAAATCTTTAATGTTTGTTTATTTGGCCCAAAGGAGTCCTTTTAGTAATGCATATTCCTTTGCCTCATTATTTGGGCAATTTCCTAACCCCAATCTATACTCAATTTTATTTTTGCCATTGGGGTTAAGAGTATCCCCTCTCTCTCCTACCACCCACCATTATTAATTATATATTATTAAATAATAAAATAAATAGATTCTATTGTAATAAATAAACGTTTAATATTAGACATAACTAGCGCAAACATATAAATTAAATGATTAGCACATGTTGATATGAATCAATCCATAGTAAGCATCAAAACACTTAATTCTTAATACATATCACTTTATAAAAATAATTAATAAATAAGTTAAGAATTTATACATTTGAAAAAGCATGAACAAGATTCTTATGTATGAAGTTGTTGTTGCTGTGACAAACACCCTCCAAAATTTTTCATACACTTGAATCTTGTAACCTACAAAAGATATTGTGATTCGCTGTTCCATAGGAACTTCTTTGTCGGTTGATGCCTTAAGCTCCCTCTTGGATTATATGTTGAAGTCACTGGCACGCACATGCTTAGTCTGCAAACAAATTCATGAGTGTATTCTTTTACACAAACGTGTACATTCGTAACACAATCTTTAGTGTGCACTTTCATTGGAAATATCTCAATTTGGTTGTGATTTTAATTTTCTTTCAGCTAGTTTTCCAAACTGTCACTTTTGCGAGTGTCACTTTCATGTTTTCGATTGTCAAATTCTCTTGCTTCCATCTTAATTAGTGTCATTTTCATTTTATCGTAGCTTTGGCATGTGTTTTTTTTGCCGCCATTCACATATCGTAAGTGTCGTTTGCACTTTTCTCTTTATATAGAAAATGTCATATTTTTGCATGGGAAGTGTTGCTTATCATGTAAAGTGGAGTTTTGGCTTGTTTCAAGGGGTAAATTTGGCATTGATGATTCCTACTAGTCATGTGGACATGTTTTACACTCATTCCCAAAGTTTCATGCATTATCGCACAAGTGTCGTCACTTTTGTCGCAGAGTGTATCTTTTCTGTTTCACTTGGGGATGTATATTGCATTGTTGTCACATTGAGAGAATAATGTTGTTCTTGTTTCTTGACTTATCATTATTGTTTCATCGATTGTTCCATGTGTGTGATCATGATATAGTTTTGTCTCTACTCACTTGAGCCTTAGTGATCCCACACTTAGACTTATCTAGAAAATTTCGTTCGTAGACAACTTCACTTCACTCAACTTTTTTGAACTATGCATTGCATAGTCTCAGCCCTCAAGCCCTGAACTTGCCTCTTGGAACTGCGCACTACATAGTATTAGTGCTCAGTCCTAGTCTTTGAGCTCCATAATTATGTAATACTTGACACCAAGCGGCCTTCTCTCCGCATTGCGTAGTATCAAGCATCAAGCTTCAAACATGAGCTCTTGAACTACGCAACTACCGAATCACTTGGTTTCTCTCCCTCCAGAATTGTGCATTGGCCAACTTCAAGCCTAAGGCCTCAATCTTGAGGCCTTGAACCCCTCAAATGTGCAATCTCCTAGCCTATTCTCCTATCTGAAGTATGCATTGGGAAACTTCAAGCCTCAAGTTTTATCTCTTGGGTTCCTCAACTTTGTAGTCACTCAACTGAGACCTTCAGAACTACACACTGTGCAGTCTCAATCGTCAAGCTTCCAAATTGAGCCCTTGACTCCCTCAACTGTGTAGTCCCTATGCCCAGGCCTCTAAAACTACACATTGTGCAGTCTCAAGGCTCAAGCATTCAACCTGATCTCTTGAGTCCCTCAACAGTGCAATTCTTTGACCCTGGCAATCATGACCTATGCATTATGTAACCTCAAGCCTCATTCCTAGACCTTGGACTCTTTAATTGTGCAATCCTTGAGTTAGTAACTTAACTAGTCACCAATTCGAGCCCTAACAAGTGATTTCATGAAGCATATTAGGCTAGGGTTTTATCAGACTGGTGTATTCTTGTCATGGGTGGATTGCAGCCGTAGGTATTCTATTATGTCATGAAAGGATGATGATAAATGAGACGGAGAAGGAGACCATGCTTGAAGACACATAAGGAGTTAAGGAGATAAGATGATCATTAGGCAAGAATACAAAGGAACACTAGATTACAACAAAAGAAAAGATCAGAACCGCATGAAGACTCCATCTGATTCACAACTATTTGGATGGAAGATATGAAGGAAAAATAATATCTCTCACGAAGACAAATTATTGCATACATATTTTATTGAAGACAAAGCAGCAAGAAGGAAATCTCGGCACTGCCACATCATCATGCAATCCATGTCATTAGTTTCATGTCATGTATTGTCATGATTCATTATTTTCCACATCATTTTGTATTATGTAAATTCAATATTGGAGAAATTTAATGTAAAGTGGAAGTCCAAGAGTCATCCGTGTAATACAAAAAGTCACATAGGAACCTGAAAGGTCATTGAGAAGTCAAACAGTGATGAGGGTAGTCGAAGAGTCACAAGACAGGTGATGGATCACCCCATTTGTTATATATACACCCTCATTGCTCATGCAAAGGGAATTTTCATCTTGGCTCCTCCTACCAGGCATTGAAGAGAAAGATAGTTGTTTTGGAGGAGAAAGTGACTGCTCTAATGCTCCACTATTGGGACTAGTGGTGTTCATTGTCTTGATGTATCTTGGAAACTTTACTTAATTTAGAATCTTGTTGAGCCAGCATGCTTTCATGCATATGTCATGAATATTGTAAGAATATTCTTTAAATTTTTGTGACGTATGTTGTTTTCATCTTTTCTAAGGAAATTGAACCATTTCGGTGGCTTTGGTACTTATCTTGTTGAAGGTGTGTTGTATTTTCTTTAACAATCATTGCTTCCTAGTGAATTGTTTTGCCAGCTGATCAATAATTCATTTATATGTATATTCTCATGTGCCTTTCCGAGATTAGTACTATTACTTGTCTTCAAAGGGCCCACTTTTATCTTCCTTTTCAGTAGAATTACCTTGATATTATCTGAAGCTTAAAATTTCACAAGGCATAGTGACTTGTTGATTTGAGGTTACCTATGCATTACACTAGACTTGTGCTGAAATTTGTAGCCACAAAAAATCTATAAGAATCTATGGCAGGTGAGCTAATATCTTAGATGGGAATCGTTTTACAAATGGTGTGAGGTCTAATTCGGACTTCACATCGAGGATACCCCCTTGGTTGATGAATTTCTAGCACCCATCAACAAATGGCATTAGAAGGAGGGCCAGATGATAGGATGTGTCCATTGAGTTCTCTTTGAATCTCGTATCCAAAATGGCTCTTTCCCAAATCATAATCCTGGGATGTCTTTCTAAAGATCTTTATCTTACCATCCCCATGGAAATTATTCATAACCTGCCCCACTTTAATTTTGATTGCGAGGGTGAATTAACTCTTCATGAACATCTATTTCAAGTTGTCCATTTTTTCCTTTCTGATGGAATACATTGCAAGGATGTCATGGATAGATTTTTCGCCCTCACATTTGAAGGTCGTGTTAATAGATGGTGTCATACATTACCTGTTGCTTCTATATACTCATTCGACTAACTTGTGAAGGAGCTTCGTAAATCATTTTATGGGTATGATTACTTGGATTTTCTTAAAAGAATTAATCAACTAAGAATGAAGCCTAGTGAATCAATTGTAGATTTCTCTGATCGATTCCTTCACCTTTGTTACGAATTTATGGGAAAAGACATTGATTGGTATTTCTTTAAAAAAAATTTAAATACTTGTTTCATATCTATTTTCATGGTGAATTTGAATCCCCTAACGTTTTTACTTCCCCAACCCTTGTGAATCATGAGACACCTCCAATTTCAGAGGAGGAACCTGCTACTCCTTTTGTTCCTTTTACTCCTCCTTTTTCAGTTTAGATGATGGTGCCTCCCTATGATGAAAATAAATTTAGGAAATATGAAAATAAAATTCCTAATCCATCTTCTCATCCTCCTTATTTTCATGACTCATATCCCATGAGGGAAGTCCCATAATGGTTGATGAAGCCTATGTTGAAGACCAATTTATCCATTCCTCAAGATGGTATTACCACTCATAACTCTTGTCTTAAATCTGATTTGGATTCCTGCCATCTTCTACCATCTCTTTCTCATGACCCCTTGCCCCATAATTTTCTTGATCAACTTATTCCAAATCCAAAAAGTGATCAGGTGTGGGGTAGTCACATTTCGTAGGTAGAGAAGCAGGAAGGTGAAGATTATTTCAATCTCTCTTTTATTTTTTTAAATTTCCCATATGAAGATGGTGATTCCTTACTCTTGGATGATAATGAATCTAGTATTCTCAATAATTAATCAAATGCAATCAATTCCCCTAATCAATCTGAAGTCTTGGGAAACAATCATTTTGATGAGGATGACTCCTCTAATATATGTGATAATGAATTCCCAAGTGCACCAATTGATATTTCAGTTTCTCAAGAATATTTTGTTTCAAAAGATTTAAATCTTAAATATGTTTTGGTCAAAGAATATCCTCTTAGAACACCACTTCTTATTCACCTCCCTATACGTTGTGCTCTACTGTCTAATGTTGGTTGTACTGTTGATTACAGGAGGGCATCACCACCCTTATTGCGTGTCCGTCGCTACAAAATTAACCAATGGGTCAAGCCATGTATTTAAATTCATCCGGTCAAATCAATGGGCACCGTTAAATGGTTGTTGAGTTTGTATATTGCGGTTTTTCGTGGCATAAGAATTACAGAATAGAAAGAGCACAGTTTCATGACATCCTTGCTACCGCTATGAGATACGCGATTCCCCAATTTACGATCATTTTATTATTAAAATGTTTTTTTTCGGCAAGAGAGCTTGTAAAATATATTATTATTAAAATGTTTTTATTGAAAAGCTCAAGCATATTTCCAATGTATTCCTTGTGTAAACCAAAGTATTTCTTGTGTATCCCAAAAAGGTTTGAATTCCTTAATAATAAACTTTACCTAAAAAACAAAGCTTAATGGCAAAGTAATGTATAGTAAAATATTAAATTTTAAAAGTATTCTAATTATTATTATAATATTATTCAATTTTAAAGTTATGGTCAAGTTACATATTAAATTGGTGTATACGATTTTTTTGTTTATTTGACAAGGGATCTATTTTGGCCTTGATTGCTAAGTCTATGGAGAGAGACATACTCTACCCCGATTTTTTAGGAGGAAACACATGCTCTTAACTATGAAAATTGAATAGGCATATCTTTATGGTATTTATTTATCTAAATATATGAGATATGTTAAATTTTTTAAATGGTATGGGAAGGGGTTGATAAAAATGATATTAAAGAGTTTTTAGTTTTGATTAAGATTTGAATAATTTTAGTGATGATTATATTGTTGGTCAATTTATACAATTTCAATAATAATGGCCTTGATTGCTAAGTCTATGGAGAGAGACATACTCTACCCCGACTTTTTAGGAGGAAACACATGCTCTTAACTATGAAAATTGAATAGGCATATCTTTATGGTATTTATTTATCTAAATATATGAGATATGTTAAATTTTTTAAATGGTATGGGAAGGGGTTGATAAAAAATGATATTAAAGAGTTTTTAGTTTTCATTAAGATTTGAATAATTTTAGTGATGATTATATTGTTGGTCAATTTATGCAATTTCAATAATAATGGCCTTGATTGCTAAGTCTATGGAGAGAGACATACTCTACCCTGACTTTTTAGGAGGAAACACACGCTCTTAACTATGAAAATTGAGTAGGCATATCTTTATGGTATTTATTTATCTAAATATATGAGATATGTTAAATTTTTTAAATGGTATGGGAAGGGGTTGATAAAAATTATATTAAAGAGTTTTTAGTTTTGATTAAGATTTGAATAATTTTAGTGATGATTATATTGTTGGTCAATTTATACAATTTCAATAATAATGGCCTTGATTGCTAAGTCTATGGAGAGAGACATACTCTACCCCGACTTTTTAGGAGGAAACACATGCTCTTCACTATGAAAATTGAATAGACATATCTTTATGGTATTTAGTTATCTAAATATATGAGATATGTTAAATTTTTTAAATGGTATGGGAAGGGGTTGATAAAAATTATATTAAAGAGTTTTTAGTTTTGATTAAGATTTGAATAATTTTAGTGATGATTATATTGTTGGTCAATTTATACAATTTCAATAATAACATCTTGTAATTGGGTAGATTTTTTTATTGAGATGCACAATCCTATGCGATGTTACTTTATGGTTGAACAATTTGTTATTCCATTTAATATGTAGATTGGCCCCATCCTAGATTTAGCTTCATTTTTAAAAAAATTGCTAAAATTTTATAATAAATTAGTGATAAATCATTTCATTTAATAATTTAATAGTAAAATATATCTTATATTCCTTCCTTAGTACAATGTAAATAGAATTATTAATATATTGTATATAATTCAAATACAATTATTGTCATTAATTAACAAATTATTACCTTAGATTTGTACTATGAGAGGAAATCATAAACTATATCTTCTATTAAGTTTGGTATTGGAACCTCTTTAGACATCTCTTTAATATACACATTTGGTAGATAAGTTGGCAAGCCGACAGTTTTATTTTCACTGCTTCCTTGAAAGAATGCTCTATGGATGAGAAGGGTGATTCATTTCCCTTGCCCACCACTTCTTCTTCCAATCAAATGAGTATAATGAATTTTATCTATTTATATGTTATAATATGATAATAGATAATATCTAGTTTTTTTACCCTAGAAATAAGTTATCATTCCTCTATAAGGATCACATACATAACTTCCAACTTGTGCTTTATATTAACCACATAATTGTCCAATTTTAGCCACACAAGATTTTCCCAATAAAATATCATGCCATATTTTAAAATATTGCTTTATAGCCCTCTTGGAGTAAAGCCTCCCCATTATTTATGTTGAGGGCATGCATGTTGTTATGCATTGTTCATACGGGCATTACATCAAACACTTGTCTATAGACCAAGAAAAAATATTTAGGCCTTTCTTCAAACAAATAGATTATAAGCATTTTCTTAAATGCTTAGTATGTATCCTCTTGATCATTTGGATCAAAGTGACAGTACCAAGTCAATGTTAGAGTTTGTTGTAGGTGTTGAAGAATGTAACTAGTATAATTTTCATAATTATATTTGAGTCATAATGAAATGTATTTATCAAAATAAAAGAAAAGAAAAGAATTATTATTAAAGACTTATTAAAGCATGGGTTTCATGCTTGGGTCAATTGTTTTTAGGTCAAATCCTCCATTGAAGCCTTCTAGGGTTCATGTCAAGTATCCTTGTCCATGTCATAATGTAAAAGACCCTTCTTGGGATCTATTTGTCAAGAAAGAAATTTATTTTAATGTAAAATAGGTCAATTAGGCCTCCTCCAACAAGTCATCTTCAAGAAAGAAAAGTCGGCCTCAACAAGGGAATCCACCCTCACAAAATCACTATATATTGGAACAACTCAACTCGTTTGGAAGAACGTCTCTCACAAGTTCGAATTGCAATAGTTTGAAGCAGAAAAGGTATGAAATTCAAGAAGGAAGAAGGAAAGGGCTAGTGAAGCAGAAGGCGGTTGTTTTTTTTTTTGTAAGTAAGGGTGGTACCATTCATTTCTATTATGCTAAATAAGGAAGCCAGATACATCGTTCTGGTGGCCTCAACCTGCCCCGAAGGGAAACCAGGTTTGTTGGCCACCATAATTTGCTATACGCGTTCTAGAAACAAAACTTGATAAGTCTATCCATGCTGGCTATATGCACATAACAACTAAAACTACTTATTGAGCTACTAGTTCACATACAACTATAAAAAAGATGGATTCAAAACAACACCAGCAGTTCCATAAATTCTCATTCCTTTCTGGTTCCCGTATGCTGATCCGTATCCATGGGCATATTCATGTGTTCTTCCTAGCTGGGACCGCTTCCTGCCATCCTTGACAGTAATTCAAACATCTCTTCCAACTTGTTATTCTGGCTGATCATTATGACTTGAACATTCTTCATTTCCTTCTGCAAGTTTGGTACCCCATTGGTGATGTCTGCCATTTCCTTTGCAACCTGTTCAAGGGCTTTTGCCAGAAGGCGTTTCATGACCCAGTATATGTGCAGAGACTGTCGGTACAGGGTCAATCTTCCTCTTGTGTTCCCTGGATCGGTCACCGCCTCTGCCCATTCTTCTGTTTCTGAAGCAGATTGTTCCTCTAAAACGCTGGATTCCATATTTTGGATGATCCGTCAAATATCTTCATCTGTGCCTTCCTGGTAGGCACGAGCCGCTTCCTGGACAACTGACAGGGTCGATCTTCTACCTCTACGTTGATTATCTGTTGTCTCTGCTAGCCTACCTTCTCGGTTCCCTTGCCTTGGGTGGCCCCGGCCTCCATGACCTCTTCCTCTGCTCTTTTGCGCCATCTCTTTTCCAGCCTTCACCTGTAAACATGCATCAATTATAGATGTTAGTTTTATAAGGTTCTCACTGTCTTCTTCGCAAGCCAACTTGCCTTTGGTAATTCTTCCCTTTCTGTTGCAGTCCCCTTTGTCTCTTCGTGTCTGGCATTTCTCTCCCAACTCTGGATACAAGATGTCTATTAAACCCTCTGTCATGCAGACCAGAAGATGCGAAACTGGCATAATATTCGGGTCCCCATTCCTAGACTTCACCTCTTCTCCTTCCTGGGGGTGCTTGTCTTGGCTCTCCTCATATTTTTTCTGACTACACTTACTGCTCCAGTTGCCCTTTTTATCATGATTCCCCACCTGGGCCGATCCCTTAAGACCTTCTCCATGAATTACAGAGGGGAAATCACGTTTATTATCATCCCAAGTATCACAATGGCTAAACATTTCCATTCTGTCTACTGAGCTATATAATAAGAAGACAGAGTTCTCAGAATGCACATACCCGAAGATGTAGACCTCCCTGGTGTTTTCCCTTGGCTGTGGCCCGTTCAAATCCTCCTTCTCACCATTCAGAATGAGCTTACCTTTACCCCCCGCCATATTCATATAACGACTTTTCGTTATCTTCCTTGCTCTGCCACTACCGCCGTCACTCCTACTACTCATCTGCCTTCCACCACCTCCACTCTGATTTCTTGAAACAAGAGCTGTCTAGATACTCATTTGTTTTGTTGGAAGGGCTGCCTCGTTCCTGTAGTCACGTCCAGCCACCCTCCCCTTGCAATGATTACTCCTGCCATTCTTACCTACCCACTTCCTCATCCCCATCGGGAGCCTTCTGTCTCTACTACCTTTGGAGCATGTCTTCATGATTATCTTGACTGAGGATCGTACTTAGCTGCTTGAATCCTACATCTTTTGAGTGCATCGTCCATAAACTATACATTTTCCTTCCTTGTTCCTGGCATCCCCAATTCGCCAGGAAATCAGCAGCTTTGTTGGCCTCTCTCCTAGCATGTTTGATAATCATATAATCAAATCTTCTCACAATAATTTCCAATTTTTGTATCAGGCTAGCCGTCCTCCAGCTCCGCATTACTTTGTCCCAATAGGTCCCGTTGTAAAGTTTTTTCAGAACTTGTATCACCATTAGGGAATCCCCTTCCACTTCCAGGTTATTATAACTGTTTCTAATTGCTATCTTTAGGCCTTGACGAACCACCATCAGTTCCACCTCATTGTTGCTCATAATACCTCGCTGTCTGCATATGTCCATTTTGTTCTCCCCTGATCATCTCTGAAAACACCCCCAATCCCAGCTGGGCCTGGGTTTCCTTTTGAAGCTTCATCAAAGTTTAGCTCTATGAAGCCATTCGAGGGAGGGGAGAACTACTGGGTGCCATTATCTCTTTTCCTGGGCTCTTTCCACATCTGAGGGGCCACCATTCCTTGATTCAGATTAAGTTTCTTTAGAATCTGCTCTTCTTCCTGCGTCACTTCCCAGTCCTCTCCATTCCAAGTGTCCACAAGTATAGTTTCCTTGATATGACTAAAGGTTTTTCCCCATATTTTCTCTTGTGTCATCTCTTCGTTTTGAAAGACTCTTCTATTTCTCTCCTTCCAGATCATCCACATATTCATCCTAGCTGCTAGGTTCCACGCCCGCCTTACCACTGGACTCATAAATTGTCCTCCTCCCTAGATTTTAATAGTATTTTTAATAATCTGCTGATTCCTATGGGTTTTTCCGAAAATCCATCTGACCTTTTCCCACTGTTTTTGAGCTTCTGTGCATGAATTGAGGAGATGTTCTTGCGTTTCCAATTCATGTCATAAGGGACATCTGGGGGGGCCATGAATGCCTCTCTTTTGGAGTTGGTCCCAGGTTAGGATACATCCTTTGATGACTAGCCATATGAAATGGGCCACTTTTGGCCACCAGTTGCTATTCCATATTTGTTTCTAGGTACTTATCATATCCTCTGGTTCTCTAGTGTTCAGCAGATGATAGGCCACTTTAATTGAAAAATTTCCTTTTGTTGTATGTCCCCATCTTAGGATGTCCGGTCTCGAACGTATTGGGATTCTTCTTGTTTGCATTTCCTTTTGATATACCTCTTTTTGCTCTCTGTCTATTTGCTCCATCCATTCTTCTGGGCTTTTCCAGGTTCTCCATGCTTCATCTCGGTTATCCATATCCCAAAAGTCCTTTACTAGAGTCATTCCTTTCTCAGCTGCTTCTTTTCCTACATCCCTTAGTCCTTGCAATCTATTCATTCTTTCCCTTTGCTGCCAGGCCTCCTCCCAAAATCTTGTTGAACTGTCGTCCCTGATTTCCTAGAAAGCATGGCTAGTTATCATATCTTTATTGAGGCTGGCAAGATTCCATACTGTCGACCCTTTCGGAGTTTCCTTTATCCTTAGTAGTTCCTCTGGTTTTGTGGGCATGTTATATTTTTTTGACCATATTCTTTTCCATAGGTCGTTTCCTCCATTCAGCCAGCGCCACCATAGCTTTGCACCCATTGCTTGATTCAGAACATAGGGGTCTCTAAGGCCTAATCCGCCTTCCATCTTGCTTTTCACTACATCTTTCCAGGATACTAATGCCCATTTCCTTTGGTCCTTTTTCCCTCCCCATAATTTTTTTTTGAAGATCTTTGTCATCTTGGTACATGCTCCTTTTGGGGCAGCCATAGCTGAAAGTTGGTATATAGGTATAGATTGGAGAACTGCCTTAACTAAAACAGTTCTACCCTCAAAATTCAGAGTTCTGAAAGACCAATTTGCTAATTTTTTAGTTATCTTCTCCAGGGTTTGTTTCCAGTTTACCATCCTCAGGGGATTTAAGGCTAGCCGAGTACCAAGATATCTGGTTGGGAGTTCTCCTGTGCGAAATCCCAAAGTTCTAGTCAATAAGTTTCTGATATTTCCAGCAGTATTTAAAAAATACGTGCATGATTTTTCATTGTTAATTTGGGTACCAGAGGGTGTCATGAACAGGTCTAAAGATTCTTCGAGCTTCTCTGAGTGACACTTTACAGAACAACATGATGTCATCAACGAATTGCTGATGGGTGATAGGAAGGTTGTTACCCCAAATTTGGATTCCTTTGAGATTATTTTCCCTAACTTCTTTTTTGATATATCTCCCTAAGCCATCTACTGCTATGATGAAAAGGAAAGGGGATAGAGGGTCTCCCTGTCGGAGACCTCTGGTCACTTTAAAAGGCTAGGAGGGGGTTCCATTCACCAGGATAGAGAAGTTAGGCGACGAGATCATTGATGAGATCCATTCAATCCATCTATCAGAGAATCCGAAGGCTTTTAAAATTCCTTTCAAGTACTTCCAATTCAGACGATCATAGCCTTTTGAGAGATCAAGTTTGATCATCATACCTGCTTCCTTTTTGACATTTAAAGAGTGCACCACTTCTTGAGAGACCACTAGCCCGTCTAGGATTTGCCGGCCTTCAACAAAACTTGTTGCTCAGGGGAGATAATACAAGATAGGAGCGGTTTGAGTCTTTTAGCAATTAGGGTAGCTATAATCTTATATATAACATTACAAAGGGCGATAGGTCTAAAGCCCTGAGGGTCTTCTGGTTTATTTTCTTTAGGAATTAGAGCTAAGAACGTTGAGTTTAGACTTGAACTTACCTTTTGATTCCTTCTTGATTCCTCTACTACATCCAGGATGTCTTGTCCTAGAAAATTCCAACCAGCTTGATAGAATTCAACTATAAATCCATCGGGGCCTGGGGCTTTATTCTTCTTCATTCCTTTCACTCTCTCTTCTACCTCTTCAAGAGTAACTGCCCTCATCAAGGCAAGGTTTTGATCTCTAGTGATTTTACTCGGAATCTCATTACACATTCTTTCAATAGCTCCTTCTCGGACCACATTGGGCTCCGTAAGAAGATCTTTGAAATGTTTTACCAAAACTTGCTCTATCTCCTCATGTTGCGTGACTCTTGACCCTGCTTCGTTTTTAATTGAGAAAATTCTATTTCTTTGCTTTCTTTGGATCATGGCTTGGTGGAAGAAATTAGTGTTCCTTTCCCCTTCTCTTAACCAGTTGACCTTGGATTTTTGCCTCCACAAGATTTCTTCTTGTTTTCATCTTTCTTCCAATTGACCTATCAGGATCCCCTCCTCTTTTGCCAGGTCATCACTTCTGCCTGTGTTTATAATTTATTGTTGGACTTGTTTCATCTTCTGCTCTAGCCTCTGCTGGTCTGTGAGAATATGTCCAAATTCTTCCTTATTCCATTTCTTGATATTCACTTTCATTTCTTTTAGTTTCAACTCGAAAGTTTGCATTTTGTTTCTTCCTCTCTGCCTGCTCTGTCTCCACCATTCTTCAACTTTCTTCATAAAATTTTTGTCTCTGAGCTAGAAGGCTTCGAATCTGAAGGGCTTTCTCTTAGGACTAGCTCTTATGTCTAGTTCGACCTTAATCGGCCAATGATCCGATCCCATTCTAGGAAGAATCTCAGCTTCAATATAAATATCCCAGTTTATGATCCGTTCTGACATTAGGAATCGATCTGATCTGGAGGCGATCTGATGTCTTCCTCCTCTCCTGTTGTTCCAAGTATAAGTTCCATTTATTGTCTATATTTCCACTAGCCTTTGAGCTGCTATCCAATCCCCGAAGGCCTCCATATCTATCTCTGTTCTTTTGAGTCCTCCCTTTTTTTCGTTTAGAGATTTAATCATATTGAAATCTCCTCCCACTATCCAAGGAGAAGCTGGGTAAAGGGATCACACTACTTCTAGGTTCTGGAGAAATTTCCTACGTTCATTTTGTATATGAGGCCCATATACATTTGATAATAAGAACCATTATTGGGAACCTAAAATTCTGAACCTCCCCGACAGGATGCGTGGTATACTCATCCTATCTTCAAATTTAACCTCCTCTGGATTCCAAAGGATTGCTACTCCCCCTGCACTACCTGTCACATCTTGATCCATGATCTCATAATGTGGCTTGAAGTTATTCATTACTTCTTTTAGTTTGCTCTCCTGTAATTTTGTTTCTTGGATTAGCATTATATTTGGCTTATCCCTTCTGAGTCTCTCTTTAAGATATCTTTGTTTTCCCTTGCTGTTCAGGCCTCTTATATTCTAGGTTGTGATAATCATTTCAAAAGTTTTAGGGGTTGTTGGAAGACCTCCGACAATGGTATAACTTTCCCTGAGTTCACCAACATGTCTCCTACCATTTGAATTGTCTCACTCATCAGTCTCCTTCCTCTTTTCTTGTCGCTTTTCCCTGTGGTTCCTGTTTCTGTGTTCTGTTCCCCTTGTGATCCAAGTTGCTCAGGTTTCTTTTCTGTCCTTCTTCCTTGTTTTTCCTTGTACCTTTGAAACATGTCTTTATAGAGTTGTTTCTAATTATCTTGTATGAACCGCTCATCCATATGCTTCCACTCCTGTAGGAGTTTCCTCATGATCTTTTCTTCTTCTCCTCCTTGTTCTTGTTGTGGATCTATTTCCATTTGGATCTGTTCTTGGGTCTATTCTTGTTCCTGGTCTTTCTGCTCTCCCTCTTTTTCCAATGTTGTTTTATTCATTTCCTTACCATCTTTCCTGTTTTCTTTCTGGCCTTCGCTTGTTTCTTCTTCCTCTTCTTCTCTTTCCTCTTCCATTTCTAGATCTCGTAGGACTTAAAACTGATTCTGGCTTTTCTGGTTGCCTTCCGGGTAAGAAGGGTTTGGTCTAGTTTTTCCTTTTTGGGGTCTTCTTCTTCTCTGCACTTCCGTAAACCCTCTTCTGTTTCCTTCATTCGTCCTCCCTTCCTGCTCTATATTTTTCCTTTCGTCCCCCTGATTTGATAGGATATTTCCTTCATTCATTGAGCAATGTTTAAACAAGTGGCCATACTCATGGCATCGTCTGCATCTAAATGGGATGTGTTCGTAGTCAACTGGCTGCTGCCATACTTCATCGTGATATTCTATTTCGATGTGGTCCGGAAAGGGTTCTGTGATATTCATGTAAACATATATCCTGGCATATGATGTATATCTGCCTCTCTTAGTCATCTCTGCTACCTTCACAAAAGCTCCTATTGAGTTCCCAATCCCTTCTAAAATCTCCGGGTCCCAAAACTCTATCGGAAGTCTGAATAGTCTGACCCAGACTGGAGCCACTAACATCTTTTCTTTTTCTAGGTTATAACAGTCTTCCCATTGCCTCATGAATAACCCTAAATTGTTGAAAAAATAGGGTCCTTCTTCAAAGACCCTCTCCTGGTCTTCTAGATTCGTAAATACAACTGTGAAAAAGCCCTTTGCCCCTAATTTAAGATCAATATGACCTTTGGGTTTCCACTTTTGCTGTATCCATTTTTTCAAATCTTTCTCAGACGGCCAGGTTCCTATAAATTTGCAAATAAGTGCATGGTCTCTCATATATCCTTTGTACTCTTCTAATTTGTTGTTCGGAATTACAAACCTGGGTTTTTTGGTTGCCTGCGGCAGACATTTGTTCCCTATCCTCACCTGCCATGCTTCTCCCATCACCGACGCGTTTTTTCCATAGTTTCCAGGTCCTCTGTTTACCCCGCTTCGGCTCGATTCCCCTGCTGTTACCTCCTTGTAGGAGGGGATCTCTCCCCCCCGCTGGCTTCCGTCATTGCTTAGCAGTTTGGTCTGTTCTCAGTGATTTCTGCCCTTATTTTATTTAGTGTTGATCTATTGTGTGGATCTTGCAGGTGAACACGAGGTCTCCTGCACCTGACCCGGATCAGGTCTTCCAGGGAACGCCTGTTCCTAGCCCAAACCCTAGCTCTCCATCGCCACTTTTCCCCCTTCTCAAATCAAGTCTTCGATCAATCCCAAGGAGAAGGAGGTTGTTATCTAACTAAGGAAGCTGAAATTTTATCTATCTTGTCTTGCACGTGTGAAGGAACTGAAGCTACATGAGGGCCGGAATTAAATTCTTGAAGATGGGTCGAAATTCTAATGCAGTAGGGTCAAAAATTTGTCCTTGATGCAGTATTAATGCAATATTGAAGCATTGTTGATGTCATATTGTCGTGGTCGATCTTTGAAGGATGGAAGAACAATTTAAGGGTTGACTTGGTGGAGGAGGAAGATCTTTGGGTCTATCTCATTTTGAATCTACTGAAGGACGATTTTTTTACTGTGTCTTCCCTTATATGGGGGTTTTATCCCTGGCTATGTACCTACATCTGGTGTCCATGATCTTCATGTTTTTGTCTAGATAATTGCTTGTTGAGAAGACAATAAAGGAAGAACATAAAGAAGTTAATAAGAACATAATAATATCATAAGTAATTATCAACATAAGAAAATATTTATGCCTTTCTGATTTTCTAACATGGTATCAGAGCTAAGGTGAAAGAAGGAATAAAAAGGCAACTTTAATATCTATTGAAGAAAATGGATCAAAGGAAGGGAACTAAGGAAAAGGATTATATAAGAATAAAATCACATTGTCTACAGGAACTATGACAACTTCAATGGAGGTAGAAAACAAGCTAGAAGGAACCTCCAACTATAGGGCATGGAAAAAGAGGATAGATCTTATCCTTGAAAAGCACAAAGTATTGAATCTTATTCAAGGGAAAGTCAAGAAACTAACAGATGTAGCCGAGAAAGAGAAGTTTAGAGAATCTAAAATTATAGCCATGAACCTAATAGTGGATGGTGTAAACAACAACATGGTTCCATACATATCCAACATAGATTCTGCTCAAGAAATGTTTGAGTCTCTCTCCAAATTGTTCACCATCAAGAACATTGGTCAAATAACAAGCCTCAAGAATTAATTAAGAAATATTAATATGACGAAAGATAATATTGTATCATACTAATTCATAAGGATATCTAGAACCAGAGATGAACTCCAAGTAATTGATGAAGTTGTACCAGAAAAAGAGCTCGTAATTACTACTCTGCTAGGACTACCAAAATGTTGGAGTTCTTTTGCATCAGGAATCAATAGTTGCAAGTATACTCCAACATTTGAAGAAATGTGGAATGCATGAAGTTAAGAAGAAGCTCGAATATCTTTAGTAAACAACAAGGAGTATGAAGAAAAAAACACCTTGAATGCGTATTCTACTCATTACAAGAAAAGGGGATCCTTCAAGAAGTTCAAAGGACCAAAGAAGAAAGTTTACCTATCCAAAATTGAATGTTACAATTGTCATAAGATGGGTCATTATAAGAATTAATGTCTGGATAATCCAAGGAATAAGAAGAGAGATAGGGATAAAGCAAATATTGTTGATGAAGCTCCACCAAAGAAGAACAAAATCGAGGAATCAGAAGTCAAGGAATTATACTACTAAGTCCTCTCTTACATATCCTTCTTACTCTTGTATTATTTTCCCTTATGTTTTGATTTCTAGAGTTTGTAGGTCTAGCATGTCTTGTTAGAACATTTTTTGAATTATTTTGATAAATTGTAGGTATCCCTCAAGATTGGGTTAAGAGGGAGCCTCCATTGTTTTACCAAAAGATGAGTATATTATTCTTTGTTTCATCCTTTTATGTTTGGTTTCCTCTTCACATCAATACTTGTTTGTATTATATGCTAATAATCGTTTCCTTATATTGTCGATGGTTAAGAAATATTGCAGAATACATAAAGGTTACGAGGAAGACTTGAAGCACATTGCAAGGGAAGGCCTTCAAGAATTAATGTTATACAAGGTTTGTTAAGGAAAAACTCAAGATATGTCTTAGACTATAAGTTGTGTTATAAAGTTCTCTTCATGTAAAAGGTATGATCATTCTTCTTTTGAAATTTGCTTTACAATATTGACATCATTATGTATATGGTTTTGAATTAAAATTTTTTTGTTAGGATGATTAATCATTATATTGAATCTACCCTCGTCATATTATCATTCAATCATTCTTGTGCAACCCTAACTTTTAGGGTTCACTACAAGACCCTAGCCTCTTGTTGTTAAGGGTGTGTCAATATTGATTATCAAACCCTATTTTACATAGGGTTGTTAATGAAATCTTGAAATCATATTCTTTTGATGTTTAGGGTTTTGATATTGTTATGACGGAAACGATAGTTCTTTAGGGTTTGTTGTTAATGTCTAAATTATGTATTGAATCCCTACATCTTTAGGGTTATGTGAATTAGGGTTTGTGAATAAAACCCTTGTAAGTAAGATTCTAAGAATGAAGCCTTAGGTGTATGCTTGTATGTTTGATCGAAACCCTAGCCCAGTAAAATTCTTGTATATCTAATTTTGAGATATTGATGTTTGTGTCTTGGGTTTACCTAGTAAGTATGAATATTGACATGGGATGCTAGTACATGATAATGAAACCCTATATATATATATATATATATATATATATATATATATATATATATATATATATATATATATATATATATATATATATATGCGAGTATGCTAATCTAAGTATTGAGTCATGTTTTTAGTTTGTGAATTTTATGGTTTGTAACAAAGCCCTCGTAAATATTGATATTTTAGGATATGATTATATTGTTTCCATTATGATTTAGTTTTGATGATAAAATCTAGTGTTTGCAACAAACCCTAGTAGAAGTTTGCCATGTAAAAACATATTGTTGAAACCTTAGATGTATAGTAGGATTGTTATTTGATTGAATTGTTGATATATAAGGAATTATGTATCTAAGATGAAGTCTAGGGTTCATGATAATACCCTAGAAATAAGTTGAAGTCTAGTATATAAAAGTGTTACACTAAAAAATGTCACCATGGCTATTTACAGTTAGTATGGCTCTATCAATAGTCATGCTATCCTCCTGGGCAAGTCTTATGCCTCTGCTCTCCATGTCAAACTCCAAAAAGAGAGAAAGTCTTTATAAATGTATTTATCTCTGGGTACACAGGTTCTCTCAACCTTACCTGCGGATACGCACCTAATGTTCACAAAAGTTGCGTACTTGTACGCTCTGTATGTAAAGGGGCAGGTGCGTACCCCTGTAAAGGTCAAAATGCACAAGTTTCATCTTTAAAAAGTTACTTGTGTTCATTTCTAGAGGCTTCTAGAAGTATGTTTGACATGTATGAAGCGCCTCCAGATGGTTCATGTACCCCTACCAAAGAGGAACTTATCCCATCAATGAGGGAGCTATCCCATCCAAAGAGGGGATTATCCCATTGATGGTGGACCTGATTAACTTCCTCTTGAGCACTATAAATACAGGCATTGGGCCAGAAGGAGGGGAGGTTGGAAGCTAAACATTTCTAAGGGTAGATGCTGCTGGAATTAGGACTCCCATTTAGAAGCTTGTGAGGAGAGATTGCCATCTTTGCTTGTTCTATTTGGAAGTGGGTGAGCTTTGTCAAAGTAAAGGAGAACTCTTGATGGACCCTGGGAGGGACTTGCACAACACCAAGGCTCAGGTTGTAATTGTTCCTTTTGTTTCCTATTAATGCAAATGAGTCCATTCTTCTCAATAACTTGTTATTTATGAGTTGTTTCATGTACTCCTTGGTCTATGTGTTAAACATGTTTTATTTTATGAGATTATCAAGTGCTATTTAATCGTTTGATTGTTAGTGAATGCAGGTTTCGAAGTGAAGGAGGAGCTCATCTGGATCAGTGAGGGTGGACTACTACAACAGCGTTGGATTACAGGTAGGATCTAAACACTTGATTTCTTATATAGTAAATGCATGTTTAGAGAAGGATTGCTCTTGTTTGTCTTGTTTGTCACTAGAGAGTCTTAGGCTCCTAGGGAGGTTGGTTGTGTCCGCACTATCGACTCTTTCCGCCTGACAAAATGGCGACTCCACTGGGGAATCCATTGATGTGAAGGTATTTTCCTTTGTATGCAACTTTGATCTGAGAAAAGTCATTTATTTTCTGGTTTTTGGCTCTGTGACTTTGTATTTGGGTGGGTTAGCTTAGGGTCAGATTGAATTTAGTTTTTCTTGGTTTTTTCAGTAGTACGCACCCTCTGAGTATTGCACAGTGCGTACTTGTACGCACTGTTGTTGTGTGCACAGAGCGGGCCCGCACCTGTCTTAACAGGTTGCCTGCGTACCCTGCTAAAAATTAAGAAATTTCCATTTTTTACATTTTTCCTCTTAGATTTTGCTTTTTCTTAGTTTTTACTGCCCAGATCCATTAGTCTCTTGTCAAAAATATTCACCTGAACTTGTTTCGATAGCATTGAGTGTTTTAGTGGATTTCATAGAAGTTTAAGCCCTAGGGTTTGATTTTTGAGTAGGTCCTGTAGTGACTTTGGCGGTAGAAGTTGTCAAGCCTTAGATCTCTCTGGTTTTGTCAGCCTTCTTAGAAGTCGGACCTGTCATAAAGTCTACCTGTGAGAGCAACTTACCTTTGAGTGGTCTCTTTGGCAAATTTCGAAGTGCTTGTTGATTGAGTATTGAATTCCATTTTACAAAAAGAACAAAAAGATTTGAGTTTTGTTTTGACTGGTCTTTTGATTCTGCATTAGCTGGTCCTTGGCTTGATTTTGGTCAAGTAAAACAACCTAGAATCATCTTTGTAGGCTTTTGCGTCGTTAGGTTTGCTTAGAATAAATTTCTTTTTGATTTGCTTGTGAGTCAATTTTTCATAGATTTTATAGCTTTCGAGATTGATTTTCGTTAAAATAGATTTATATGCTTTATTAAATAAGAGAAAATACAAAAACATCTCCTTTGAAAAGTTTTGTTTCAAGTAGCTTTGAGGGGTTTTGAAAGAAAAAGAGTTTTTCGTGCACATAAGGAGTGGTCATGTTTGTATGCTTGGAAAGATAAAGAGAATTGTTTCTTTGATTGTCTTTACTAAGAAAGTTGTTTTTTATAAAATTTGCATTTTCCAACTCTCTTAGTTAGGAATTTCATTGAAAGAGAAAAGTAGCGTAAATCATCTTAGGTGCATCTTTGTAGTGGTTTGAGTCGAGTCTACACACCATTGGTTTCATTTCCGCTACCTTTTGTCTTTAAGAAAAACCATAAAATTAACGCTTAAAGTAAAATCAACTTAGTAACTTTTATTTACTAGGGCTCTGAAACACCAATTTAGATTAGGCTAGTGTCTTGGAGTAGGAGAGTAATTAACTCTCCAAGACAACAAAACCAAACAAGTAGCTTATCTTGTGATAGAATAAATCCAATTGTCTCATTTGTACTATGGGAAAGCTCCTCTTAAAGGAGAAGCACGAGCTCGTGTCCGAACCAGTGAGGGGATCAATCCTCCCTCGTTGGGAACAACGCCAGACACGCACGTATTACAAACGGTAAACCTCGGATTAACCATTGTTGAGGAGCCAGGGGTCACTTGTCGGTAAACCTTGGATTATTGTCAAGGAACCGGCAAGGGGATTGAGCTTGATACTCTGCCCTTGTGTGCTGTCGGAGTGTAGACTGTTCCCCCAGGTGCATTTGTTGCGGTTGGTAGTCTTAGTGACCATTATCTTTAGGATTCTACCGAGGTGACGGTGGAGGGAAGATCCCACTGTACCTGGAGCAGACGTCGGCTAGACTCACTTGGATTTTCCGGGGGGTTCACTTCACTCGAGACGGTTAAAGTGGAGGAACTTGTGCCGGTCTATTCATTAAGCAGGTTGCCGGGGTAACTGTTCCACCCGCCACTTCTGTACTGAATCCGACGATGTTGGGTTTCGTCTCCAACTAGCGTTTTCGGTCTGGAAGGCTACTGTTTGTGCTTAGTTTGACGCCCTAGATTCTTTAGGCGTGTGCTTCAAATTTGTTTGGTTCTTTAGAGACTTTAGGTGGTTTGATTTGAGATTTTACTTTGTTTTCATGTGTAGTAGTTAAAAGTTTTTAGCTGTGGCGGAATTACCGAGACAGTCCTGTAGACTTCGGGGCCAGTCTCCTGAAGTTGTTTCTGTGACCGAATTGTTGAGGAGATCCCGTAGACTTCGGGATGAGCCTCCTCGAGAAGACCCCAGTAATCTAGAAGGTTTGAAGGTCCTTGTAACTCCTCCTAGTGGCAGTAGAGTAGGTTCACCTGAAGAAGGAGAATCTTCCTTAGTAGTCCATCCAGATTACCAAAGTCTAGAGACAGGTTATAATCCCGAAGCTGTTACAGTTTCTGAGCTTGCTGGTAGTTTTTCGTCTACTAGTGATACAGGCGAAGAACCTGAAATATCTGAACCTGTTACTCCAACTTCTAGTGTTCCAGATTCACCAAGAGTAGAACGATTTATCACCGAAAATCTTCCTACTGGTCTGATTGCTATTGAAGAACTTGCTCCAGAGGAAGAAATAGGCGTATCTAACCTTGAATATCAACTTACTATTGAGCTCAGGGAGCGTGAATCTATCTTTTACAGTCCTCCTAGAAGTACTACTTGGTACCTTTCGTTAACCAATTATTTAGACAACTCAGGGGTAGGTTTTTCTACACCTCGTACTCCTTTTCCACCTGGAGGTATTTATACTCCTTTAAATATGTCTGGTCAATCGTCCGTGTTTACTCAAACTCCTGAATCTTTCTTACATGGTGGTCCTTCTGTTCCCACCGGGTATCAATCACTTTCTGGTACCTTTGCGGGGGCATCTCCTCAACCCATTGATCATGGGTTATTAGCTGGAAACAATGGTAATATATCGTTGGGTGTTGGAGACATTTACATGATGTCAGGTTCAGTTCCCGTTTCTCAACCTCAAAGTGGCCAATTACTGCCTGGGGGGCAACCTCAAGGTACACAAATTGTGTCTGGGGGGCAACCTCAAGGTCAGTATGTACCTATGGTGCAATACATGCCTCAAGGTCAACCCCAGCCTCAATATGTACCCCAGGGTCAACCTCAGTATCAATATTTACCTCAAGGGTATCAACCCCAAGGGTATCAACCTTAAGGGTATCAACCTCAAGGTCAAGGTCAACCCCAGTATCCGTATTTACCTCAAGGTTATCAACCTCAAGGTCAATACTCGAGTCAAGGTTATCAACCACCTCAAGGTCAGTCATATGTTCAAGGTATGGGAACTGTACCTCTCAATTATCAATCCTATCCTCAATCCGGTTATGGATCTCAGTATCCTCAACCTGTTACGGGTCAATACCCCGGAATGATAGTGTGGGATCCATCACAGGGTCAACAGGTGTTGCAGCCAAGTATACAGTTGGTACCTCAAGCTGGACAACCCGTAGTTTCTGGTCCACCCCAGCAACCGCAACTTGTCCAGTCAAATGTTCAAACTTCTGTAACTTCGGTAGTTACTCAGCCGCCAATTGCACCTAGTACTCCATCTCAAACGGCTGCTGCAACTACCGCTACATCTGCCGCACTTACTTCTGGAGTATCGACAGCTCCGGTTTCTACTGTCTCTGCAACCACTCCTCAGACATCTTTACCGTTGTCTGGATCTACGATTAAAACCACGGTCCAGATGCCTATAGTTCAGCCTGGTATAAGTACGGTTGTCACTACTCAACCTCAATTTGTTCAACAACCGTACCAGGGACAGTACCAACATGGGAAAGCTGTCCAACAGCCGGTTTACCAGTATCAACTGTATCCTGGGTACACTTATCAACAACCTCAACAACCCCAGTACGGTCTGGTTAATCCTGGTTTTCCAGGAGGATATAATATCCCTAATGCGATTCCTGTTCCTAGTTATCCTGGATATCCTCCTCCTGGGACTGGTCTTGTGACCCAGAGTTTTAGAGATCCTAACCGGCAACTACCGTTTATCGCAACTTTGGATTTACCATACTTGACGCGCCTAACGAACGATCCAATTCAATATCTTCCGTTCTGGCCGCCAATGCCAAATAAGTTGCCCAGTGATATACCCAAGTTCGAAGGTAAGTCTGGAGAGGATCCGTCCAATCATGTGATGACTTACCATCTCTGGTGTGCTTCAAATTCTATCTCGGATGATTCGATCTTCTTAGGTATTTTCCAGCGTACACTCATTGGTCTCGCGGACAAGTGGTACATTGAGTTACCACGGGCCTCTTTTTACAATTTTAGCCAGTTAGCTACCTCGTCCTTAACTCACTTTCAGTTGCCGGTCAGATACGATAACGGCACAGAGTTATTAACTTCACTAAAACAATCAACGTCCACGTATATTTCTGATCACATTCATGAGTGGAGACGTCGAAGAAGGTTAGTGAAAGTTTTTATTCTGGACCAAATCTTAGCTGAATGGTTTGTTAAATCATTATTACCAAAGATTACTGAAGATGTAGCTAAGGCCGGAGTAGTTACTGAGGAGCAAGTTATTGCTCAGGCACAGTACCTTGACTTAGTTTATACTCGGTCGGGTACGTTACACGAGAAGATTCCAAATCTTCCAAAATCGAATCAAATCGCTGCTGCTCCTTCGGGATCTCATGCCGCTGATGGTATGATTGGCATCGTGAATACAAAGAGCAAGAAGAAATCTTCCAAGACTTCTACTACTCCTATAATCACTTTGCCTGATTCCCCGACAGGAGAGTCTTCTCCTGAACTTTCCGCCGATATTCACGCTGTAGAATCATCTACGGCCAAATCAAAAAATGGTGGAAAGAAGAAAGGAAAGAAGAAGGCTAAGGCAGACAAGGCTCCGAAGGAGAAAACGAAAAAGTCGGAAACCAATGACCAAAAGCGCAAACCTCGATATCCTTGTCTTATTTGTGAAGAGGATCATTTTACAAGAGATTTCCCTCATCGGGCCGAGGTTGTGAAAATAGTCAAAGGTTCTCCCACTCCTGCTGTGTTAAAAGATCCATTTCCAAAGCAGGAGAGTAAGATGATAGGTTCTTCCTCGACTGCCAGTGAAGAACCCATTTTGATGATGTCTCGCCGAGGTCACTAAAGGTTTTACACGGTTGTTGAAACAGAACACTCAATTCTTTTGGGACAAGATTTCCCAACAATCTTTTGATGCACTTAAGCACGCGTTGACCCATGCACCGTTGTTGCATCCTCCCAACTACAACCAGGACTACTTCTTATACCTCGCAGCTTCACATTCCACCATTGGAATGGTGTTAGTTCAAGAAGATGAATTCGGAGCGGAACATGTGATATATTATCTTAGTAGGACATTAAACCCCACTGAGCTAAAATATTCGCATGTGGAGAGATTGGCCCTGGCAGCCATTCAAGCTGTCCAGCGTTTCCATCACTACATTCTTCTCCGTAAAACTATAGTTATTTCGGATTGCAACCCTATGATTTATATTTTGACAAAACAACTGCTAGGGGGCAAGTACTCTAAATGGATCGTTATCCTGCAAGAGTTCGATTTGGAGTTTGAGAAATCCAAGTCTAAGAAATCCTTAGTTTTTGCGGAATTGATGTGTGACTTCCCGCGTGCTGACACAGAAACTGTGGCAGAGGAGTCCATTGCGGACGAATCTTTGTTTCTTATCAGTACTTTAGATCCGTGGTACGGGGATATAATCATCTATCTCCAAACCCAAACCTTTCAGCTTGAAGCTTCAAAGTCGGAACGTCGAAAAATTCGGTTTCAATCCCAGCAATACAAGATTATTGGAGATACACTTTATCGCCGGGGGGCAGACTTAGTTTTTCGACGTTGCTTAACTCACGAAGAGGCTGAGTGGGTTTTGAATGATTGTCACTCTGGAGCATGTGGCGGTCATATGTCTGGGTATGCCACAGCTCAGAAGGTGTTGCGCGCTAGCTATTTCTGGCCGTCCATGTTTAAAGATTGTATCATTGCGGTCCGAAAATGCCACAACTGTCAAGTGTTTGATCGCAAGATGCGCGCACCACCTGCTCCTCTCCACCCTATAATTGCTGTTGGTCCTTTTGCCAAATGGGGTATCGATTTTATGACTTGTAACCCTCACTCGGCCGGGGGGCATGCGTATATCATCCTCGCGGTTGATTATTTTACTAAATGGGCCGAGGCGATGCCTACATTCGATGCAAGCGGCAAAACAGTAGCAGTTTTCGTATTCAATCACATTATAACTAGGTTTGGTGTCCCACAAGCAATCATCACTGACCATGGGAACCATTTTCGAAACATCATGATGACTGAGCTTACAAGCCAGCTTGGTTTGCGCCACGATAGCTCTACTCCTTATTATCCGCAAGCCAACGGTTTGGTTGAGTCTATCAACAAAGTTCTGGTTATCATGATCCGATGAACCATTGGTATTCATCGGTCGAATTGGCACAACATGTTATTTTCAGCGCTATGGGCATACCGAACTTCAGTGAAAACTTCAACAGGGTTCACTCCTTTCCAGCTAGTTTATGGCTTGGAAGCTGTGTCACCCATTGAATGTGAAATCCCATCACTTCAAATGGCTGTCGAATTACTCCCAGCTACTTCCGAAGAGGAGAAACGTTTATTATACTTAGCTCAATTAGATGAGACTCGACGTGACGCTGCATTTGCAATCGAGACTCACGCGAAGCGAATGAAAGCTCAGTATGATAGAAATGTGACCCCTCGGAGTTTTTCGGAGGGAGACCTAGTGCTATTATATGATCAAGCTAACGATAAGCTAGGTGCTGGAAAATTCGTTCCTATGTGGCATGGACCCTACATTGTAAAGCGAAAGCTAGCAAAAGGGGCCTATGAGCTGGTAGATTTTGATGGGGACTCTTTGGGTAAACCCAGAAATGGACTTTACCTAAAGAGGTATTATGCTTAAATGGTGGGTATGGAGAATTTTAGTTAGGTTAGGTTTTCTTTCTAGCTAGTATGTTTGTTAGTTTAGATAGTGTGCTTAGCTTAGAAAGTGTGTTTTTCGTCGTTATTTTGGCTTATCTTGGTTTTACTCTTGATATTGCAGATGTCGACGCCTCTCCAAACGTACATTGGATTTGCCGATGGTGCTTGTCGTAGTACACGGAATATCTCTTCCGCAGCTTGGGTTATCTATTCGCCCTCTGACGAGTTAGTTTCTATGCATGGGGTGAGCCTCGGTCAAACGACGAACAACATTGCAGAATACAGTGCAGTGGTTGAATTATTGTCTGAATCCATTTCATTTGGAATTCGACGTTTGATAGTGAGGTTAGATTCTGAACTCGTTGTGTTACAACTTAATAGAGTATATGCCATTAGAAATCCTGTGTTATTAAGGTTGTTTTTGAGAGTGCGTCTCTTGGAACGTGAATTTGATTACATTGAATATCAACATATTCCAAGGTCTTTAAATACATTAGCAGATGCAATTGCTTCTCGAATGTTGGACAGACATTTACGATAATCATGCAAGTAAATTTAAAAACATTTCATCACATATGTTAAACAAAATGAGCCGGTAATAATGATATATATATAGATAGGAGTGTGTCAAAAAATATACATCGTCTTCGATCATAGGTTGAAAAACACCTTATGATCGGCAAAAATGATAAGTACAAAAAACCAAAAATGTCATATGTGTCTACAAAAGTGACTAGCCAATCACTGGTGGTGCTCTCTATACGAGACCACTGCCCGCGCTACCCTACACAAGAACCTCCTAAAAGGTCCTGGGACTGCGACACATAGCGCTGAAGTCGAATGGGAATGTCATCTATGGTGGTATTTGGTATATCTGCCGTCAGACGTTCTAGATCCTGTTCCAGCTCGGCTAAGGTCTCTGCGGCCGCATCCTGTGGGGCTGGTGCTGGTACAGCTGGTACTCTCCTCTCAAAAGCCCGGAGGTTGGCTGGACGCCGTGGACCTACATCTGCATTTTGAAAATTTATGCTATCAGTTTGAGGCGATATATAAAAACAAAAAAAATACATAATTTGAAAACTCGTGAAAAATGAAATACCTCTGTCGTCCCACTATTCTCCCTGTGGAAGAACCATGTCCGGATCATTCCGAAAATCCATTCCGGCATAAGGAAAGTCCTGAATAGCAAAGACCTGGCTCTCTAGCCAGTGAAAGTAACCATCAGGAAATCGAACAACTGCTGCGCCCTCATCAGGATGCCGGGCCATTACCGCAACCCATCTCGTCAACTTAGGCTCCCGAGGCGCCCCAACTGGAACTGTAAGATGCTGGGGGACCAGCATTGGAACTCTCTCTAGGGCAAAGCTCACAACTAAAGGCCCATATCCAAAGGTCTTCAGTTGTCCTCTCTTTGCCCTGGTTAGTTGGCCCTTCAAATTAGCCAACACAGCATCGCACCAGTTGAAAATGGTGCCGTGGAAGCAGTCTATAGCCATCCGCATTTGGGACCCGGTGGCTTGGTGCAAAGCGGCTGCGCCGCAAAGTCTGGTAACAGTAAAGGCTATCACCATAAGTTCAGGTCGGGATATGTACTTGATTTCTATCCCCTTCTCATGGTTTTGGTTGTTGCACCACTCTAGCCGGAGACTAGCAAGGGATTGGCCACCCGGCCTAGTCCCGAATAGAGAAAGTTGCTCGCCCCTGTTAGGCAAGCCAGTGAGAAAATATATGTCAGAGGGCTCTATCTCGAGCTGGTGCTCTCCGATGTAGAAACATTGCTCCTGAATGTTCCACCTTTCAACCAGCCACTCAAGAAATGGCACCTGGCCCCTCATGCCAGATATGGCCCAGTATTTGTACAGTCCGCATGCTTTTAATGCATCAATGGAAGGTTGGTGACCTATCGAGGCCAAATCAACATCCTCGTGCTCTGTTTCACGCCAATCAAGCATGGTGTGCTCCCTGCACATCATAAAACATCAGTTAGGATCCATAAAATTTAAAAATTTTGGTCTATTTTGGAGGTATAAGGGTTTCAATTTGTGTTTTGCGGGGTACGCACCCCGGCCTTTAGGGACAGAGCATCCGGACGCAGCTTCCCTTAAGGCCGGGTGCGTACACCCCGTAATTTTCCCATTGGGAAAATATCGGGGTACGCAGGTCAGCAGTGCATGACCTGCGTACCCCGAAGTGCGCATCCTGAAACCCCAAGACCCCCAAAAAATCAAATAAAAGCTTAAAAATGAATTCTAAATGGATGGAAAACAAGAGAGGGGTGTTGTAAAATACCTGGTGAAACGGCGTTCGATTCTGACGGTCGGATTCTCCGCAATCTCCACGGGAAGTTTCTTGTCAAAAGCCCTTTTCTCAACCTCAACAGTAAAATGGTAAAAATGACATGGTAAAAAGTCTTTTTATAGGTTTTTTGGATGAATGAATGCCAAGTTTGTTTATTTTTCACCATGAAAGGACATTTTCGATGTATTTTTGCCCATCTTAAACAGGTATGAGTAATGTGTTGTTTCTGTGCAGGACAAAGGGACTTTAGGGTAAATTATCATTTTTCACGTCAGAGTCATCTTTTAAGCTCTTTTCTGACTCCTAAAACATGAAAATATTGCCGAGCGTTTCTTTTACACTCATTAAAATGGAATTAAAAGACGGTCCCCTTATAGCTCTTTTCTGACCGTAAAATCAGGAAAAGATTGCCGGGTTTTTGTCGTTTCAAACTCGATACGGAAATAAAACGACGTGTCCTTGATCACTTTTTACTTTTCAGGTCAGAGACACTAATCATGAAAGTACTCCTTGGTCGCAAGATCAAGCAGTTCTCCCAAGTATTATTTTATACTTTTTCGGGCTTGGGGGACACAAATTTACGAAAAAGTTCAACCTGGAGTCTTCTTAAGTTTTTCAGACTCTCTAAAATTGAAAAACGCCGAGTTTCTCCTATACTGGGCTCGTTAAAATTTCACAGTAAAGGACCTATTCAATTACAAACAGGAACGAACCACTCCTTCCTAGGGTTCGAATCAAAACTAGGTTGGACTCATCCGAAGGATGAGCTTATAATCAAGCATATGTTATCCTCCTCAAGCTTGTTAAAAATAAAGAGGTACTTGCCAGAAATGGTGGGGGAAAAGAGAGAAGAATGAGCCTATTTGTTATATTTTGTCTCAGAAGAAACTTTATTTCCACTCTTGGACACGACACTTTCCATTCACCTGGGTTGGGAAATCCTTTACCTCACAGTTGATCAAACCACATTGAAAGTCTTCAGCTGGGTTCCGGGGATTAGCTTTGAGTCATTCATCACCAAGCCATCTGTCGTGTCGTTATGTGTTCAAGAGGCCTGCAAGCAAAACTTTCATCTGCAAAATACTTGTCATCCATTTGACCATCCCTGAGTCAGTCCTTACAGCAACATTTCTTCAACTTGAACAATGATTTCGTGTTGTGGGCTTGCCTGCAACGGGTCGCTTTCTATCGACTTCAACACATTATCTAGAGAGATGACTTAGAAATCGTCAGTACCTTGAAGTCTGCATGCATCAATGGCAGGTTTCTCACCTTTGACGTTAGTTTACATCATTGACTTTCGATCGAAAGATTCCGTGAAATGTTCAACATCAACTCATTCATTCACATCTCATGGATTGTACTGGGTACTTTGAGAACCATTGACATTACTGGTGGTCTCTCTCACACTTGTTAACAGTTTACATCATCGACTGGTAATCAAGTGGTTTCTACCATGTTCGACATCAACTCATTTATTCGCATGGCTGGAATCGTACCAATTCGGGAAGTAGAAATGAAGACCCTGGATCTAGTTTCCACCATCCAGGTTGCGAGGAGTTTTGTATTCATTATCTAAGTAGACTAATCATAAACAGATGGCTGCGCCCATACTGTGTCTACAAAAGTCTATGATTATGATGTACTGCAAGATCATTCCTGTATCAGAGTAGTTAGTATGTTAGTTAAAGTTTTGATCTGAGTATGGGAATGCCTACCTCAGCGATGATATAATCTTATACATGTATTTTGTGTTGAAAATTGCAGGTTCTGACCAGGCTCTCCACGATATAATCCTTGAAATGATAAATCGCTTCACCCTTCCTAGATAATACAAAACCCTAATCTACTACAGGCTTCGCACTTTAGGGGGCAATCTGTTACACTAAAAAATGTCACCATGGCTATTTACAGTTAGTATGGATCTATCAATAGTCATGCTATCCTCCTGGGCAAGTCTTATGCCTCTGCTCTCCATTTCAAACTCCAAAAAGAGAGAAAGTCTTTATAAATGTATTTATCTCTGGGTACGCAGGTTCTCTCAACCTTACCTGCGGATATGCACCTAATGTTCACAAAAGTTGCGTACTTGTACGCTCTGTATGTAAAGGGGCAGGTGCGTACCCCTGTAAAGGTCAAAATGCGCAAGTTTCATCTTTAAAAAGTTACTTGTGGTCATTTCTAGAGGCTTCTAGAAGTATGTTTGACGTGTATGAAGCGCCTCCAGATGGTTCATGTACCCCTACCAAAGAGGAACTTATCCCATCAATGAGGGAGCTATCCCATCCAAAGAGGGGATTATCCCATTGATGGTGGACCTGATTAACTTCCTCTTGAGCACTATAAATACAGGCATTGGGCCAGAAGGAGGGGAGGTTGGAAGCTAAACATTTCTAAGGGTAGATGCTGCTGGAATTAGGACTCCCATTTAGAAGCTTGTGAGGAGAGATTGCCATCTTTGCTTGTTCTATTTGGAAGTGGGTGAGCTTTGTCAAAGTAAAGGAGAACTCTTGATGGACCCTGGGAGGGACTTGCACAACACCAAGGCTCATGTTGTAATTGTTCCTTTTGTTTCCTATTAATGCAAATGAGTCCATTCTTCTCAATAACTTGTTATTTATGAGTTGTTTCATGTACTCCTTGGTCTATGTGTTAAACATGTTTTATTTTATGAGATTATCAAGTGCTATTTAATCGTCTGATTGTTAGTGGATGCAGGTTTCGAAGTGAAGGAGGAGCTCATCCGGATCAGCGAGGCTGGACTACTACAACAGCGTTGGATTACAGGTAGGATCTAAACACTTGATTTCTTATATAGTAAATGCATGTTTAGAGAAGGATTGCTCTTGTTTGTCTTGTTTGTCACTAGAGAGTCTTAGGCTCCTAGGGAGGTTGGTTGTGTCCGCACTATCGACTCTTTCCGCCTGACAAAAAGGATGTGTTTCTTGTTGATTATGAACCTAACTAGGTTTAGGTATTTGATATTTAAAGCATGAATGATTTGATGCTTCCATTATAGTAACTTAATTCTGATATAGTTAACTTCATGCTTTTATATAGTTGTATTTGGTTGCACTTGCTATTAAAGTGTTGCAGGTACATAATATTCAAGATGTTGAAGATATTAAGCATGATGAAGGAAGTAATATGAATGGTTATGATCAAGATGACCTTGATGCATTAAGAAATAATGGAGCCAAGAAAGGCTCTCTCATGTTATAGAAGAAGCAATTGGTTGATATCCTTAAATTGAGAGGGAGCCTGGATAGAAGAAAGGATATATCTCCCCAGTTGAGAGGGAGGGAATATTATGACCATGAATACTTTGAAGTAAGAAAACGTACTATAGATGAATGTTCTTGAAGTTGAAAACAAAAGACGTGAGAATATTTGAAGATGTATTTGGTGCGACTCAAGAAATGAAAGAAGAAGAAAACTTCCAACAAATTATATATGGATAACTTGATGATGAAAGTAACATCAAAATAATTGAGGATGCCAAAGGTTTGGGTTTAGTTGTATGTATATTTGAAAGTTTATTATCGATTGGGGTTTTTGTTTGTGTAGGTAAATGTCTCCATAAAAAGGTTGAACACTCTCAAAGCATGCTTGGACAAATGGATATATCTGATTTAGTTTATTAGGGATAGATGAAGCATCTAATGATAAGATTCTTGGGAGGACATATTTTCGGCCTATGTGTTGATGTTTAGATCCCGAAGAGTGAGGGTGGCGTTGGTCATGGAGCTTTGACCTTGGATACACACCTAGATCCTTGGGTTGGTGGTAGAGCTTAAAACCCTTATGGTACCTAGAGTTGGATAAAGCTTGAGTACCCTTAGTCCCACCCGGATAGAATACACTGGTTAGGTATTTAGTCCACAGCACTAAGTGTGCTATAACTCTTCATGGTTCATTTTGAGATCTTCCATGTACCTCTATATATATGTAATTATGAATGTCCCCCTAGTTAAGATGGAGTGTTGAAGAATGTAACTAGTATTGGTCTTCATAATTATATTTGGGTCATAATGAAATGTATTTGTCAAAATAAAAGACAAGAAAATTTATTATTAAAGAAGTTGACTTTTTAAAGCATCGGTTTCATGCTTGGGTCAATTTTTTTTTAGGTAAAAGCCTCCATTGAAGGCTTCTAGGGTTTATTTCAAGTATCTCTGTCCATGTCATAATGTAAAAGACTTCTTGGGCTTTATTTGTCAAGAAAGAAATTTATTTTAATGTAAAATAGGTCAATTAGGCCTCCTCCACCAAGTCGGCCTCAAGAAAAGATAAGTCAACCTCAACGAGAAAATTCAACCTCACAAACTCACTATATAGTGGAGAAACTCAACTCATTTTGAAGCACATCTCTCACAAGTTTGAATTGCAATAGTTGGAAGCAGAAAACATGTGAAATTTAAAAAGGAAGAAGGAAAGGGATAGCGAAGGAGAAGAAGGTCGTTATCTAGCTAAGGAAGTAAAAATTTTCCTTATCTTGTCTCACACGTTCGAAGGAACAAAAGCTGCAGGAGGGCCGAAATTGCAGTCTTGAAGCTGGGCCAAAATTCCGATGCAATAGGGTCAAATTTTTTTACTTGATGCAATATTGATGCAATATTGAAGCAGTGTTGATGCATTATTGTTGCAGTCGATATTTGAAGGTTGGAAGAATAGTTTGAGGGCTGACTTGGTGCAGGAGGAAGGTCTTTGGGCCTAGGGTCTTGGTCCATCTCATTTTGAATCTATTGAAGGAAGAGATTTTGACTAGATTTTACCCTATATAGGTGTTTTAGCCCTAAATAAGCACCTACATCTTGTGTCCATGATCTTCATGTTTTTGTCTAGATAATTTCTTGATGAGAAGAAGATAAAGGAAGAAAATAAATAAGTTAATAAAAACATAATAATATCACAAGTAATTATCAACATAAGCAAATCTTTCTACCTTTCTGATTTTGTAACGGTAGGAAGACTCATACATCCAACATATAGGTAAGATCTACATTCTTCTGAATTGTCCTAAGAATTTCACTAATTGAACCCCCACAAATTCACACCTCTATCTGTTTTATTTTCAATCCCTACCTCTCTTTGAATAATGTCTTTGTGAAGATTTGAACCAATGAATACCCGAAGGGAAATGTTCTAAATTGAGATGTGAGTGAAACAACCATTGTTATAGTATTCTTGACCTTGAGCTTTGGGATGAACTACAAAAACCTATGAGGAAAAAGGTAAAGGTGGAAAATTCATTATTATGTCCTCCAAAGTTCCATAGGCCACATCTTGATTAAATATTGATGTGTATATTTGTGGAGATCAACACTAGTAAGGATTATTGAATAATCTTTAAGTAGGGGCATTATATGGATGTAAGAATTGTATTATGAAATGACATATTCGGTGTTGGGTGTATCAACGAGGACATTTGCAGGTCATATGTCCTCAAACATGACATATACTAAAACCTAAAAGCTTTCAATAATTTTAACAACAATTATTGGATGATGAAGAGGAAAACAATGTAGAAAACCAATCAAAATATAAATTTAGAGAAGGATATTAATGTATCACCAAAAGTGTGGATTGAGGAAATATTTCTCTCTATGGTGGATAGATAAGAAGATAAGCATACCTTGAGGGTGGTAGTTGAAATTGAAGCCCAATCATAAACAAAAAATATAATTTATAAATATGACAACTCTGATTTTGATAAGCAGTTGGTAAACCTTTGGAATATTGAACATCTAAATTACGATCTTTGGATTTATAAAATACAATTTGTCGAGCCTTCTCCAATGTAGTGTCATGAAGTTAAGAAAAGAAAAGAAAAACAAAAAATATCAAATACTATTTTTCAATGGGACATAAATGAAATGTACATTTATAATGTAATGGGAAATATAGTCTCCATTATATATATGTTCAGAAAATGATACAAACAAATAAAAATAAAATAATCCATGTGCCAATTAGGGTAATTTTGGGTGGAACGATTGTTATCTTCCCCACCGAGGTTCAAATCCCCCTAGTGACATGATGTTTTATAATACATTAATAAATATTATTGTAATGAATTAGTGCCTATAAATATTGTTGTACTGGATTTCATATAGAAATAAATGAACATAAAAAAACATCTCATCTTGATTCCTCAAAATTTTAGTGTGAGAACAATCATAATATTTTTAAAACAATGTTAATTAGGCTCATCTCAGGTAGTTGAGAGAAATGAATATTATTATTATTCCCACCCAAGTTCAATTCTTACATATGACATATTGAGTTCATAATGAATATTTTTTATAATAAATTCAAATCTTATTCTCTAAACAATCCCTTGAAATCCAAAATTTATATATTACAAAATAATCCATGAGATAGAAAAAAATGGTTGATAACATCTCATCTTGATTCTTCAAAATTTTGTTTTTAGGAGAATCATAACTTTTTAAAAACAATGTTAATTAGCTTTAGCTCAGATAGCTGACATAAATAGTATTATTCTCCCCACAATGTTGGTATCCTCATGACAAGGCCAACAAAAAAGAGAAAAAAGGTAAATTTTGAGAATGTGATATGTCATAGAGGTTGCAAAATTTGAAAATTTAGAACATTAGAAAAGTGAAATTTGTGACACACCAAACGCAGGTGTAAATTTCAACATTTTTCTCTATTTGACAAAGCCTAAGGAGTGAAGGGTGAAACCCGTGACATGTTGCACTAATTCAAAGCTTATTGAGTTTGATTCCATGTGACTAAGAGCCTATAAATTTGGTTCTAAGGTTGTGAAAATGCCACATGGAATCCCATAAGGGATTTATAAAAGGTTTTAAAGTGTAAAGGAGGAAAATGAAAGAGAATATAAAAAGGATGCAAAGGTTAAAAGGGGAAATATTTCTCTCTTTTATTTATGGTTTTACCTATTCCTACACCATCATGTGAGTTGAGTTTCAAAGGAACATATCATTCACACTAGAGAAAAAATAAATTCGGCTCTAAATCACATTAAGTTTTAGTTGTTCATTAATAGTTGCCCATCTAGCTAAGTATGACTTGTTCGCTACACTTCCAAGATCTAGTTTATTATCATTATTTTTTTTACCTTTATTTGAATATTAGTATTTCCAACGTTTTCCACTTTATTTTTACCATTATTTGTTTCTTTATTTTTCTCCCATTATGATTCCATATCCAAATTAGCGTGATTGGTAAGGATTTGGAGTTTTCCTATGCTCATTCTTAGTTAACCCTATGACCAACCATAAACCCATGACCTATTTAGAGGTAATTCACTCTCTAATCAATCACTACTTCAGTAAAGTGTGAGCTCTATCTATTTGTCCCAAATATGCCTCACAGTGGATTCATCATGCCCTTTAATAGGCTACATTACATGAAAGTACCATAGGAAAAGCTATGGTTTACTAAAACCTAAAGCCCTTAAACTTCCAATGGTAAACACATGAATGAGTGTCTCAAATTGAATATATGGCCAAGTGAAGCTTACTCTAACTACCCTAACAATCCCACCATTAAACTTGACTTCAGGAGATTCTTCCCATAATCTTTGTTGAAGTCCATATAAAAAAGTTACCATCCACCGAAATACATGGGTAATTAGACATCATATCCACTATTTTTCTAGGAGACATTCTTTTGTACATGGTTGATCAACCATCTCACATTCTCCATTCAAGCTAGCATATGAGTACATCTGCCAGGCTCATACCTATTCAAATGGTCCATTCCATAGCTTAATCATACATAAATTCATGTGTCATCATACTACAACATGTACGCTTAAATAATAGGTCTTACAATAGAGTGACATCAACCTAACATACAAGTACACTTTCCAACCTCATACCTATTCAAGTGTTTCATTCCATAACTTTATCATTCATTGTCTCAATGAATGAGAGGGATGACATCATGTGCTACTACTCTACAACATGTATGCCTACATAACAAGTCTTACAACAACCTTGGGAATACATCTTGCCTATGGCTAGAATTTACAACATGGAGCAAACATTTTAGGGTATTCATATATTATTTTGGTTTTCCATAACATGTTGGATCTTTCACTAGGCCTCGACCATTGACTTCATTTATGTTCTCTCATCCAACCTTTCTCTCACTATATGTCCAACTCTTACCAGTCCATAATGTTCATGTGCTCCTTAACCTCCACTCAACAATCATCTATTGCACTCATCTCATCTTGACCTAGCTTCTAAACCTCATTTTCACCCATGGTCTCTCATTTGCCTAATTGACATACATTCAACATGCATAAATACTCTCTACCCATTATGCTTACTTGCTTGTGACTATTGGTCATTTCCTAGAAATACTTTCACTGTTCCTTTGATCTTTGGTGCAACCCCTTACCTTCATGTCCACCTACTTAGCCTCTATCGTCCATGCACCCTACCCCGGAGGCTATGGGTTCCTCTCCTTCTGCTCTTGAGGCTATGGGTTCCTCTCCTTCTGCTCTTTTTGGTTTCATTTTGTCATTCCATATCAGTAGCATATTTAGGCAAAATTGTTGATATATGTTTCATCATATGTTTCTATATGTTGCTCAATGTTCTTGCTATATATGTCTATCAGCTATTTGTCATATTTGTTATTTCAACAGTGGTCACCTATGTCGAGAGATCTTCTTTCTGTTATCACAGAACATGATGTATAAATTGACTCAATATAATATATTACTTTTCTTTCTGAAAAAAAAATCTTAACCATACTTGTTTTGTTAGTTTTTAAATCGTAATTGCAACTATGTTATTTAATTAATTATACAAATATTAATAAATAACTTGAAAATCTACCACTTTGGTTTTGCATAATATGGATATCTGATTGAATTTTTTAATTCAGCCGCCATCCAAATCGAAACGACATGATGAACCAATCCCCGATTGAAAAATGGCCCTGTTGATTTATGTACAAGCCTACCCTTGACTAAATAATGTCAATCAAGCTGAAAAAAATATATAACTTCATGCAGTTCTACCCTTGAGGGGAGCGTGGACTTCCCACACCTCTGCACTTCTCCATTTGATGGAGATTCCTGGTTATTCGCAAGTACATAATGTAGATATATGGAGATGTTGGAAGTCTGCAGTTACCGCACCTCCGCACTGATGAAATGTCATATGTTGAAGGTTTTGAATTATTGAATACAAATATCTTCCGAGATATATATTGGGCATTGAGTCATAGAAATAAAAAGCAAGGGATTTCAAATGATATATTGTTGCATTACGATTTGGCTGTGGAGAGCAACTGGCACATGGCTAGTAAGGTAGACACACATGTTTTGTTGGGATCTGTGACAATATAGGATATAGGATACGAGTAGGATTATTTATAGATAGATTTCAAATATTAAAATTTTAGAGGTTGGAATTCGCGATGGGATTTGCTTTCATATTACTTAGTAATTTTTTATATTAAAAGTGTATGAATGAAGCTTCTAAACATTTGAACACTAATAAGACTATCTGCCAATTAATTTTATACAGAATAACCATTTATCTAAGTCTTATGTAGAAATATGCAACAGTCTCTAGAGTTAGTGACTCAAAGCCTTAGATGCTTGATCAGTAGAAAGCAAGTCAGAGAGGAACGAGGAATATGGATTTCGGAGAGGTGCATGAGTGGTTACAACAATAAAAATACCAATCAGAAACGACTGAAACTATCTTTGTGCCTGCAGTGATGTAGACACCCATGTGTCCCAAACATTGAAAAGCCCTCTTTTTAAATATGTTCCTGCACATACCAATTCCAGTCTGTCAGACGGCTTTTAAATTTGTTACTCTCAAATATAATGTGCAGTGATCATGAAGCTATGAAATGACTTGTAATGTAGAATATTTTAAATATTTTATATAGTTGATTGAAACCTTGAAAAACTATTGCTAGCCGCTCACCCATTGTTCATATTGGACCCATTGAAGGCTCTTTTGATGGGCCTATTAACTTGCTAATAGTGGGCACATTATTAGACCCGGAAACAATGGAATTGTTCGTGTTTTTTTTCAAGATCAAGATGTTGTAATCATTCTGAGTCAATAATTCTTATTTCCTCTTTCCTTTTCCAGCAGACAACCAGGTACTTTATGCAGAGTGTGTGATGGCATTTAGTCTTCTTAATATCGAATAAATTCAAAATCAATGAATTCAATTGAAGTTGCACAATTAACCATGTTTTAACACAGTTTTAACTGAAAATGTTTTGAAAAAAAACTGTATGACTGTGGGATAAAAAAACTAATCAATCATAAAGTTTGCATGTGTTTGTTGCTTGTAATTCCCTTATTGAGGATAACCAGGAATCTCCATCAAATGCGGAAGTGTGGGAAGCATGCACTTCCCACACCACCTCGCTTCCACATTTTTTTACAAACAACTTCACCATTAATAAATCAATTTAAACATAGCATTAATCAATTTAATCATCACTTACACATCCATTAATGATGGTTGTAAAGAAAATTTCACATCCATTAATGATCGTTGTAAAGTTTTCTTAGTCTGTTAATTATTATATTTGTAGTAATAGAACTTGATATGGGGTTGTAATTTAATTTAACCTCGTAAACTTTTTAATTAAATAGAATACCTCTTATTGTAGAAACCTTACGATGTATTACATTATTAACCTTAATATTACAACATGTTGCCTCTTTCATTGATACTCATGCACCGTGGATATAATTGCATGATCCTAGGTGTACAATATAGATGCAAAATGAATATAACTCCATACAACCTAATAATTGAAAATAGATCCTTTTATTCCCCGTGTAATATGGCATAATAGCACCGTCACAACTCAGTATAATCTTAACAATATTTAATTTTTTTGGATTTAAATCGTAAGTCGCACCTATGTCACTTATTTAATTAAAAGATTAGTAAATAATTAACTTGAGAATCCACCACTCTGGTTCGCATGATATTGATATCTGATTGAATTCATCAATTCTGCTTCCATACAAATCGAAACAATAATATGAACCGATCCATGATTGAACAATGCCTTGTTGATTTATGCCCGCCTACTCTTGAGTAGATAATGTCAGTAAAGTAAGTGGCATCATTAATTTAGGTTTTTGGAGTTTTGGTGTTTGGAAACTATTTGTAAAGAGTCTTATCCGTGTTCAAATTTCTGGAGGCTTAACCCATCTGCCCATAGTGTAGAAAGATACAAGCCAAAAAAAGCCAGTCCCATCACCAACTCTGATTTTTGGAGTTTTGGTGTTTGGAATTGATTTGCAAAGAGTCTCACCCATGTTCAAATCTCTGGAGGCGTCACCCATTAAAGAGACACAAGCAATAAAAAAACAAGTCCCATCACCAACTCCAGCCTCTAAAATTTTGGTGTTTCGTAATAACATATATAATATATGCATTCATTCTTTCGACTACGTTCCCTACGAGATTTGTCATTTTCACCCAATCAGGAGGGGGCGGAGGTTTGAACATATTTCCCTCCTATTATAGCATTTTCAGGAGGCGGAGGTTTGAACATCTACAGAGATGGGCGGTCCCACAGACTACAGCCCACATCTTTTGAGATAGCTGGCCAAGGGAGTGAAACGGCTAGATAGTTTAGCTCCGGAGGGAGGAAAGAAAATATGGATGGGCTCCATCCCACACGGGACGCCTGAACTGAACACCTTGTCTTTGTTATTCTCCTTGCCCTCAGAAGCGCAAGCCCCTCCGGGACCTTGGTTGGGATCATGAACAGTGGAAGACGCTCTGAAGCTGTCGGAAAGGGAAGCCCGCTCTGAAGCTGCTCCCAACTAGTCGGGCGAGTTCCTGATAAACGAGGAGGAGATTGGATCATCGTCCATCGTCTAGTTTCTGAAGGGACTAATCTTTCTACCTTTAGCCCTACCTCCTTCACCCCTTGTTCGATTGTTCTTTCTTTCCGCGCTACTCTACTGCGCTACTAGGCTTGGATACCAGGCTACTCAACTGGGATACTCAACGTGGCTGCTCGGTTGGGCTGGATGACAGTTAGTGCCTAGAAGTCCGGTCAGTGATAGAACTCTTCTCAGTCAGTGCATCTACTCCATGGGAAAGTTCTATTCATCAAAGCTATACTCATCGAACCTATACTCAGTGAGTACAGGAACCTCTGGTCGGTGCATTAATAAAGCTCTTGTCAGTGCAGCTCGTCATTTCCAGTCTCATTGCCAGATGACCGGGAAATGGCATTTACGGGGCGGTTGGGGGAGGGCTGACCTAACTTGAGGGTCACTTGGACCAGCTGACTGCCAGGCCAGCAGGCTCTCGCTAAATCTATAATGGAAAGAGCAGAGAAAGAAAACACCTACGCAATGGCAATAGAGCCCTGACAGAACACTGTTACTACAAAGGATTACCCATAAGCACCTGGAAGAGACAGGACAGCAGGACTTCCAAACAGCACTACCATTGGCCCATCGATGCGCAGAGACAGCTTGCCTACCCTTCCCCCAAAATCTACCCATAAAACATTGACCAGCATAGAGAGACAGCAGGACCTATCAACTTGCCTACCCTTCACAACAGCACTGCCCATGACCCATTGACTGCAGATGGTTGTTACTCTCCACCAGTTTCATTCCAACGTTCCCAGGTGGTTTGACAAGTTCTACAGAATAGGCCTCATGGACGGACCGGTGGTGAAAAAGAATAGGCCTTCCCTACCTTACCCGTTGCATTTCTCTGTGAACAATGAACAAGTGACAATAAGTCAAACCTAGTCTAGGGAAACGAAGACGAGCTCACCCCGCAGTAGAATTCTTAGAGCGGAGGGGTGTAGCGTAGTACTGAAGTATTCCCCCGCACTATCAGTTGTTGACCCAGCATTATAAGTTGATAGCCAAAAGAGTGATTATTCCATTTCTTCTATGCCTTGGGTGGGGCTATGGTAACCTCATTCCTACAGACTTTGGTGGGAATAGACTCGGAAACCGCTACCTCATTGGAAACAGATTGACACTCCTTTGGGTCAGGAAGAAAGAAAAGGTAAGGTTCTCCCTTACGCCTAGTTTTGTTAGTCAATTTCCCATCCGGATAGGTTCGATAACTAAGGCCAGGTGAACTAACATAGGAAGGAGACCTAACTTGATAAGCCACGTTTGCATGAACTAGAATCTCCCAACGCCCACTCGTGTTACTGAATTTCCCAGTCTTGATAGGCTAGTTCAAACCTTTCTATCATCAGTAGACGCCCAGTTCCATTACTGAATTTCCCACCCTCTTTGGGCCACGTGAACACCGTATATCATATCCTGACGCCCAGTCTTGTTACTCAATTTCCCTCTCCTTATCAGTCGAGCGTGCTTCCGCATCCTTAATTGGGCGGTTTATAAGCCTCCTGGGTCGAAGGGACGGAGTCACTCACTATTCATATGGTGAGGGTTACCATAATGGGGCGGTTTATAAGCCTCCTCCGTAAGTAGCTTGGTTGCTAGATACGGCGTAGTTAGTTATATATGAGCATGTGGTAGTTGCGGTAGAGATAGAGATGTGCACCTCGGCGAGATGGCGTAATGACATATATAATTCATTCATGCATAATGACATAGAGAATATATGCTTTGGCGGAGGTTTTCACATCTTTCGATGGCGGCCCGGTGGTCGAGCGTTCGTTGCCTCACCCTATGGAGGTGAGCCGCACGAATCCTCTCCTCTCCCTCTCCTCTCCCTCTCCCTTATGGTCGAGTACCTAAAGGGACGGAGTCACTCACTATTCATATGGTGAGGGTGCGTAAGCACACTCGACTGTCCAGGAGAGGGTTTTAACTCTCACTCATCATATGGGTGAGGGTGCGTAAGCACACTCGACTGTCCAAGGACCCTTTAGGGGGCTCGACTGATAAGGAGAGGAGAGGGACGGAGTCACTCACTATTCATATGGTGAGGGTGCGTAAGCACACTCGACTGTCCAGGAGAGGGTTTTAACTCTCACTCATCATATGGGTGAGGGTGCGTAAGCACACTCGACTGTCCAAGGAGAGGGACGAAGTCACTCACTATTCATATGGTGAGGGTCCTCTCCCTCTCCCTCTCCTCTCCCTTATGGTCGAGCACCCTAAAGGGTCCTTAACAGTCGAGTACCTAAAGGTCCTCTCCTTAACAGTCGAGCCTACTTACGCATCCTTATGGTCGAGTACCTAAAGGTCCTATGGTCGAGCGCCTCTGGTCCTTAACAGTCGAGCACCTCTCCTTATTAGTCGAGCATGCTTACGCACCCTAAAGGTCCTCTCCTTAACAGTCGAGCCTGCTTACGCATCCTCTCCCTCTCCTCTCCTTATCAGTCGAGCCCCCTCTCCTCTCCCTCTCCTCTCCCTCTCCTTAACAGTCGAGTACCTAAAGGTCCTTATGGTCGAGCACCCTAAAGGGTCCTCTCCCTATGGTCGAGCGCCTCCGGTCCTTAATAGTCGAGTACCTAAAGGTACTCTCCTTAACAGTCGAGCCTGCTTACGCATCCTTGGGGTCGAGTACCTAAAGGTCATCTCCTTAACAGTCAAGCCTGCTTACGCATCCTTATTAGTCGAGTGTGCTAACGCACCCTAAAGGGTCCTTAACAGTCAAGTACCTAAAGGGACGGAGTCACTCACTATTCATATGGTGAGGTCCTCTCCCGTTGGTCGAGCCTGCTTCCGCATCCTCTCCTTAACAGTCGAGCCTGCTTACGCATCCTTGGGGTCGAGTACCTAAAGGTCCTTATGGTCGAGTACCTAAAGGTGATGGCGGCCCTATGGTCGAGCCTGCTTACGCATCCTCTCGATGGCAGCCCTCTCCTCTCGCTCTCCTTAACAGTCGAGCACCTCTCCTTATTAGTCGAGCGTGCTTACGCACCCTAAAGGTCCTCTCCTTAACAGTCGAGCCTGCTTGCGCATCCTCTCCCTCTCCTCTCCCTTATGGTCGAGTACCTAAAGGTCCTATGGTCGAGCACCTAAAGGTCCTTATGGTCGAGCACCCTAAAGGGTCCTCTCCTTAACAGTCGAGCCTGCTTACGCATCCTTAACAGTCGAGCCCCTCCGGTCCTTATGGTCGAGTACCTAAAGGTCCTCTCCTTAACAGTCGAGCCCCTCCGGTCCTTATGGTCGAGCACCTAAAGGTCCTCTCCTTAACAGTCGAGCCTGCTTACGCATCCTCTCCCTCTCCTCTCCTTATCAGTCGAGTCCCCTCTCCTCTCCCTCTCCTCTCCCTCTCCTTAACAGTCGAGTACCTAAAGGTCCTTATGGTCGAGCACCCTAAAGGGTGCTCTCCCTATGGTCGAGCGCCTCCGGTCCTTAACAGTCGAGTACCTAAAGGTCCTCTCCTTAACAGTCGAGCCTGCTTACGCATCCTTGGGGTCGAGTACCTAAAGGTCCTCTCCTTAACAGTCGAGCCTGCTTACGCATCCTTATTAGTCGAGTGTGCTAACGCACCCTAAAGGGTCCTTAACAGTCGAGTACCTAAAGGGATGGAGTCACTCACTATTCATATGGTGAGGTTCTCTCCCGTTGGTCGAGCCTGCTTCCGCATCCTCTCCTTAACAGTCGAGCCTGCTTACGTATCCTCTCCTTAACAGTCGAGCCTGCTTACGCATCCTTGGGGTCGAGTACCTAAAGGTCCTTATGGTCGAGTACCTAAAGGTCCTCTCCCTTATGGTCGAGCCTGCTTACGCATCCTCTCCCTCTCCTCTCCTTATCAGTCGAGCCCCCTCTCCTCTCCCTCTCCTCTCCCTCTCCTTAACAGTCGAGTACCTAAAGGTCCTTATGGTCGAGCACCCTAAAGGGTCCTCTCCCTATGGTCGAGCGCCTCCGGTCCTTAACAGTCGAGTACCTAAAGGTCCTCTCCTTAACAGTCGAGCCTGCTTACGCATCCTTGGGGTCGAGTACCTAAAGGTCCTCTCCTTAACAGTCGAGCCTGCTTACGCATCCTTATTAGTCGAGTGTGCTAACGCACCCTAAAGGGTCCTTAACAGTCGAGTACCTAAAGGGACGGAGTCACTCACTATTCATATGGTGAGGTCCTCTCCCGTTGGTCGAGCCTGCTTCTGCATCCTCTCCTTAACAGTCGAGCCTGCTTACGCATCCTTGGGGTCGAGTACCTAAAGGTCCTTAACAGTCGAGCCTGCTTACGCATCCTCTCCTTAACAGTCGAGCACCTAAAGGTCCCTAACAGTCGAGCACCTAAAGGTCCTAATGGTCGAGCCCCCTAAAGGGTCCTTATCAGTCGAGCACCTCCCCTTATTAGTCGAGTGTGCTAACGCACCCTAAAGGTCCTAACCAGTAAGGTGCATCCTTATCAGTGAAGTGCATCCTTACCAGCGCATCATGGGAGTGGATCCAGTCGGTTCAGAGAAAAGCGCGGGGAGTGGATCCAGTCGGTTGGGGAGTGGATCCAGTCGGTTCAGAGAAAAAAGCTGTTCCTCATTGTCCTCTCCTTAACAGTCGAGCCTGCTTACGCATCCTTGGAGCCACGTGAAAATGGCCATTTTAGGCTATTTTTTAGGTCCCCGCTAGGTCCCCAGCTTGGGCCTTTTCAAGTAGCCGTAAAACGCACGCAGAGGATAATCTTGAAAACCTCCGCCAAACTAAAATGGCCAAATTAGTAGGGAGAATGTCCAAAACCTCCGCCTCAATAGTCCTCTGTGAGCAGCTATATGTGTAGCTTTATGAGTAGCTTCAATGAATACTCTTCAACGTCGTAGCTCAATGAAATCTCCTATACTCTACGTGTAGCTTTTTCTATGAGTATATCAATGTGTAGATGAGTAGCTCAATGTGTGAGTCTGCTATGTGAGGTGCTCTATGCCATGTGAGGTAAGAACCATTGTTCCGTATGTTCAACCCCGTAGGATCCAGATCTGTGGGTTTTGTCAGTGTGTCTCTGAAAGGGTATTAATCTGCTATATATTCTTTTCTCGGGCCAGGCTGAACCTGGACAACCCATTGGATCCATTATAACAGCCCACTACACTGTACTGGATAGACTCCTGAAACCTCTTCTTACACGCCTTATCTTAGCTTCCGATCCAGCATTCCCTCCCGCGATCTATCCCTCCCATCCAGCCTTCCCTCTCCCTCCAGCCATGCCCTAAAGCAAGAAGGACTCAACCCCCCGATTTATTGCAGGATTTTCGGGACCCTGAAACCACCACCCATTAGGACTGAGCCATTCAATTCTTCATTCCATGCGAAGCAGTTCATCTTTCCACATATTGACAAAGCTGAACTACCCCTATCATTTCATTGTGTGTGGGTCCCCGGCTCCTACTTGCATTCGTTCGTGCAGGAAAGGGGGATAGCGGCTTTATAGCGGAGCGGGATATACTGGATAACGTGGGTGGGACAGAGTTTGGGTCAATCCATAGCTAACTACCTAGGATCCGTAGCATAGGATCGACCCGTAGCTTACCATCTACGCCATCCGTAGCTCACTGCCTCTGTTGCCCATAATAATCAATCCCGTAGCAAGGAGGTAGGCATAACTCCACAGCTAACCCCGAAGATCTGTCCATCAGGCCAGAATGACTCGTTCCTTTCCGGGCTTTAAGTGACTCATCAGGAGGAGGGGCTTGCCTCTCTGGTGGGGAAGGAAGTGGGGACCTTACCCATATTGATGTGAGTGGGGACATTGAAAGGCAGGCTGCTAGAATTATAGCTAAACCAACGAGCGTGTTGAAAGGAGGCCAGGCCAGCCAGGTTCAGCTTTTCTTTATACTTACCACATCCGTTCAAGCATTTCCTATCTTTTCGTCCCAGAAAGCCTATAGAGATAGGTACGAAGTACTGAGAAGCTAAAGAAAGGCACAGACCTGAGAAGCTGGTCCTGGTCTTACCAGAATCCTTGGGGGGCTTGCCCTTGAGTTGAGATTGTGAAGGGCCGGCCTGTACCTACTTTCTAACTAAGGAAAGAAAGTCTTAAAGTCTGTATGAAAGAAGGGTTGCCTGGGGGAGGGTGGGAAAGCAATATAAGTCTCTGGTCTTGCCAGCCAGGTATGTGGCCTGTGCCTTCGCTAGCGGCTGGTTGGTAGTGATGTTTGAAAGGAAAGAAAGAGATGGTTCAACTCGGAGCGTAGCTTTGGTAAGGTTATCTCAACCAAAAAGCCTAACGAAACGAAGGGCTCTGAAAGATCAACGAGCACCAATTAGATGAAATACCAACTCATAACAATGAATTTTGAATTGGACAGCGGACCATCAAATTGGAAAGCCTCCGAAACAAGTTCCTATAAGCCCTAATCTGTACCGAAAGCCCCTGAGTAACCAATATAAACGCTATATAAGGTGCGAAGCCGCTTGTCCCTCCGGGGGGCAAGGTGTTCCCCTCGGTGATTCTGGTAAATGAAAGAAATCCTCCATCAAGGCATCACACCTAACCTCCTCACAACTAGAAGGCTCACAAATGAAGAAACTAATGCAACATGACTAGCATATCTCCTAGGAGGTATACTCGCCCTCACTGAAGATCTGGCCGCTCCTACATGCTCCTGTGCATCCTGTCATTTCTAGTTAAGCCATCTCGGCCTCCTGCGTGCTAGGGTAGAAGGCGAGGGCATATCCACCCTCAATCTCATCTCGTCTACCTCTGAATCTGACTCTGGAACAGCAACCTCCTCACTTCCTTCAATCACTGAAGGAGATACCTGTGAACTAGAGGATCTCACATCCTCAGCAAAGTCAACTCCCTCTATCTGAGAGAATCTTGAAGTAAGAGTAACATAATGGTCAACTCCCTATGCTCGAGAGAATCTAATCACCCTGTCCCTGTACTATACAACACACCCATCAGCTGCAAGTCTGGAATCAATCAATGATTCCACAAATGTCTCCATAACATCTCGCCATGCATCCTCTACATATGCCTCCTCAATACTAGAAGGCACATACAGCTTCCCGCTGGAATGTACAAGTGCCACAGGATCAGCAAGCAACCTGTAAAGGCCACCATCAGCAGAAGTACCAGCACCAGTAGCACCAGTACCACCGAGCTTTGCACCTGGTCTTTCTATTCTTTATTACTGGAGAATCATCACTCGCTTACATGCATGCATACTCTTTAGGAACTCCCTTTATTCCCTTCCTTGCTAAGCCATGCCCTTGCTAATCGCTAAGTCTACATGCTCATATAGAATCTCTTTTTAGATAACGGATTTGAGAGGGGAAGATGAGCACGGAAAAGATCTCTAAGCACGAGAAAGAGGGAGAACGCCTCCTTGATTTTGGAGGCCAGAACTAGTAACGACTCCTTGGCTAACGACTCTAGGTAAGTCAGAAGTAAGATGGTCATGTGCGCAGCTCCCGCAGGGGCAAGTCATGCTTGTTCCTTTGTTTTCAAGTCATATGGGGATAAAACCGTAGGTGCAAGTAAGGTTGTGATTTTGTCTTGATATGCTCGGTTGTTCAAATTCCTGCTCCAGAGTGTAAGTAGTCAAAGAGAATACAAAAGATGGGCTTAGGGATTGGTCGAGCCTTGAGAGCACATAAATGACCTGCAGGATTGTCAAGGTCCCGGAGGGGCTTGCGCTTCCTAGTGCAAGGACCCGACAGGGGGCTCGACCATAGGACCTTTAGGTACTCGACCATAAGGGAGAGGGAGAGGAGAGGAACTTTAGTTGCTCGACCACCGGGAGAGGACCCGACAGGGGGCTCGACTGATAAGGAGAGGAAAGATTGGTTCTTTATTATATTCTCGATAGAAATCCATCACCTTCCTTGCCCTCAGAAGCGCAAGCCCCTACGGGACCTTCCAAAGGTCAGGTTTCGCGAGCATAGGAGAACAGAGGCCCTCCTACTATCAGAGTATACCAGAACAGGGGTACCTATTAAAGCCCCTCTTACACCCCACTCAAAGAACCCAAATTGACCATCCAGCAAGCGAATTCATTTCGTTCTGCATGAGCTCTCTTCTTCAGCTTTTTCGGAGTAAGTGAAGTCGGAAAAACCTTCAATCACGGTTACTTCTCGGGAATTATCTATACCTTCCATATTGTTGAAACGGGGAGGGACAAAGCAAACTTTTAGCACTTGCCCTAATAGTTGCATGAATCAAGTTCTTTGGCTTTGTACCGTGCCTAGAAGTAACAATTGAGCTTCCCCGGCATTTCGAGTTATTACCATATTGTGTGCGAGCCATTTAAGGAAATCCAACCTGAGATTGAATGAATGAGAGGCCATCCTGAGCCTGAGATAGAGAGAGTTTCAGCTACGACATTCTATATATTGCGGTGGTTTTCCGTCGATTCATATTCGTAGAAGACCTGAGCAGCTTACCTTTGAAGTTGTCCTTCAGTCAAGCTCATCCGCTACGCTTCCAGCTCAAAGAACCAGTATGGCTTCCAGTCAGTACGGCTACGCTACGCTCATCCGCTTCAAGCTAAAAGAACCAGGCGGCCTTACGTTACGGTACCTTGAATGAATTGCTCACCCTAGCTGCGTCCATTCCACTCCCCAGGCGGGCGTTGTTTTGCCTTACTATTCGCTCGAGGGGGCCAGGTGAAAGTAGGAGGGGAAGAAATGATCAAAGAGGTGCAAGTAGGTAACACAGGGTCTTTTATTATAGGATTTGACCTTAACCATTGAGTGGCTGGGTGGTTGTGCTCGTCCGCTGTGAGAGGATGGGGAGGAAAAGAATTCTATTTCAAGGACTAAAAAGCATTACTTACTCCAAATATGGGGCCTTGAATAGAGGGATCTACTTGACCCAATAAGTCAATTAGGGATTTCTCGCTCATCCATCATATGGGTGAGGGACGAGATACTTGACTTTAGCAGTGAAGTGAAGGTCCCGGAGGGGCTTGCGCTTCCTAGTGCAAGGATAGCAGATCAAATATTGGTATTTTTCAACATCAATAGTGGGATTGCCCAAGTACCCCATTTGAAACCCAGTTCCAGTTTCCAAGGCATGCTTACCAATGCTACCTCTTATACTGCTCACTATTCTACCAATGCTGGATGGGATATACTAAAAAATAGGGATTACCCATACAACCTTACCTAACCAACCTCTACAAACCACTATAACCAACGCAGATGGGGTAGGATCCTTAAAGGCTTTCCTGTCTGCTTTTGACATGCTGTTATCTGAGACTGGGCTAGCTCTCTTCAATCAAAAGAGGGCTTTACCATATTATCTGCATTAGTCCATCTGAACCAGCTGATGAACCGATTGAATCTTTATTATATATGTAATTACGCAATCCCCGAACCAATAAGTCACTTAGGGTGTTAATGCTCACCCGACCATAGATAGGGTGAGGGAAGCTCAAGGCTGTGGTAGATAAGAAAGCATCTTGATTAGACACGTAATTACGTATATAATGAATGACTTGAAGACTTGCTTGTCCTGATCAACCCTCTCATTTTGAATTGAGGGGAAGAAAGAAAGGTAAATCCAATAATGCTGCTATGGGCATATGTCATTATGCATGAATGAATGAGATATGTCATTATGTATGTAATTATGCATCGAGGAAAGAGAAGATCGAGTAAGTGAATCGGTCTACATTGATGGTCATTCATTATATATGTCATTACGCTCGCAACCTCACTGGCATTTCTGGTGTAACGTATATAAAGAAAAGCATTGATCTAGCTTGGTCGAGCCTCACTGGCATTTCTGGTGTAACGTATATAAAGAACCTGCCTCTCCGCTCCTCAACATCGATTGGCCTATGCTCCTTCCCCGATGCGGGAAAGAACTAAACGTACCTTATGTAAGGACAGCCTTTCTTCCTCTCCCTAAGGTTGAGCCATCCTTTCCTCACATCGCCTTCAACAAGGAGGGAAAGTACCATGCTACCATGCCGTATCTCCTTGTTGAAGTTTCGGCTAATCGCTTTCATGATGGAACCATAGTTGCGGTAGAGATAGAGATGTGCACCTCGGCGAGATGGCGTAATGACATATATAATTCATTCATGCATAATGACATAGAGAATATATGCTTTGGCGGAGGTTTTCACAGATTTCGATGGCGGCCCGGTGGTCGAGCGTTCGTTGCCTCTCCCAGAGGTCGAGAGTTCGACAGGCTCACCCTCACCCTATGGAGGTGATCCCAGAATGAACTATAGATCTACGTTGCCGTAACAAATTATGAACCTACACATTCGCACTAGTGCATTTTACGTCAGGTGGTAGTGAATGCGTTATGCAGAGCTAGAGCGTTGAGATTTTTTTCAACAAAAGAGCTAAACCATTGAGCTTGATAATAATAATACCCTTAGGTTGTTTTTTATATTCTGGTTTCTTTTATTTAGTAGCTAATAACCAAGAATCTCCATCTTCCGCGCCTCTCTTCGCAAGCAAGAACTACTCCCCTTGGCACAAGAGAGTGGTGGTTATCATTCTTCAGAGCATTTAGCGAATGGGCAAACCGAGAAACCCAATGTTGCACCACAGTCTACTAAAGTTGTTCAAATTCTAATAATACAATCAATTTACCACAATCAACCAATGAAATATATAACTTTTTAAAACACATACTATTTTGGGGATCCTTAATAGTTAGCGGTGGCAGGAAAACTATAAATAGATTTTATTAAACATTTTTGAGTACATATTTAGTAGAGCATTGGCTGTCTTCAAAGAGGGCTAATGTCCACTTAGCTGTTTTTATGTTCACTATTGGATACTTACGTAGAGTTATGGCATTGAGCCTCTTTTTTTTAAGTAGAATAGCTAGGCCATTGAGTTTAATAATAATACTCTTATGTTATTTTTTATATTCTTATGTTGCTTTTTATATGGTCGTTTATTTTATAATTTTTATTTTATGGTTTCTCGGTAATATATATATATATATATATATATATATATATATATTTATTTATTTTAAATTAACGAGACAAATGTATATGTATATTTTATTTTTGGTAAAGGTATTTTCTATTTTATTTTTGGTTCATCGACCAAGCACGAATTATTTTATATGGGGAACATGTGTAAGTGTGGATGTCTCTTCTACTTTTTTTTCTTTTTTTTTTTGGACATATCCCCACTTCCAATGTGTGTAAGTGTGGATATCTCTTCTACTTTTTCCCTCTTTCTAGACACATCCCCACTTCCTCACCTCCACACGTAATCCCTACTCTAGACCCTTCTTTTGCACACCTCCAACCCACAACACAAAAATTTAGTTTACGTATATAGTAAATGTGCTAGGTCATATGGTATAGTAAATGCTAGGTCATATGGTAATTTGAATCGTTGATCCAATAACTATTACAAAATCTTTGTACTACAACAGATCACTTAAAAATAATTAATAACATTGAGTACCAAAGAATGTGAAAAAAAACAAATAAAGAGGAAGAATTGTGCAGAGTACTTCTTATGTGGAAAAAATCATCTATAAAATGAAAATGTATAGAAATAAAAATAACAATAAATTTAAAAAACAATACTATATTGCTCTATATAACTATCACTTTGGTTGAATTACTACGCTCTTGGTTGAACTTGATGAAATGTGACAAAACACTTAAAAAAAAGGGTTCTAAGTTGGGACAACCCACTTCAAGCCAAAAAAGGATTTATATAAGTAAAGGGCCGGCCGAGCAAACAAAAGAGAATATAAAAAGCACGCAGACGTTAAAAGGGGAAAATATTTCTTTTTAACGCAAGGTTATACCATTATATATAAGTGGAATTTCAGCACGTGACAGGAGTTGTTTTTAAAGAGATTTTTTGGAAGTTTTTTTGGTAGGCTTTTCCAGTCAAAATACAGCAGCAATTTATTGAAATAACAAGTTTGATAGCTAATTTCTACACAATCAAAGCGTCCCAGGGTTTTTCAAGGTGCTGAATCTAAATATGCAGTTAAAAAACCCTTCTAAATAATACAAATCAAGATTTAACCTTAATTTTTTCCTCCGAATTCCGTCACTAGAATCTTCATAAAATCACACTAAAAACAATTCCTTTATAAAAGTGTTTTATGATTGTGACATCGTAAGGAAACCCAAAACGGATTTATAAAAATTTATACAGGGTAAAGAGGGCAATTGAAAGGAAATATAACAAGGACGCAAGGATTTAAAAGGGAAAACATTTTTTTTATATTCAAGGCCTCCACCTTCCTATGTGAATGGAGTTCTCTCATTCGCACCAAAAGAAAGGGAAACTCGACTCCACATCACTTTAAGTTTTAGTTATTTTGCACCTACGCATGTATCACTTGTTGATTACACTTTGGAGCCCTAGTTTATCGTTAATTCTTTTTACCTTTCATTTGAATAATAACAATCACTTTGTTTGTGTATGATTTGGTTTTGTTTTTCTCATTCACGTTTTACATCCAACTTAACAAGAGAAGGATTTAGAGCTGGTTTTATTTCAATTTTAATGATTAATTGTAAAATTGTAATTGTGTTAAGAGAAGTTTTACAACATAGTATATGATAGATGTATAAGTGTAATATAAGTATATAAATAATTTTAAATGTAGGATTAAAAAAATTAATTAAAAGTGATATTGGCGATGAGTGTAAATATTTAAATATTGAGTCAATTAAAAATAAAAAGTTAAAGCAATAAAAATAATAAAATTTTTATTGTTATATTTTGATTTAGTTATTAAATTGTGAATAGACAAAACTTTCTCTAATGCGTGATTATCTTTGAAAGATTTATGAACAATGTCATGAGCTAATACCATGGCTTATCAATACCACATGCCCAAAAACCATGAATTATTTCACAACCAAAATATTTTATAACAATATGACAAGATTTTTAACCATGGATATTCACCCCCATTTTACCGTGGATATTATTAACTTGTAAAAATTAGGCTTTGTTACAATACAATAGGTCAATACCATGGCTTATCAATACCACGTGCCAAAAAAACATAACTTATTTCACAATAAAAATATTTTATAACAATATGAAAATATTATTAACCATGGATATTCACCCCACTTTACCATAGATATTATTAACTTGTAAATAGACTTTGCTACAATACCATGGTTATCAATACCACATTCCCAAAAAAACATAACATATTTCACAATCAAAATATTTTATAACAATATGACAAGATTCTTAAACATAGATATTCACCCCCACTTTTCCATTGATATTATGAACTTACAAATAGGCTTTGTTACAATACCATGGTCTAATACCATGTTTATCAATACCACATGTCAAAATCATAACTTATTTCACAATCAAAATATTTTATAAAAATACGACAAGATTATTAACAACAGATATTCACCTTTATCATGGATAGTATTAACTTGTAAATAGGCTTTGTGACAATACCATGGGCCAATACTATGGCTTATCACTACCACATACCCAAAAACCATGACTTATTTTATTTCTATAACATTTTTAATAGAAGTTAAAAGGAAAAAGGTTATAATTACTTTTGAGATATATCTATACCATCTAAGGACTCCTAAAAATATTTCCATAAAAATTAAATTAAGGTTTTAATAAAATTAAAAATAAGAATACTTTTATATTTAATGTTGTGAAATGTATATAATATAAATGGTATTTTTTAAAATGGACATAGATTCATCTTAACTAAAGATCCAAGTGAGCAAGCAAAGTGACTAACAACAATAGAGGAAAGATAGTACATGATTTTTTTAAAGTTTTTCATTATTTTATTTTCTTTGATATGATTGATCCAAAATATAGGTTTAATATTTTACAACCAATAGAGTTTTTTTAATTTAGATAAGAATCAAAATATACGTTTAATATTTTACAACCAATTGAGTTCTTTTTTTTATTTAGATAATTTCTTAAATACAACAAAATGGCATCAAATTTAAGAGAGAGAGAGAGAGAGAGAGTGCTGGGCGGAGAGGGAGAGAGGGAGGTGAGAGAGAGAGTGAGAGAAGACATAGAGAGATAGAGGTGGAGAGAAATGCAGTAACAAGGGAGAGATGGAGAGAGATTAGAGGATAGAGGAGAGGAGGGAAGATAGATAGGGAGATAAGGGTAAGAGAGAGAGTGGGAGACATAGAGATGAAGGGAGAGAGATGGGTGGGATAGACAAAGGAAGGTGGGAGAGAAAAGGAGAGAGAGGAAGGAAGAGAGAGAGGCCTAAGAGAGAGATGGAGAGAGAGGTGGAGTTGGAGGGAGAGTTAGAGTTGGAGGAAGAAAAAATACATAGAGGGAGAAAGGTGGAGAGAGAGGGAAGGAAGAAAAAAGACATAGAGGGAGAAAGGTGGAGAGAGAGAAAAGGAAGAAAAAAAACATAGAGGGAGAAAGGTGGAGAGAGAGGGAAGGAAGAAAAAAGACGTAGAGGGAGAAAAGTGGAGAGAGAGGGAAGGAAGAAAAAAGACATAGAGGGGGAAATGTGGAGAGAGAGGGAAGAAAGAAAAAGGAAATAGAGGGATAAAGGTGGAGAGAGGGGGAGTGACAAGGAAGAGATGGAGAGAGACAAGAGTCGCGGCCAAGAGAGAGAATATGTGTATGTTTGGGGGGTAACATAGAGAGAGGGAATAAGAAAGAGACACATAGATACAAATATAGATATTATATAGTATTTTATAACTAGTCTAGATCCATCTTAACCCAAGATCTATCAAGCGTAGAGAGGGATCAAATCTCTCTATGTGCAAACCATTCCTAGAGTATTGCACTAAAAAAAGATGTTTGCAGTTTGAGACATTAGATCCCTCTTGACGCTTGATACATTCAAAGTTAAAATGAATCTCGGCTAGTTTATTTAGAAATAAATTTATATATGATGATGTAGCATCCGAGCAGTGAACCTCAAGATAAGTATTGAATTAACAATCTAACCTAAAGTCAATAACTATCGTCATTATTAAATATATCTTTATATGAATAATATTAATATGTATAATATATATAAATTTTAATGTAAATATATTTTAACTTCAAATGTATTCATACTAAAGTACGGAGAGATATCAAGTTTACAGATATGTAAATTTAAAAAAAAAACCGTACTGGTATTGTTTTGCCCATTATCAACAACACAACATATGTTGAATCCGCTGACGTAAAGGTTGCTCACCAGTGATTCCAAAACCTGGTTTAGATTGCTCTCGAAGGCGCTACCGTTTCTATATTCGCTTAGTCCACAGCCACTCCAAACAGTATTAATGTACGGATCAGCCCCAGCGAGGGCATCACGTGTTGCTTAGTGTTAGTGTTGATTAAGTCAGTCACAGTTTTGGTGGTCCAATCCTATATACTCCTGTCAGTTACTTCAGCCTCAATTTCTTCAATTTAATTAAAAAAAATTAATATAATGTTTATTAATGTTTTCGTTTTCATGCCATCGCCATAACGCTCCTGTTACAATCCCCTTGAGTCCCAAAATTACGGCATTTCCATTTGCCAAATCCGAGTTGTTTTGAGCAGATGGTTGCCCTAACTGGATCCCAGGACGCGTGAATTGACCGAATTAACGATGAAAAATAATATTATTTGCACTTTTCTTTATAATAAATTGACTTAGCATAACTCCATATTTATTAAGTGACTATAGGGATAAAATCTGTTGAGATTTAAACTTATTTTTGGAGTGAAAAGAGATTTGATCTCTCCATGCTTGGTAGATCTCGAGTTAAGATCAATCTATGTTAGTTTAATTTCCTCTTTTAAATAGACTATATTACACATGAATACCACGCGTCAATACTATAAGTTCTCATAAACCTCTAGCTCGATCTATGTCCATTTAATTTCCTCTTTTTAATAGACTATATTCCACATGAATACCATGGGTCAATAACATGGGTTTTCATAATCCTAGAGCTGGATCTATGTTGGTTTAATTTCCTCTTTTAAATAGACTATATTCCACATGAAGACTATGGGTCAATACCATGGGTTCTAATAAACTTGGAGCTCAAAAACCATATATAACTCATCAAATCAACTTTACCGTATTAATTTAATTTAAAGTTATTTTTGTTTTAACGTAGAATTATTTTTAATTTTCTTTATTTTATTTTTGACTAGGTAAAAATATGAAGGCAAGGTTATTTTAGACCAACTTAGACCTATCTTAATTCCATATCTACCAAGCCCCCATAAGGGTCAAGTCTCTTGAGATGCAAACATTTTTTAAAGTGAAAATATGACTTGATCCCAAGTGGTAGATATGGAGTTAAGATGGATCTATGTTCGTTTAATTGTTATTAATTTTATGTTTTATTTTATTTTTACTTAGTCAAAATATTAAACAAGACATTACAAGATCTATACCATATTATTGGGCCAAGAGGCACTCTACAACCCACTATGAGGGATATGTCATGTAATGTTACCTTCAAAAATAATAAAATAATATTTACATTAACAAATAAAAAATAGTGATAACAAAACAAATCAACGTGAGACATAAATTAAATATGTCATTTTTCATCTTTTTTTTGTTTTTTCTAAATTATGCTAAATTCTATTATTGTAAAATAATGGTACACTGAGGCTTTAGCCTTTGCATGTTCATGCCATAGTTTAGGGCAGCAACCAGCAATTCGGAGGCGACAATGGGAAATCAGTCCAGTTCAAAAAAAAAGATTGCATGAGTTATCTTACTGCCCATGCAGGGGAAACCAACAATTACGCGTAGTATTTAACCATTTTTTAGGAAACATAAAAAGAAATCATCAAAGTAACCAGATGACAACAATTTTCCTAAAAGAACCGTAAAAAACATATATCCTAATTCCCAGATGATCCGGATTTAAGCAGGAACGCAATAGATTACAGAGATAACCATAAATACATAGATGCGATAACCATATACGCAAAGATGCAGCGGAAATAATACTTCATTTCATTACTGTAAAATACTGAAATATGCTTACAAACAGAAATGGAAATAAACTAGCTAGGACGATGGTAGCTTATCTCTGAGAAGAGATGTGATGGCTACATGCCTCTGAACTGTTCCGAACTGTATTACAATGAGGCTCGAAGGCCTATTTATTGTTGAGAAACAATGGAAAACCCTTCACATACCAAAACCTAACCGTAGAAGATGAAACACCAAATTGTGGGCCCCGTTTGGGTAAATTGGTACATCAATTTCCCGGGGTCGTAGCTTTGGCATACGATCTCCGTTTGACACGTACGATAGCTCGTTAGAAAGATCTATCTGAGTACTACCACTTTTGGGAGGCAACATAAGGCTCGGTCGCCCCAGAATTCCAAAAAAACGTCGTTTAGGGCCTCAAAACGGCTCTGGAAGTTCAGGACCCGAAAAACTGCTAAAAATAGTAAACTGTGCTACAATTAAGGAAACTGAAAATACTGAAAGAGACAGTTGTGGGGGTCCAAATGGGTTGGTGGGTGTCCACCAACATCCACCTGGATCATTCCTCCCCCCTTAGGAAGCAATGGTCCCCATTGCGTTGAGTTCCTCCCTGAGATGAGGAAGCTTCTGCTGAGCTGGTTCTCTGGTGAGCTGTTCTGCAATCTCTGATGTGTCCAGAAATGGTGGGAAGCATGGTCGCCGACGGTCCACATTGAACACTCGGTGAAAGCGAAGGAATGGAGGAATGTTGTGCTTCAAAGCATTGTTTCCCGTAGCCTTGGTACTGATGTAAGGACCATGTCGGAGTGGTTTGAGTTTTTGATGGGTTCTGGTAAGGTGTTCTCTCTGCATATGCAACCAGACTTTGTCGCCCACTTGAAGCTTGTGTGGTACCCCTGTGCGTGAGAAGTTGTTCCTGTGTTCTATCATGACCGTATTCCTTTGTTGCTGCTGCTGCGTAGAGGAACCCTTTGTAGGGGTCATGGATGTAGCAACAATCTTCCCCTTACTTTGGGAGTGGACCAGACAGATGAATTTCCTGGTTTGTGAAATGAGCTTGCTACCTTTCTTGGTAGTGATCAAGGATGTGGCAGTAGGTGGGGCTACCTCTGGTATCCTGTATAATGAATTATTCAAAGAAATAATGACAGCACGAGGCCTTGACTCATACACAGCATGTCGCCTCCACAAGTATGGCTGGCCTAATAATACATCACAAACATCCAAAGGTGTAACATCACACAATACCTCGTCTGTGAAGGGCTTGATGCTGTAGGGAAGGCGGCACTGCTGGCGAACCTTGATATCTCGTCCTTCGTGAAGCCACCCGATACTGTACGGCTGTGGGTGTGGTGTAGTCGGTAGGCCCAACCGCTTCACGACCTCTGCTGAAACGAGGTTCTTTTGGCTGCCACTGTCGACAACGAATTGTAGCGGCAAACCCTTCACCCACATCCGTGAGTGGAAAAGACGCTCCCCTTCTTCTGGATTTTTGGGCTCATCTTTCTGGATCTTGGCAGTGGCAACAGTGGCGCTGGGATCCGCATCAATGATCTGCTTCCCTTTGCCATTCCCCTTGTCGAGTTCTAGCTCAGGGTCGGAACATGCATCTGATTCGGAAGCCTTCAACTCGGCCACCAGCGACTGCTTGGTCCGACACTCACTTGTGTTATGAGTGGGACTCTTGTGGAACTCATACCACTTTCCTGTGTCCTTCTTCGGCTTCGTGGTGTTGTTCTTTTCTTGCGGCTTCGACGGGTTGTCTTGGGTCACCCCGCCTTGGCTTTGTCCTTTGGGCTTCGGATTTGCAGATCCAAAGTCTCTCTTCTTCTGTTTGAACTTTTGCTCGATTTTGACAGCGTATTGGTATGCTGTGCCGAGTGAGGGGATGTTCAAGAACTCCATCTCTTCCTGGATGTATCTGTGTAGGCAGCCACGGTATTTGAGTACCAGATGCAGCTCAGAATCTTTGATACCCAACTGTGTGTGAAGGGTATGAAAAATGTTTGTGAACTCCGGCACATCTTGGTCTCGTCCCTGCCGCAATGTGGTCCATTTGATGTATTTATCCTCATAGCTTCCGACAGGGTAGTACTGCTCCTTGATGGCATCCCGGAAGTCATTCCAAGTGGGTGCGGCTGAAAATAGTGAGCCTGTACTTTCATCCTTCTGCTCGCAGTAGGTTTCCCACCAGTCCTTGACGTGGGGGGCTGCTTTGAGAAGAGCAAAAACAATCTTTTCCCGATTTGAAAATTCATAAACAGAAAAGTACCCATCTAGCAGATTTAACCATTTATCTACGGCATCTGCATCTATTTGACCCTCGAAGATGGGGATTTCAAAATTAACTTGTACCTTGAAGGGTGTGGCATTTCCAGAGTTGCTGTTGGAAGCCGATGCGTCGCCTCTGGGTAGCCGCTGAAGGATCTGCGCAAAGCTATCCATCATCGCGTTCCTTTGCCGCTCGAGCGCTTCTTCGAGCAAGATTTTGATAGGATTTCCTGCCCCCTCGTCTTTCTTCTCGTCCGCCATGGGAGGCCGTCGGGATTTGCGAGGCTGGTCTTGCAAAGGTTCGACCAGTTCAAGCCCTAACTCCTTATATCCCGACCTCGTTGGGGACATGCAAAGAAAAACAGAGAAAAAGCAGACCGCTCTGATACCACTGATCCAGATTTAAGCAGGAACGCAATAGATTACAGAGATAACCATAAATACATAGATGCGATAACCATATACGCAAAGATGCAGCGGAAATAATACTTCATTTCATTACTGTAAAATACTGAAATATGCTTACAAACAGAAATGGAAATTAACTAGCTAGGGCGATGGTAGCTTATCTCTGAGAAGAGATGTGATGGCTACATGCCTCTGAACTGTTCCGAACTGTATTACAATGAGGCTCGAAGGCCTATTTATTGTTGAGAAACAATGGAAAACCCTTCACATACCGAAACCTAACCGTAGAAGATGAAACGCCAAATTGTAGGCCCCGTTTGGGTAAATTGGTACATCAATTTCCCGGGGTCGTAGCTTTGGCATATGATCTCCGTTTGACGCGTACGATAGCTCGTTAGAAAGATCTATCCGAGTACTACCACTTTTGGGAGGCAACATAGAGCTCGGTTGCCCCAGAAGTCCAAAAAAACGTCGTTTAGGGCCTCAAAACGGCTCCGGAAGTTCAGGACCCGAAAAACTGCTAAAAATAGTAAACTGTGCTACAATTAAGGAAACTGAAAATACTGAAAGAGACAGTTGTGGGGGTCCAAATGGGTTGGTGGGTGTCCACCAACATCCACCTGGATCATTCCTCCCCCCTTAGGAAGCAATGGTCCCCATTGCGTTGAGTTCCTCCCTGAGATGAGGAAGCTTCTGCTGAGCTGGTTCTCTGGTGAGCTGTTCTGCAATCTCTGATGTGTCCAGAAATGGTTGGAAGCATGGTCGCCGACGGTCCACATTGAACACTCGGTGAAAGCGAAGGAATGGAGGAATGCTGTGCTTCAAAGCATTGTTTCCCGTAGCCTTGGTACTGATGTAAGGACCATGTCGGAGTGGTCTGAGTTTCTGATGGGTTCTAGTAAGGTGTTCTCTCTGCATATGCAACCAGGCTTTGTCGCCCACTTGAAGCTTGTGTGGTACCCCTGTGCGTGAGAAGTTGTTCCTGTGTTCTATCATGACCGTATTCCTTTGCTGCTGCTGTTGCGTAGAGGAACCCTTTGCAGGGGTCATGGATGTAGCAACAATCTTCCCCTTACTTTGGGAGTGGACCAGACAGATGAATTTCCTGGTTTGTGAAATGAGCTTGCTACCTTTCTTGGTAGTGATCAAGGATGTGGCAGTAGGTGGGGCTACCTCTGGTATCCTGTATAATGAATTATTCAAAGAAATAATGACAGCACGAGGCCTTGACTCATAAACAGCATGTCGCCTCCACAAGTATGGCTGGCCTAATAATACATCACAAACATCCAAAGGTGTAACATCACACAATACCTCGTCTGTGAAGGGCTTGATGCTGTAGGGAAGGCGGCACTGCTGGCGAACCTTGATATCTCGTCCTTCGTGAAGCCACCCGATACTGTACGGCTGTGGGTGTGGTGTAGTCGGTAGGCCCAACCGCTTCACGACCTCTGCTGAAATGAGGTTCTTTTGGCTGCCACTGTCGACAATTAATTGTAGCGGCAAACCCTTCACCCACATCTGTGAGTGGAAAAGACGCTCCCCTTCTTCTGGATTTTCGGGCTCATCTTTCTGGATCTTGGCAGTGGCAACAGTGGCGCTGGGCTCCGCATCAATGATCTGCTTCCCTTTGCCATTCCCCTTGTCGAGTTCTGGCTCAGGGTCGGAACATGCCTCTGATTCGGAAGCCTTCAACTCGGCCACCAGCGACTGCTTGGTCCGACACTCACTTGTGTTATGAGTGGGACTCTTGTGGAACTCACACCACTTTCCTGTGTCCTTCTTCGGCTTCGTGGTGTTGTTCTTTTCTTGCGGCTTCGACGGGTTGTCTTGAGTCACCCCGCCTTGGCTTTGTCCTTTGGGCTTCGGATTTGCAGATCCAAAGTCTCTCTTCTTCTGTTTGAACTTTTGCTCGATTTTGACAGCGTATTGGTATGCTGTGCCGAGTGAGGAGATGTTCAAGAACCCCATCTCTTCCTGGATGTATCTGTGTAGGCAGCCACGGTATTTGAGTACCAGATGTAGCTCAGAATCTTTGATACCCAACTGTGTGCGAAGGGTATGAAAAATGTTTGTGAACTCCGGCACATCTTGGTCTCGTCCCTGCCGCAATGTGGTCCATTTGATGTATTTATCCTCATAGCTTCCGACAGGGTAGTACTGCTCCTTGATGGCATCCCGGAAGTCATTCCAAGTGGGTGCGGCTGAAAATAGTGAGCCTGTACTTTCATCCTTCTGCTCGCAGTAGGTTTCCCACCAGTCCTTGACGTGGGGGGCTGCTTTGAGAAGAGCAAAAACAATCTTTTCCCGATTTGAAAATTCATGAACAGAAAAATACCCATCTAGCAGATTTAACCATTTATCTATGGCATCTGCGTCTATTTGACCCTCAAAGATGGGGATTTCAAAATTAACTTGTACCTTGAAGGGTGTGGCATTTCCAGAGTTGCTGTTGGAAGCCGATGCGTCGCCTCTGGGTAGCCGCTGAAGGATCTGCGCAAAGCTATCCATCATCGCGTTCCTTTGCCGCTCGAGCGCTTCTTCGTGCAAGATTTTGATAGGATCTCCTGCCCCCTCGTCTTTCTTCTCGTCCGCCATGGGAGGCCGTCGGGATTTGCGAGGCTGGTCTTGCAAAGGTTCGACCAGTTCAAGCCCTAACTCCTTAGATCCCGACCTCGTTGGGGGCATGCAAAGAAAAACAGAGAAAAAACAGACCGCTCTGATACCACTGATCCGTATTTAAGCAGGAACGCAATAGATTACAGAGATAAACATAAATACAGAGATGCGATAACGATATACGCAAAGATGCAGCGGAAATAATACTTCATTTCATTACTGTAAAATACTGAAATATGCTTACAAACAGAAATGGAAATAAACTAGCTAGGGCGATGGTAGCTTATCTCTGAGAAGAGATGTGATGGCTACATGCCTCTGAACTGTTCCGAACTGTATTACAATGAGGCTCGAAGGCGTATTTATTGTTGAGAAACAATGGAAAACCCTTCACATACCAAAACCTAACCGTAGAAGATGAAACGCCAAATTGTGGGCCCCGTTTGGGTAAATTGGTACATCAATTTCCCGGGGTCGTAGCATTGGCATACGATCTCCGTTTGACGCGTACGATAGCTCGTTAAAAAGATCTATTCGAGTACTACCACTTTTGGGAGGAAACATAGGGCTCGGTCGCCCTAGAATTCCAAAAAAACGTCGTTTAGGGCCTCAAAACGGCTCCGGAAGTTCAGGACCCGAAAAACTGCTAAAAATAGTAAACTGTGCTACAATTAAGGAAACTGAAAATACTGAAAGAGACAGTTGTGGGGGTCCAAATGGGTTGGTGGGTGTCCACCAACACCCACCTAGATCATTCCTCCCCCCTTAGGAAGCAATGGTCCCCGTTGCGTTGAGTTCCTCCCTGAGATGAGGAAGCTTCTGCTGAGCTGGTTCTCTGGTGAGCTGTTCTGCAATCTCTGATGTGTCCAGAAATGGTGGGAAGCATGGTCGCCGACGGTCCACATTGAACACTCGGTGAAAGCGAAGGAATGAAGGAATGCTGTGCTTCAAAGCATTGTTTCCCGTAGCCTTGGTACTGATGTAAGGACCATGTCGGAGTGGTCTGAGTTTCTGATGGGTTCTGGTAAGGTGTTCTCTCTGCATATGCAACCAGGCTTTGTCGCCCACTTGAAGCTTGTGTGCTACCCCTGTGCGTGAGAAGTTGTTCCTGTGTTCTATCATGACCGTATTCCTTTGCTGCTGCTGCTGCGTAGAGGAACCCTTTGCAGGGGTCACGGATGTAGCAACAATCTTCCCCTTACATTGGGAGTGGACCAGACAGATGAATTTCCTGGTTTGTGAAATGAGCTTGCTACCTTTCTTGGTAGTGATCAAGGATGTGGTAGTAGGTGGGGCTACCTCTGGTATCCTGTATAATGAATTATTCAAAGAAATAATGACAGCACGAGGCCTTGACTCATACACAGCATGTCGCCTCCACAAGTATGGTTGGCCTAATAATACATCACAAACATCCAAAGGTGTAACATCACACAATACCTCGTCTGTGAAGGGCTTGATGCTGTAGGGAAGGCGACATTGCTAGCGAACCTTGATATCTCGTCCTTCGTGAAGCCACCCGATACTGTACGGCTGTGGGTGTGGTGTAGTCGGTAGGCCCAACTGCTTCACGACTTCTGCTGAAACGAGGTTCTTTTGGCTGCCACTGTCAACAATGAATTGTAGCGGCAAACCCTTCACCCACATCTGTGAGTGGAAAAGACACTCCCCTTCTTCTGGATTTTCGGGCTCATCTTTCTGGATCTTGGCAGTGGCAACAGTGGCGCTGAGATCCGCATCAATGATCTGCTTCCCTTTGCCATTCCCCTTGTCGAGTTCTGGCTCAGGGTCGGAACATGCATATGATTCGGAAGCCTTCAACTCGGCCACCAGCGACTGCTTGGTCCGACACTCACTCGTGTTATGAGTGGGACTCTTGTGGAACTCACACCACTTTCCTGTGTCCTTCTTCGGCTTCGTGGTGTTGTTCTTTTCTTGCGACTTCGACGGGTTGTCTTGGGTCACCCCGCCTTGGCTTTGTCCTTTGGGCTTCGGATTTGCAGATCCAAAGTCTCTCTTCTTCTGTTTGAACTTTTGCTCGATTTCGACAGCGTATTGGTATGCTGTGCCGAGTGAGGAGATGTTCAAGAACCCCATCTCTTCCTAGATGTGTCTGTGTAGGCAGCCACGGTATTTGAGTACCAGATGCAGCTCAGAATCTTTGATACCCAACTGTGTGCGAAGGGTATGAAAAATGTTTGTGAACTCCGGCACATCTTGGTCTCGTCCCTGCCGCAATGTGGTCCATTTGATGTATTTATCCTCATAGCTTCCGACAGGGTAGTACTGCTCCTTGATGGCATCCCGGAAGTCATTCCAAGTGGGTGCGGCTGAAAATAGTGAGCCTGTACTTTCATCCTTCTGCTCGCAGTAGGTTTCCCACCAGTCCTTGACGTGGGGGGCTGCTTTGAGAAGAGAAAAAACAATCTTTTCCCGATTTGAAAATTCATGAACAGAAAAATACCCATCTAGCAGATTTAACCATTTATCTACGGCATCTGCGTCTATTTGACCCTCGAAGATGGGGATTTAAAAATTAACTTGTACCTTGAAGGGTGTGGCATTTCTAGAGTTGCTGTTGGAAGCCGATGCGTCGCCTCTGGGTAGCCGCTGAATGATCTGCGCAAAGCTATCCATCATCGCGTTCCTTCGCCGCTCGAGCGCTTCTTCGAGCAAGATTTTGATAGGATCTCCTGCCCCCTCGTCTTTCTTCTCGTCCGCCATGGGAGGCCGTCGGGATTTGCGAGGCTGGTCTTGCAAAGGTTCGACCAGTTCAAGCCCTAACTCCTTATATCCCGACCTCGTTGGAGACATGCAAAGAAAAACAGAGAAAAAGCAGACCGCTCTGATACCACTGATCCGGATTTAAGCAGGAATGCAATAGATTACAGAGATAACCATAAATACAAAGATGCGATAACCATATACACAAAGATGCAGCGGAAATAATACTTCATTTCAATACTGTAAAATACTGAAATATGCTTACAAACAGAAATGGAAATAAACTAGCTAGGGCGATGGTAGCTTATCTCTGAGAAGAGATGTGATGGCTACATGCCTCTGAACTGTTCCGAACTGTATTACAATGAGGCTCTAAGGCCTATTTATTGTTGAGAAACAATGGAAAACCCTTCACATACCGAAACCTAACCTTAGAAGATGAAACGCCAAATTGTGGGCCCCGTTTGGGTAAATTGGTACATCAATTTCCCGGGGTCGTAGCTTTGGCATACGATCTCCGTTTGACGCGTACGATAGCTCGTTAGAAAGATCTATTCGAGTACTACCACTTTTGGGAGGCGACATAGGGCTCGATCGCCCCAGAATTCCAAAAAAACGTCGTTTAGGGCCTCAAAACGGCTCCGGAAGTTCAGGACCCGAAAAATTGCTAAAAATAGTAAACTGTGCTACAATTAAGGAAACTGAAAATACTGAAAGAGACAGTTGTGGGGGTCCAAATGGGTTGGTGGGTGTCCACCAACATCCACCTGGATCATTCCTCCCCCCTTAGGAAGCAATGGTCCCCATTGCGTTGAGTTCCTCCCTGAGATGAGGAAGCTTCTGCTGAGCTGGTTCTCTGGTGAGCTGTTCTGCAATCTCTGATGTGTCCAGAAATGGTGGGAAGCATGGTCGCCGACGGTCCACATTGAACACTCGGTGAAAGCGAAGGAATCGAGGAATGCTGTGCTTCAAAGCATTGTTTCCCGTAGCCTTGGTACTGATGTAAGGACCATGTCGGAGTGGTCTGAGTTTCTGATGGGTTCTGGTAAGGTGTTCTCTCTGCATATGCAACCAGGCTTTGTCGCCCACTTGAAGCTTGTGTGGTACCCCTGTGCGTGAGAAGTTGTTCCTGTGTTCTATCATGACCGTATTCCTTTGCTGCTGCTGCTGCGTAGAGGAACCCTTTGCAGTGGTCATGGATGTAGCAACAATCTTCCCCTTACTTTGGGAGTGGACCAGACAGATGAATTTCCTGGTTTGTGAAATGAGCTTGCTACCTTTCTTGGTAGTGATCAAGGATGTGGCAGTAGGTGGGGCTACCTCTGGTATCCTGTATAATGAATTGTTCAAAGAAATAATGACAGCACGAGGCCTTGACTCATACACAGCGTGTCGCCTCCACAAGTATGGCTGGCCTAATAATACATCACAAACATCCAAAGGTGTAACATCACACAATACCTCGTCTGTGAAGGGCTTGATGCTGTAGGGAAGGCGGCACTGCTGGCGAACCTTGATATCACGTCCTTCGTGAAGCCACCCGATACTGTACGGCTGTGGGTGTGGTGTAGTCGGTAGGCCCAACCGCTTCACGACCTCTGCTGAAACGAGGTTCTTTTGGCTGCCATTGTCGACAATGAATTGTAGCGGCAAACCCTTCACCCACATCTGTGAGTGGAAAAGACGCTCCCCTTCTTCTGGATTTTCGGGCTCATCTTTCTGGATCTTGGCAGTGGCAACAGTGGCGCTGGGATCCGCATCAATGATCTGCTTCCCTTTGCCATTCCCCTTGTCGAGTTCTGGCTCAGGGTCGGAACATGCATCTGATTCGGAAGCCTTCAACTCGGCCACCAGCGACTGCTTGATCCGACACTCACTCGTGTTATGAGTGGGACTCTTGTGGAACTCACACCACTTTCCTGTGTCCTTCTTCGGCTTCGTGGTGTTGTTCTTTTCTTGCGGCTTCGACGGGTTGTCTTGGGTCACCCCGCCTTGGCTTTGTCCTTTGGGCTTCGGATTTGCAGATCCAAAGTCTCTCTTCTGCTGTTTGAACTTTTGCTCGATTTTGACAGCGTATTGGTATGCTGTGCCGAGTGAGGAGATGTTCAAGAACCCCATCTCTTCCTGGATGTATCTGTGTAGGCAGCCACGGTATTTGAGTACCAGATGCAGCTCAGAATCTTTGATACCCAACTGTGTGCGAAGGGTATGAAAAATGTTTGTGAACTCCGGCACATCTTGGTCTCGTCCCTACCGCAATGTGGTCCATTTGATGTATTTATCCTCATAGCTTCCGACAGGGTAGTACTGCTCCTTGATGGCATCCCGGAAGTCATTCCAAGTGGGTGCGGCTGAAAATAGTGAGCCTGTACTTTCATCCTTCTGCTCGCAGTAGGTTTCCCACCAGTCCTTGACGTGGGGGGCTGCTTTGAGAAGAGCAAAAACAATCTTTTCCCGATTTGAAAATTCATGAACAGAAAAATACCCATCTAGCAGATTTAACCATTTATCTACGGCATCTGCGTCTATTTGACCCTCGAAGATGGGGATTTCAAAATTAACTTGTACCTTGAAGGGTGTGACATTTCCAGAGTTGCTGTTGGAAGCCGATGCGTCGCCTCTGGGTAGCCGCTGAAGGATCTGCGCAAAGCTATCCATCATCGCGTTCCTTCGCCGCTCGAGCGCTTCTTCGAGCAAGATTTTTATAGGATCTCCTGCCCCCTCGTCTTTCTTCTCGTCCGCCATGGGAGGCCGTCGGGATTTGCGAGGCTGGTCTTGCAAAGGTTCGACCAGTTCAAGCCCTAACTCCTTATATCCCGACCTCGTTGGGGACATGCAAAGAAAAACAGAGAAAAAGCAGACCGCTCTGATACCACTGATCCGGATTTAAGCAGGAATGCAATAGATTACAGAGATAACCATAAATACAGAGATGCGATAACCATATACACAAAGATGCAGCGGAAATAATACTTCATTTCATTACTGTAAAATACTGAAATATGCTTACAAACAGAAATGGAAATAAACTAGCTAGGGCGATGGTAGCTTATCTCTGAGAAGAGATGTGATGGCTACATGCCTCTGAACTGTTCCGAACTGTATTACAATGAGGCTCGAAGGCCTATTTATTGTTGAGAAACAATGGAAAACCCTTCACATACCGAAACCTAACCCTAGAAGATGAAACGCCAAATTGTGGGCCCCGTTTGGGTAAATTGGTACATCAATTTCCCGGGGTCGTAACTTTGGCATACGATCTCCGTTTGACGCGTACGATAGCTCGTTAGAAAGATCTATCCGAGTACTACCACTTTGGGAGGCAACATAGGGCTCGATCGCCCCAGAATTCCAAAAAAACGTCGTTTAGGGCCTCAAAACGGCTCTGGAAGTTCAGGACCCGAAAAACTGCTAAAAATAGTAAACTGTGCTACAATTAAGGAAACTGAAAATACTGAAAGAGACAGTTGTGGGGGTCCAAATGGGTTGGTGGGTGGCCACCAACATCCACCTGGATCATTCCTCCCCCCTTAGGAAGCAATGGTCCCCATTGCGTTGAGTTCCTCCCTGAGATGAGGAAGCTTCTGCTCAGCTGGTTCTCTGGTGAGCTGTTCTGCAATCTCTGATGTGTCCAGAAATGGTGGGAAGCATAGTCGCCGACGGTCCACATTGAACACTCGGTGAAAGCGAAGGAATGGAGGAATGCTGTGCTTCAAAGCATTGTTTCCCGTAGGCTTGGTACTGATGTAAGGACCATGTCGGAGTGGTCTGAGTTTCTGATGGGTTCTGGTAAGGTGTTCTCTCTGCATATGCAACCAGCCTTTGTCGCCCACTTGAAGCTTGTGTGGTACCCCTGTGCGTGAGAAGTTGTTCCTGTGTTCTATCATGACCGTATTCCTTTGCTGCTGCTGCTGCGTAGAGGAACCCTTTGCAGGGGTCATGGATGTAGCAACAATCTTCCCCTTACTTTGGGAGTGGACCAGACAGATGAATTTCCTGGTTTGTGAAATGAGCTTGCTACCTTTCTTGGTAGTGATCAAGGATGTGGCAGTAGGTGGGGCTACCTCTGGTATCCTGTATAATGAATTATTCAAAGAAATAATGACAGCACGAGGCCTTGACTCATACACAGCATGTCGCCTCCACAAGTATGGCTGGCCTAATAATACATCACAAACATCCAAAGGTGTAACATCACACAATACCTCGTCTGTGAAGGGCTTGATGCTGTAGGGAAGGCGGCACTGCTGGCGAACCTTGATATCTCGTCCTTCGTGAAGCCACCCGATACTGTACGGCTGTGGGTGTGGTGTAGTCGGTAGGCCCAACCGCTTCACGACCTCTGCTGAAACGAGGTTCTTTTGGCTGCCACTGTCGACAATGAATTGTAGCGGCAAACCCTTCACCCACATCTGTGAGTGGAAAAGACGCTCCCCTTCTTCTGGATTTTCGGGCTCATCTTTCTGGATCTTGGCAGTGGCAACAGTGGCGCTGGGATCCGCATCAATGATCTGCTTCCCTTTGCCATTCCCCTTGTCGAGTTCTGGCTCAGGGTCGGAACATGCATCTGATTCGGAAGCCTTCAACTCGGCCACCAGCGACTGCTTGGTCCGACACTCACTCGTGTTATGAGTGGGACTCTTGTGGAACTCACACCACTTTCCTGTGTCCTTCTTCGGCTTCGTGGTGTTGTTCTTTTCTTGCGGCTTCGACGGGTTGTCTTGGGTCACCCCGCCTTGGCTTTGTCCTTTGGGCTTCGGATTTGCAGATCCAAAGTCTCTCTTCTGCTGTTTGAACTTTTGCTCGATTTTGACAGCGTATTGGTATGATGTGCCGAGTGAGGAGATGTTCAAGAACCCCATCTCTTCCTGGATGTATCTGTGTAGGCAGCCACGGTATTTGAGTACTAGATGCAGCTCAGAATCTTTGATACCCAACTGTGTGCGAAGGGTATGAAAAATGTTTGTGAACTCCGGCACATCTTGGTCTCGTCCCTGCCGCAATGTGGTCCATTTGATGTATTTATCCTCATAGCTTCCGACAGGGTAGTACTGCTCCTTGATGGCATCCCGGAAGTCATTCCAAGTGGGTGCGGCTGAAAATAGTGAGCCTGTACTTTCATCCTTCTGCTCGCAGTAGGTTTCCCACCAGTCCTTGACGTGGGGGGCTGCTTTGAGAAGAGCAAAAACAATCTTTTCCCGATTTGAAAATTCATGAACAGAAAAATACCCATCTAGCAGATTTAACCATTTATCTACGGCATCTGCGTCTATTTGACCCTCGAAGATGGGGATTTCAAAATTAACTTGTACCTTGAAGGGTGTGGCATTTCCAGAGTTGCTGTTGGAAGCCGATGCGTCGCCTCTGGGTAGCCGCTGAAGGATCTGCGCAAAGCTATCCATCATCGCGTTCCTTTGCCGCTCGAGCGCTTCTTCGAGCAAGATTTTGATAGGATCTCCTGCCCCCTCGTCTTTCTTCTCGTCCGCCATGGGAGGCCGTCGGGATTTGCGAGGCTGGTCTTGCAAAGGTTCGACCAGTTCAAGCCCTAACTCCTTATATCCCGACCTCGTTGGGGACATGCAAAGAAAAACAGAGAAAAAGCAGACCGCTCTGATACCACTGATCCGGATTTAAGCAGGAACGCAATAGATTACAGAGATAACCATAAATACAGAGATGCGATAACCATATACACAAAGATGCAGCGGAAATAATACTTCATTTCATTACTGTAAAATACTGAAATATGCTTACAAACAGAAATGGAAATAAACTAGCTAGGGCGATGGTAGCTTATCTCTGAGAAGAGATGTGATGGCTACATGCCTCTGAACTGTTCCGAACTGTATTACAATGAGGCTCGAAGGCCTATTTATTGTTGAGAAACAATGGAAAACCCTTCACATACCGAAACCTAACCCTAGAAGATGAAACGCCAAATTGTGGGCCCCGTTTGGGTAAATTGGTACATCAATTTCCCGGGGTCGTAGCTTTGGCATACGATCTCCGTTTGACGCGTATGATAGCTCGTTAAAAAATATATCCGAGTACTATCACTTTTGGGAGGCAACATAGGGCTCGGTCGCCCCAGAATTCCAAAAAAAACGTCGTTTAGGGCCTCAAAACGGCTCCGGAAGTTCAGGACCCGAAAAACTGCTAAAAATAGTAAACTGTGCTACAATTAAGGAAACTGAAAATACTGAAAGAGACAGTTGTGGGGGTCCAAATGGGTTGGTGGGTGTCCACCAACATCCACCTGGATCATTCCTCCCCCCTTAGGAAGCAATGGTCCCCATTGCGTTGAGTTCCTCCCTGAGATGAGGAAGCTTCTGCTCAGCTGGTTCTCTGGTGAGCTGTTCTGCAATCTCTGATGTGTCCAGAAATGGTGGGAAGCATGGTCGCCGACGGTCCACATTGAACACTCGGTGAAAGCGAAGGAATGGAGGAATGCTGTGCTTCAAAGCATTGTTTCCCGTAGCATTGGTACTGATGTAAGGACCATGTCGGAGTGGTATGAGTTTCTGATGGGTTCTGGTAAGGTGTTCTCTCTGCATATGCAACCAGCGTTTGTCGCCCACTTGAAGCTTGTGTGGTACCCCTGTGCATGAGAAGTTGTTCCTGTGTTCTATCATGACCGTATTCCTTTGCTGCTGCTGCTGCGTAGAGGAACCCTTTGCAGGGGTCATGGATGTAGCAACAATCTTCCCCTTACTTTGGGAGTGGACCAGACAGATGAATTTTCTGGTTTGTGAAATGAGCTTGCTACCTTTCTTGGTAGTGATCAAGGATGTGGCAGTAGGTGGGGCTACCTCTGGTATCCTGTATAATGAATTATTCAAAGAAATAATGACAGCACGAGGCCTTGACTCATACACAGCATGTCGCCTCCACAAGTATGGCTGGCCTAATAATACATCACAAACATCCAAAGGTGTAACATCACACAATACCTCGTCTGTGAAGAGCTTGATGCTGTAGGGAAGGCGGCACTGCTGGTGAACCTTGATATCTCGTCCTTCGTGAAGCCACCCGATACTGTACGGCTGTGGGTGTGGTGTAGTCGGTATGCCCAACCGCTTCACGACCTCTGCTGAAACGAGGTTCTTTTGGCTGCCACTATCGACAATGAATTGTAGCGGCAAACCCTTCACCCACATCTGTGAGTGGAAAAGACGCTCCCCTTCTTCTGGATTTTCGGGCTCATCTTTCTGGATCTTGGCAGTGGCAACAGTGGCGCTGGGATCCGCATCAATGATCTGCTTCCCTTTGCCATTCCCCTTGTCGAGTTCTGGCTCAGGGTCGGAACATGCATCTGATTCGGAAGCCTTCAACTCGGCCACCAGCGACTGCTTGGTCCGACACTCACTCGTGTTATGAGTGGGACTCTTGTGGAACTCACACCACTTTCCTGTGTCCTTCTTCGGCTTCGTGGTGTTGTTCTTTTCTTGCGGCTTCGACGGGTTGTCTTGGGTCACCCCGCCTTGGCTTTGTCCTTTGGGCTTCGGATTTGCAGATCCAAAGTCTCTCTTCTGCTATTTGAACTTTTGCTCGATTTTGACAGCGTATTGGTATGCTGTGCCGAGTGAGGAGATGTTCAAGAACCCCATCTCTTCCTGGATGTATCTGTGTAGGCAGCCACGGTATTTGAGTACCAGATGCAGCTCAAAATCTTTGATACCCAACTGTGTGCGAAGGGTATGAAAAATGTTTGTGAACTCCGGCACATCTTGGTCTCGTCCCTGCCGCAATGTGGTCCATTTGATGTATTTATCCTCATAGCTTCCGACAGGGTAGTACTGCTCCTTGATGGCATCCCGGAAGTCATTCCAAGTGGGTGCGACTGAAAATAGTGAGCCTGTACTTTCATCCTTCTGCTCGCAGTAGGTTTCCCACCAGTCCTTGACGTGGGGGGCTGCTTTGAGAAGAGCAAAAACAATCTTTTCCCGATTTGAAAATTCATGAACAGAAAAATACCCATCTAGCAGATTTAACCATTTATCTACGGCATCTGCGTCTATTTGACCCTCGAAGATGGGGATTTCAAAATTAACTTGTACCTTGAAGGGTGTGGCATTTCCAGAGTTGCTGTTGGAAGCCGATGCGTCGCCTCTGGGTAGCCGCTGAAGGATCTGCGCAAAGCTATCAATCATCGCGTTCCTTTGCCGCTCGAGCGCTTCTTCGAGCAAGATTTTGATAGGATCTCTTGCCCCCTCGTCTTTCTTCTCGTCCGCCATGGGAGGCCGTCGGGATTTTCGAGGCTGGTCTTGCAAAGGTTCGACCAGTTCAAGCCCTAACTCCTTATATCCCGACCTCGTTGGGGACATGCAAAGAAAAACAGAGAAAAAGCAGACCGCTCTGATACCACTGATCCGGATTTAAGCAGGAACGCAATAGATTACAGAGATAACCATAAATACAGAGATGCGATAACCATATACGCAAAGATGCAGCGGAAATAATACTTCATTTCATTACTGTAAAATACTGAAATATGCTTACAAACAGAAATGGAAATAAACTAGCTAGGGCGATGGTAGCTTATCTCTGAGAAGAGATGTGATGGCTACATGCCTCTGAACTGTTCCGAACTGTATTACAATGAGGCTCGAAGGCCTATTTATTGTTGAGAAACAATGGAAAACCATTCACATACCGAAACCTAACCCTAGAAGATGAAACGCCAAATTGTGGGCCCCGTTTGGGTAAATTGGTACATCAATTTCCCGGGGTCGTAGCTTTGGCATACGATCTCCGTTTGACGCGTATGATAGCTCGTTAAAAAGATCTATCCGAGTACTATCACTTTTGGGAGGCAACATAGAGCTCGGTCGCCCCAGAATTCCAAAAAAACGTCGTTTAGGGCCTCAAAACGGCTCCGGAAGTTCAGGACCCGAAAAACTGCTAAAAATAGTAAACTGTGCTACAATTAAGGAAACTGAAAATACTGAAAGAGACAGTTGTGGGGGTCCAAATGGGTTGGTGGGTGTCCACCAACATCCACCTGGATCATTCCTCCCCCCTTAGGAAGCAATGGTCCCCATTGCGTTGAGTTCCTCCCTGAGATGAGGAAGCTTCTGCTGAGCTGGTTCTCTGGTGAGCTGTTCTGCAATCTCTGATGTGTCCAGAAATGGTGGGAAGCATGGTCGCCGACGGTCCACATTGAACACTCGGTGAAAGCGAAGGAATGGAGGAATGCTTTGCTTCAAAGAATTGTTTCCCGTAGCCTTGGTACTGATGTAAGGACCATGTCGGAGTGGTCTGAGTTTCTGATGGGTTCTGGTAAGGTGTTCTCTCTGCATATGCATCCAGGGTTTGTCGCCCACTTGAAGCTTGTGTGGTACCCCTGTGCGTGAGAAGTTGTTCCTGTGTTCTATCATGACCGTATTCCTTTGCTGCTGCTGCTGCGTAGAGGAACCCTTTGCAGGGGTCATGGATGTAGCAACAATCTTCCCCTTACTTTGGGAGTGGACCAGACAGATGAATTTCCTGGTTTGTGAAATGAGCTTGCTACCTTTCTTGGTAGTGATCAAGGATGTGGCAGTAGGTGGGGCTACCTCTGGTATCCTGTATAATGAATTATTCAAAGAAATAATGACAGCATGAGGCCTTGACTCATACACAGCATGTCGCCTCCACAAGTATGGCTGGCCTAATAATACATCACAAACATCCAAAGGTGTAACATCACACAATACCTCGTCTGTGAAGGGCTTGATGCTGTAGGGAAGGCGGCACTGCTGGCGAACCTTGATATCTCGTCCTTCGTGAAGCCACCCGATACTGTACGGCTGTGGGTGTGGTGTAGTCGGTAGGCCCAACCGCTTCACGACCTCTGCTGAAACGAGGTTATTTTGGCTGCCACTGTTGACAATGAATTGTAGCGGCAAACCCTTCACCCACATCTGTGAGTGGAAAAGACGCTCCCCTTCTTCTGGATTTTCGGGCTCATCTTTCTGGATCTTGGCAGTGGCAACAGTGGCGCTGGGATCCGCATCAATGATCTGCTTCCCTTTGCCATTCCCCTTGTCGAGTTCTGGCTCAGGGTCGGAACATGCATCTGATTCGGAAGCCTTCAACTCGGCCACCAGCGACTGCTTGGTCCGACACTCACTTGTGTTATGAGTGAGACTCTTGTGGAACTCACACCACTTTCCTGTGTCCTTCTTCGGCTTCGTGGTGTTGTTCTTTTCTTGCGGCTTCGACGGGTTGTCTTGGGTCACCCCGCCTTGGCTTTGTCCTTTGGGCTTCGGATTTGCAGATCCAAAGTCTCTCTTCTTCTGTTTGAACTTTTGCTCGATTTTGACAGCGTATTGGTATGCTGTGCCGAGTGAGGAGATGTTCAAGAACCCCATCTCTTCCTGGATGTATCTGTGTAGGCAGCCACGGTATTTGAGTACCAGATGCAGCTCAGAATCTTTGATACCCAACTGTGTGCGAAGGGTATGAAAAATTTTTGTGAACTCCGGCACATCTTGGTCTCGTCCCTGCCGCAATGTGGTCCATTTGATGTATTTATCCTCATAGCTTCCGACAGGGTAGTACTGCTCCTTGATGGCATCCCGGAAGTCATTCCAAGTGGGTGCGGCTGAAAATAGTGAGCCTGTACTTTCATCCTTCTGCTCGCAGTAGGTTTCCCACTAGTCCTTGACGTGGGGGGCTGCTTTGAGAAGAGCAAAAACAATCTTTTCCCGATTTGAAAATTCATGAACAGAAAAATACCCATCTAGCAGATTTAACCATTTATCTACGGCATCTGCGTCTATTTGACCCTTGAAGATGGGGATTTCAAAATTAACTTGTACCTTGAAGGGTGTGGCATTTCCAGAGTTGCTGTTGGAAGCCGATGCGTCGCCTCTGGGTAGCCGCTAAAGGATCTGCGCAAAGCTATCCATCATCGCGTTCCTTTGCCGCTCGAGCGCTTCTTCGAGAAAGATTTTGATAGGATCTCCTGCCCCCTCGTCTTTCTTCTCGTCCGCCATGGGAGGCCGTCGGGATTTGCAAGGCTGGTCTTGCAAAGGTTCGACCAGTTCAAGCCCTAACTCCTTATATCCCGACCTCGTTGGGGACATGCAAAGAAAAACAGAGAAAAAGCAGACCGCTCTGATACCACTGATCCGGATTTAAGCAGGAACGCAATAGATTACAGAGATAACCATAAATACAGAGATGCGATAACCATATACGCAAAGATGCAGCGGAAATAATACTTCATTTCATTACTGTAAAATACTGAAATATGCTTACAAACAGAAATGGAAATAAACTAGCTAGGGCGATGGTAGCTTATCTCTGAGAAGAGATGTGATGGCTACATGCCTTTGAACTGTTCCGAACTGTATTACAATGAGGCTCGAAGGCCTATTTATTGTTGAGAAACAATGGAAAACCCTTCACATACCGAAACCTAACCCTAGAAGATGAAACGCCAAATTGTGGGCCCCGTTTGGGTAAATTGGTACATCAATTTCCCGGGGTCGTAGCTTTGGCATACGATCTCCGTTTGACGCGTATGATAGCTCGTTAAAAAGATCTATCCGAGTACTATCACTTTTGGGAGGCAACATAGAGCTCGGTCGCCCCAGAATTCCAAAAAAACGTCGTTTAGGGCCTCAAAACGGCTCCGGAAGTTCAGGACCCGAAAAACTGCTAAAAATAGTAAACTGTGCTACAATTAAGGAAACTGAAAATACTGAAAGAGACAGTTGTGGGGGTCCAAATGGGTTGGTGGGTGTCCACCAACATCCACCTGGATCATTCCTCCCCCCTTAGGAAGCAATGGTCCCCATTGCGTTGAGTTCCTCCCTGAGATGAGGAAGCTTCTGCTCAGCTGGTTCTCTGGTGAGCTGTTCTGCAATCTCTGATGTGTCCAGAAATGGTGGGAAGCATGGTCGCTGACGGTCCACATTGAACACTCGGTGAAAGCGAAGGAATGGAGGAATGCTGTGCTTCAAAGCATTGTTTCCCGTAGCCTTGGTACTGATGTAAGGACCATGTCGGAGTGGTCTGAGTTTCTGATGGGTTCTGGTAAGGTGTTCTCTCTGCATATGCAACCAGGCTTTGTCGCCCACTTGAAGCTTGTGTGGTACCCCTGTGCGTGAGAAGTTGTTCCTGTGTTCTATCATGACCGTATTCCTTTGCTGCTGCTGCTGCGTAGAGGAACCCTTTGCAGGGGTCATGGATGTAGCAACAATCTTCCCCTTACTTTGGGAGTGGACCAGACAGATGAATTTCCTGGTTTGTGAAATGAGCTTGCTACCTTTCTTGGTAGTGATCAAGGATGTGGCAGTAGATGGGGCTACCTCTGGTATCCTGTATAATGAATTATTCAAAGAAATAATGACAGCACGAGGCCTTGACTCATACACAGCATGTCGCCTCCACAAGTATGGCTGGCCTAATAATACATCACAAACATCCAAAGGTGTAACATCACACAATACCTCGTCTGTGAAGGGCTTGATGCTGTAGGGAAGGCGGCACTGCTGGCGAACCTTGATATCTCGTCCTTCGTGAAGCCACCCGATACTGTACGGCTGTGGGTGTGGTGTAGTCGGTAGGCCCAACCGCTTCACGACCTCTACTGAAACGAGGTTCTTTTGGCTGCCACTGTCGACAATGAATTGTAGCGGCAAACCCTTCACCCACATCTGTGAGTGGAAAAGACGCTCCCCTTCTTTTGGATTTTCAGGCTCATCTTTCTGGATCTTGGCAGTGGCAACAGTGGCGCTGGGATCCGCATCAATGATCTGCTTCCCTTTGCCATTCCCCTTGTCGAGTTCTGGCTCAGGGTCGGAACATGCATCTGATTCGGAAGCCTTCAACTCGGCCACCAGCGACTGCTTGGTCCGACACTCACTTGTGTTATGAGTGGGACTCTTGTGGAACTCACACCACTTTCCTGTGTCCTTCTTCGGCTTCGTGGTGTTGTTCTTTTCTTGCGGCTTCGACGGGTTGTCTTGGGTCACCCCGCCTTGGCTTTGTCCTTTGGGCTTCGGATTTGCAGATCCAAATTCTCTCTTCTTCTGTTTGAACTTTTGCTCGATTTTGACAGCGTATTGGTATGCTGTGTCGAGTGAGGAGATGTTCAAGAACCCCATCTCTTCCTGGATGTATCTGTGTAGGCAGCAACGGTATTTGAGTACCAGATGCAGCTCAGAATCTTTGATACCTAACTGTGTGCGAAGGGTATGAAAAATGTTTGTGAACTCCGGCACATCTTGGTCTCGTCCCTGCCGCAATGTGGTCCATTTGATGTATTTATCCTCATAGCTTCCGACAGGGTAGTACTGCTCCTTGATGGCATCCCGGAAGTCATTCCAAGTGGGTGCGGCTGAAAATAGTGAGCCTGTACTTTCATCCTTCTGCTCGCAGTAGGTTTCCCACCAGTCCTTGACGTGGGGGGCTGCTTTGAGAAGAGCAAAAACAATCTTTTCCCGATTTGAAAATTCATGAACAGAAAAATACCCATCTAGCAGATTTAACCATTTATCTACGGCATCTGCGTCTATTTGACCCTCGAAGATGGGGATTTCAAAATTAACTTGTACCTTGAAGGGTGTGGCATTTCCAGAGTTGTTGTTGGAAGCCGATGCGTCGCCTCTGGGTAGCCGCTGAAGGATCTGCGCAAAGCTATCCATCATCGCGTTCCTTTGCCGCTCAAGCGCTTCTTCGAGCAAGATTTTGATAGGATCTCCTGCCCCCTCATCTTTCTTCTCGTCCGCCATGGGAGGCCGTCGGGATTTGCTAGGCTGGTCTTGCAAAGGTTCGACCAGTTCAAGCCCTAACTCCTTATATCCCGACCTCGTTGGGGACATGCAAAGAAAAACAGAGAAAAAGCAGACCGCTCTGATACCACTGATCCGGATTTAAGCAGGAACGCAATAGATTACAGAGATAACCATAAATACAAAGATGCGATAACCATATACGCAAAGATGCAGCGGAAATAATACTTCATTTCATTACTGTAAAATACTGAAATATGCTTACAAACAGAAATGGAAATAAAATAGCTAGGGCGATGGTAGCTTATCTCTGAGAAGAGATGTGATGGCTACATGCCTCTGAACTGTTCCGAACTGTATTACAATGAGGCTCGAAGGCCTATTTATTGTTGAGAAACAATGGAAAACCCTTCACATACCGAAACCTAACCCTAGAAGATGAAACGCCAAATTGTGGGCCCCGTTTGGGTAAATTGGTACATCAATTTCCCGGGGTCGTAACTTTGGCATACGATCTCCGTTTGACGCGTACGATAGCTCGTTAGAAAGATCTATCCGAGTACTACCACTTTGGGAGGCAACATAGGGCTCGGTCGCCCCAGAATTCCAGAAAAACGTCGTTTAGGGCCTCAGAACGGCTCCGGAAGTTCAGGACCCGAAAAACTGCTAAAAATAGTAACCTGTGCTACAATTAAGGAAACTGAAAATACTGAAAGAGACAGTTGTGGGGGTCCAAATGGGTTGGTGGGTGTCCACCAACATCCACCTGGATCACCAGAACCTAAGACTCATAGACACGGGGCAAGTTGTGTGGCTGATCAGGTGTGATGCGGAGGCGACGGGTGTTCCTGATGCTGGCGAATCAGGTGTTTTGCGGAGGCGATGGGTGTTCCTCAACAACGAAGCACCTGTATTCATCCATGTTGTCTTCTGCCTTCTGTGAAGCCCTCGTGTCCTCTTCCTGCTGCGCCTGGTGTTCCTCCATGACAAAACATCTGTAAGGATCCATGTCTTCATCAGCTTGATGGTCCTGGTCGTTCTCCTCGTCAATTTTCTTGTCTAGAGGAGTGTCTCGCTTCAGTCGTTCGCAGTGTGTGCTCTCCTTGACCGTAGCTGGTGCCGCGCTGGTATGTCATCCACCTTCTGTGGCCTGCTCCTCCTCGTTGGAGGTGATGGAATGTGTGCCCCCCTTGGCTCTAGCAGGCGTCGCGCTTGAGTGGCGTCCACCTTCTGTTGCTTGCACCTCCTCATGAAAGGTAATGGAGATGGTGGCAGTTAAGATGGGCTGGTTCACGGAACAACGGTAGAAGAATTAGGCTGAGTGGAGGGGCGGCTGTGGATTGCAGGGAATTCCACTGGGTGGCGAAGACGATTGTGTTGCATGGAGGTGGAGAGGCCGTGAGCAGCCTCTAGCACTACGAGTATTTAGGTAGTTGCTTGAAGTCAGATGAGCCGAAGAGGAGGTGGTTTCAGAGGCCGGAGTCGGAGGAGAGTGGGGCAATCCGCCTCTACTGCCGCCTCTATGACTACGCATTCTATGGCGAGTTCTGGGCATATTGATACTAGGGGTAGGAGAATGTCTACAGGTAGACGACTCAGAGTGATGAGAGGGCACAGAAGGTTCAGAGGTTGGCACAGAGGAGGGATTAGCTACAGACGCCGACTGGAAGATGAGATTACAGATCAGGCTTTGAGTAAATTGAATTCCTGGGCCAAGATCAATGCATCAAAGGATGCTGCAACGCCTACCCATGGCAGTGCGAGAGCTTGGTGGTGCTGCTGCCTGAGGACATTGGCATTGCAGAGGCAGGGGATAAGAGACAGGGGCGGTGGAGTTAATTTCACTGGAGGTCACCATTGAGCTGAGCTGAGGCGGGTAGATGCAGGCAAGTTGAGGACAGTGCCAACTTACATGCCATTTATGGCCAGCATTAATACAGTTTATAGATTGGTATGCAGGGTTACAGAGGGCCATGTGGCAGGGCCACTTGCTGTTCCATTCTATTGCCAACTTAATATCTGTTATGTGCACCTGCATCTGAGAGTTGTGCTTCCTTGTGCACCAGGTCAGTGCATGCTTGTATTTGAGTTTGATCATTTAAAATGTTGATGGCTCCTGATTGGAGTACCTGATCATGTTCAACTCCTATGTTTGCCAGAAGATCTGCAACCTTGTTGTTCTCTCTCTTGATGTGAATGAAAGTGGTGGCTCTTCTATTTTTCATCCATTGCTCTATTAGTTCGAGCCGAGCCGCTAGTCTCCAACTGGTGGCGACTCTCGAGGCCGGGGTTCCCATTTGTATTTGGGTAACCATGTTTATGAGGATTTGAGAGTCCCCTTCTATTATAAGAGGATGGAAGTTATGTTGATGTGCTAAATTCATACCTTGCCATAATCCTTCCAATTCTACTGAGTTATTTGTGTCCCATCCAATTGAACCAAAATAGAATAGAAGAGGTTGTCCTTCATGATTTCTGAATATTCCTCCATGTCCTGCTTTGCCTGGGTTGCCTTTCGAGGCCCCATCAAAGTTTAGTTTGATCACAGTTGTGGGAGGGGGATTCCATTGTGAGGGCTGCTTGTTGATAATGGTTGCTTTGTTGTGATCATTTTGAGCTTGTGGGATCTGTAATTTCCAGTTGTCCCAAATACTCTGTTCCTGTGCCTGAGTGGGGAGGTCCTCTGCATTCCATTGTCGGAGTGCTAGGGTCTCTTGAATGTTCTGGCATAAATTGTTCCAGATGATTTCCAATGGAGTGCTTTGATTTTTGAAAATTCTTTTGTTTCTTTCCTTCCAAATTGTCCAAAAAAGGAAGCCCGGGAGGATTGTCCAAAGAGCGTTTAAAAGCTTTCTATTGTAGGGAGCAGGGGCCCAGTTGTGAATGGTGCTTTTGATATCCCCCGAGATTCTGCAAGGCCGCTAACACCTGAAGGTGAGTTTTTCCCATAATTGGTTGGCCATGTGGCAAGAATCCAAGAGATGCTGAATAGTTTCTCCTTGTTCCTTGTAGTTAGGACAATATGAGGGTCCCTGGAATCCTCTTTTGATTAGATTGTCCCAAGTGAGAATTCTATGATGATAAAGCAGCCAAGTGAAGGTAGAGACTTTGGGCCATATTCTGGTAGTCCATAGGCGAGCCAGCGTGGGATTTGTTGGTTCCTGTGTTTGGAGCATCAACGTATATGCTTCTTTTGTTGTGTAGATTCCCCTCGGTGTGTAACCCCATCTCAATACATCTTTTTCATTTGTACATCTTATTTTCCTGCTAGTGAGTTCCTTGTGAAAATCTTTGTAGTAGTCTTCTGTTTCTTGATGTATTATCTATTCAGTTGGTTTCCATTGCCTGAAGCCTTGATTAATATCTTGAGTCCAGTGCTGTGAGACATGGTCATTTTGGTTGATGTTATTACTTTCAAGATTTTGAGGGGGAAGGACTTCTAAAATTTTGGGCCGTTGTTGCCATGAGTCAACCCAAAAACATGCAGTTCTTCCATCACGTATCTCCCAGAAGTTGTGCTGTTGTATTAACTCTTTATGTTGTTTTGTTGCATTCCAGATTAGAGAGCCTGTATCTGTATTGGTGATTCTAATTAGCTCTTCCGGCGGACGATTATTCGCATATTTTGCAGTCCATAGTTGGGCCCATGGCTTATGTGGGTTTGACACCCATTGCCACCATATTCTTGCTCCCATCAAAGTATTGTTGTGTTGAGGGTCTCGCAGTCCTAGACCTCCCTACTTTTTTGGTGTGCAGACTGTTGCCCATTTTACTAGCACCCATTTGCGGTTTTGCCCTTGGAGCCCTATAGAAAGTTGCATTGCAAGTCCTTGATCTTTTTGAGTACCCATTTCAGCATTGCAAGAACTGAGAAAAGATAGAGAGGCATAGATTGCAAAATCACCTTTATCAAAATAAGCCTGCTTGCCATGTTAAGAGCTCTGTAAGTCCAAGACAATAATCGGCTTTCAATTTTCTCAAGGAGATGCTTCCATGATGCATGCTTTAAGGTCGAATCTATCAGAGGAGCACCCAAGTATTTAGATGGAAGTTTGGCTTGTGAGAAGCCAATGATTCTAGCAATGATTCTTTGGGTGGCAGGGGGAGTATGGAAAAAGAAAATTTGAGATTTTGCAGCATTTATTGTGGTTCCTGAGGCCATAGAGAAGGTGTCTAGCAAGGTTTTGAAAGCATGAGCTTCGCGAACAGAGGGATGTCCAAACAGCATATTGTCATCCACAAATTTTTGATGAGTGATGGTAGAGGTTCCATGGGTAGAGATGCCTCTGAGGTCGTGGTAATGAACAACATGCTTTATAAGGCGACCCAGACCTTCTGCCATGAGGATAAAAAGGAAGGGAGATAAAGGGTCGCCTTGACGAATTCCTCTAGAAGGGAAGTAGGGATTAGAGGGGACACCATTAACTAAGATAGAGTAAAAGGGGGATGATATGAGATTCATAACCCATCTGACCCAGGTCAGGCTAAAGCCGAAGGCAGTAAGCATTTGTTTTATATAAGTCCAACTTAATTTGTCGAAAGCTTTAGAAAGATCAATTTTAAGAAGCATACCTGCTTGTTTGTTGCTCTTTAAGGAATTGATGATTTCATGAATCAAGATGATGCCATCCAGAATTTGACGGCCTTCTACATAGCCAGATTGTTCCGGTAAAATGAGGAGAGGAAGAAGCGGTTTGAGACGGTTGGTGATGACTTTCAAAATGATTTTGTAAATGACATTACAAAGAGCGATGGGCTTGAACTTCTCCAGAGTACTTGGCTGATCTTCTTTGGGGATGAGAGCTATGAATGTTGCATTGAGAGAAGGAAGTAGCCAATGCATAGTTCTTGATTCTTCTACCACCTTCCAAACTTCCTCTTTGATTAGATCCCAAAAGTGATGGTAGAAGTTAGAGGTGAAGCCATCAGGTCTAGGAGCTTTCCCATCTTTCAGTTGAGTTGAAGCTGATTCTACTTCCATCATAGTAATCGGTCACAGTAAGAGCTGATTGTGCTCTTTTGTTATGATTTTTGGAATATGTTGGAGTATTTCATTTATAGCAGGCTGTCTAACTGTTGGTGGCTCTTGATGAACCATTTTGAAGTGGTTGATGAGCTCTCTCTCAATGTCTTCATGTTTCTCCATTCATTCTCCCTGTGGATTTTGGAGATGCGCAATGGTGTTATTCATTCTTCTCTGGATAGTAGTGCGGTGAAATAATTTGGTGTTTCTTTCCCCTTCTTTTAACCATCTGATTCTAGATTTTTGTTTCCAGAGCATTTCCTCTTGTTTCCTTCTTTCTTCTAGTTGCGTGAGAAGAACATGTTCTTGACTTACCAATGCCTCGGTTCTGCCGCCTTCAATGATCTTTTGTTGTAGCTCTGTCATGCTTTGCTCGAGCATTTTTTGACCTTGAAATATATTGCCAAAGGTGGCATGATTCCAGTGCTTGATTTGCTTTTTGAGATGCTTTAGCCGTTGTTGGAATTGATACATGGTTGAACCTCCAGAGGGAGTAAAGTTATCCCAAGCAGATTTGACTATATTTTTGAAATCTGGGTGGGTGAGCCAGAATGTTTCAAATCTGAAAGGTTTCCTGTTGGAGTTTCCAGGCCTTGTCCATTGAAGGGAAATGGGCTAGTGATCTGAGCCTGCGATGGGAAGTATGGAAGTAGTAATGTCACCTCCCAAATGTACTGAGTTATCTGAGATGAGGAATCTGTCTAGCCTAGAGGTGATTTGTTGAGAACCTGACCTTTTATTATTCCATGTGAAAAGACCATTATCAAATGGTAAATCTATAGGCAATTATTTTGTATGTATTCTTTGAAGCTTCTACTTTCACTATCCAATTTCATTCTGCCTCCTTTTTTTTCCTCTAGTCTGGTAATCATATTGAAGTCCACCCCTGTAATCCAAAGTGGATGGTTTCTTGTGGAGTTGAGAGTTTCCAGTGTTTTTAGCAGTGCATTCTTTTGCATAGAATCTTGAGGGAAGTATACATTTGTCAAAAGACCATGTATGTTGGTTCCTATGATGTGAAAAGTGGCCTGGATGAAATGATGTGAGACATGGAAGTCTATGAGTGAAATGTTTTGCGTACTCCAGGCTATAGCAAGCCCTCCTGATGCACCAGTTGCGTCTACCGTAACAGTTTGGCATCTCAGCCAGGCTTTGGATAAAATAGAATCTAATGTGTTATTGTTACATTTTGTTTCCTGCATGAAGAGAATATGGGGTTTTTCATGTTGTATCAAGTTTTTTATCATCCTGTATTTCCTGGGACTGTTGAGTCCTCGTACATTCCATGAGATGAGCTTCATGGTTGACCAGTTGGTAGTGATCTATAGTATTTAGTCAGCTTGGAGCACCTGCCGGACTCCACTAGCATTTTCCTAATGAGGATGGTGCATTGTAAGTCTGTCTTTCTTCCCCTTTTCTTTCCATCTTTGGTGGTGTGTTTCCCATCCCAACTGCTTCCTTGTTGTATGCCCAAGGTTCTGTGCTGGTGTACTCTTGATAGTACCACTTCCAGATTTTCGAGCTGCCTGTCCGGTATTTTGTCGAACTCTTTCTTTTTGCAAGCTTGTTCTAGACCAAAGATGTCTAGGTCTCCTAGATCGAAGCTCTCTGGTTCTTCTTCCATGTGACTTTATTGATTACTCTCATCCATATGGTGGATTGTTTTGAATGGGTCTGTCAGAACATTGTCAATGTCCATTCCTTTTGCTGACCATAGGGATTTGTTTTTATCTTGGAGAGGGATAGGTTGAGAATCTGTTGGTTGCTGAACGGAGTCAATCTCCGAGGGTGGTTGGCTAAAATCATTAGGAATGGGTACGGCAGATGGCTGGGTGGTTGGCACAGAGGTTGTCTTAACCATTTTGGAAGGAGCTGATTCTGGCATATCTAGGTTTGATAGAAGGTCAAAACTGTTGCTGGTGGATGGTGCAGTGGAGGTTGGCATTGTGTTTTTTGGTCCAAGGGGTGATTTTTTGGTATGCTTCTTTCTGTTGGCAACTTTGGTGAACCCTTCAGAGTCAGATTTTTCCACATGGTCTGAAGGTTTAGGAGAGGCATTTAATGGACAGTCACAGAACAAATGTCCATGAGCGTGGAATTTCCTGCATCTAAAGGGCACATGTTCATAATCTATGGGTTGAATCCATTCAAAGTCATCATGAAGGAGACTTACCGAATCTATGAGTGCTTTTCCAAGTCGCATGTAAACGCATATGCGAGCATATGATGTGTACCGGTGGAGCTTTGTTTCCTCTGCAATCTTTATGAACTCTCCTAGCCCGTTGCCAATAGCTTGGAGTGATTCTTCATCCCAATATTCCAAAGGTAGGGAGTACATGCGAATCCACACTGGTGCCCAGCTGAAGTCTTCCTTGTCTGGGTTGAATCTTTCTATCCAATCTCATAGATATAGACCCGCGACATTGAAGAAATAGGGTCCTCCATCGAGAATGCAGTTTCGGTCTTCAGTACAGTTGAAGATGGCTGTAAAAAAACCTTTGGGGCCTAGCTGTAGGGTAACATGCCCTTTGGGCTTCCATTTTGAGGCTATCCATCCTTGCAGGGCTTTCTCAGTTGGCTAGTAGCCTATGAATTTACCTATAAGCGCATGATCTTTCATATATTGTATTTGGGCATTGATTCTGTGGCTGGGTAGATTGATCTTGGGGCGTTCTATTGCAATGGGCTTGCATGTGGAAGATGTTGCCTTCTTTGGTTCTTCAGGTACCGTAGAGGTGTTCTCCTTTTCGTTGTTCATATCTGCCGCTTCTTCCGCTTCCTATTGTTGCATAGGTTGGAGCGGTGGTTGTTCCGTGCTCCAAGTTGAGGGCTGTTCATTTTCATCCCTATGTGGCCTGTTTCCAGTATTGCAGCCTATAGGGGGAGGCTCTGTGACCTCCCCCATTTGAATGTTCATGGGTTGGTTCTGTCAGATCAGCTAGATCCACGCTTGCAGTGTTGCTGCTTGTTTCTGAAGATCTGCTACCTCTTTCTCTGTGCCGTGGAAAGGTTTGTCAGAAGCCCTCGTCCGCCATTTTCCTCTGCTTCCATTCCGCAACCATATAATATGTCATTTTTCATCTTAATTTACATCAACTTTATAAATTAATTGAAAGAAAAAAAAGTAATTTACTTTTTAGTGTCACCCATATATGCAATTCCTTCTGTACTTATTATGGACATAATATGAAGTTGACATATGCACGTTAATATTATGTTTAGTAAAAGATTATATGAGAGAGAGTGTATTTTTTATTCTATGAATAACTTTCTTCTAAATCAAGTTATGAAGAAGATTTGTAATACCTTCCAATGCTTATTATGGCTTTTGATATGTAATATTTTAAAAATACTAATAATAATAATAACAAAAGTAATTCATTGTGTGCTTTTTCTCTTTCATATTTTGGAATATGAAACATACATTGTTAAAATATAGATATCTTAATATTTTCTAAGGAAAGTTCGTTATATATATATATATATCCTAAAAGGTATTTATTAAATATTGTAATTAAAGCATTAAATAAGATTGTTGATTTTAATTGTGTCAAATTTTCAAGTTTAACAAAATTAGGAATATTTGTGTCTTGTTGAGTGGAAGGACTCATTCTATATCTTAGTATGAGGGGATGTGTAAGTCATTCGTTCGTTTGTCCATTAGTTTAAAATAAAATAAACATAATGTTGGCTATAATAAAAAAAAACATGAATATGTTGTAAAGTAATTAGAAGTAAAAAAAAATGTGTGAGTAAGATGTTTAAACCTTATACTTTTCAAAAATATTTCAAAACGATATTTAAATAAACTATTTGAAGATTTTCCTTAACTAATGTATGTCCATGTAAACTTCATATATATCTATTTATAGAGAAAAAATGTTAAAATAAAATAATTTAATGTTGTATATAATACAATATTCAATGTTATTTATCAATAAAATATTTTAATATGAATGAATATTGGTATATACTTAAAAATATATTAATAATAAAAAAACCATTTTAATTTCCCATGATAAAAGAAGTTTGCATCTGAAGATTTTTTATCCCTGTCGGCTTATGTTAGATCCGTACTGAAAATGGATCTATGCTAGTAATTTAAAGTGTTGATAAAAATCAAGCAAAATACTCTATAAATGTCTTTCTTTTTTTCCCTCCATTGAGGCTATTAGAGGGTCAAGGCTAAGTCCTTATAACACTCTTTTGTAGTGCGTGCAACATCTCCTATTTGTCTTATGGATTTTTGATTGTGTGCACTTGATAGACAATTCATCATATCAAAATTGTTAAAGTTATTCTTTGATTTATACAAATTGGATAGATTCAAGAACTCTAAGTCTTGTCATACACATAATACATTAATTTTTAATGATTTGTGGAAATATGTATTTTATGGAGATTGTTGGAAATACTTAGAGGGGAGTGAATCAATATTTCGTTACTATTAAAAATTTTAAGCTTCACTCTAAATCTTAGGTCATTCTCTGTCTTGACTTTTGTAGAATTTTCTAAACCTCAAAATACTTAAATCTCCCCACAAAAATTGCTTCTTATCCTCTTACTAAGCCACACTGATGTCTGAATACAAAACTACTTTTTGTTTACTCCTTTCAGTATTCCCTACATGTCTTCATAATATGCTTCTATTTTTCTATTTAAGAAACCTTTGAACCATAATGAATTCTACAATATCAGTTATGCAACAATTTTTCTTTGTCAACTTAAACCCTTCTTCCCTTGCCTAGATAAATATTTATGCTTTAGGCTAGTCCTTTTTCCATAGTTGTCACAGAACCATCATGTGGCCCTCGACACTTGACCCTACAATTCTAGCCCTCAACCCTTGACTCTACAATTCCAGCCTCGACCCTTGACCCTGTAATTCGGCCCTTGACCATGTGGCCCTCCCATAGGGACTTATAACATACCTCGACCCTACTCCAACAAGTCCGACCCTCTTTCAACATAATTTTGGGTACCATCATTTGTGTTGCGACTCCCTACCTCTCTCTAGTTATGGGTTGTTACAATTCTCCACAACCAAACTCCAACATACCTCAACCTAGCCACACCCTCTGGCTCCTTACTTCCCTCGGCCCTTCTTTAGTAGTTGGCTATGACCTTCATAAGTGAAAGTCTGCATTCAACTTTTATATTTTAGCCTATCCTTTATCTAGTATATATACTTGTCAAAGGGGTGTGAAACCCCAAGTGGTGTGTCCCTTGAGAGGCTAATGGACTAGGCCTTAGCCCTAGATGTACCGGTCAAAGGATAGACTCAATATTAGCATTTGTATAGGGATTGTAAAGGTACATGATCCCTAGTATGGGAGTCCTAAATTTTTCTTATTAATGGACTTATAAGAAACATGTATGGGAAATAAAATATTGTGTGTTATACATTGATCTAATTGTTGGTCAGCCAGCAAGGCCAAGGGACACACCACTTGGGGTTTCACATTCCTTGGAAAAGTATACATATATATCGAAAGGATAGGCTAAAACACAGAAGTTGAACAAGGACTTTCACTTGTGAAGGAGGTTGCAATGAGCTAGTAAAGGAGGGTTGAGGGTAGTAAGGAGTCATAGAGTGTATCTATGCCAACATCTATTGGAGTTTGGTTGTGAAGAACTATAGTATATTACAAACAGAGAGAGGCAGGGAGTTGCAACACAAAGCAGGGCATCTAAAGTCTGTTGAAAGAGGTTCAAGTCTTCTGGAGTAGGGTTTAGGTCTATTTTAAGTCTATGCAGAAGGGTTATAGGATCAAGGGCTGGAGTTGCAAGGTCAAGGGTGTAATAGCTTCCCATCCATCTCATGGGCCATACTAAGGGTAGTAGAAGGTATTACTATCATTGACACTACCTCCATAGTATTGTCATGGAAATGGGGTCTTAATTTTTTTTCAATTTTCAAACTCCTTGAACCTAAAATAAACATTGCCATTATGTCTGTCTCATCGAGAGCACTTCGAAAATATAATTTGTTCCTCAATTCAACCCTAAGATCAAAATATATATCCATTAAAGGTTTTGTCAGTAAAATTTTTCCACGTCATAGGCTTTGCCACATAACACTCCATCTCATTCCATATCAACCCCATGTGGGTCCAAATCAGCACATAGTCTCGTATAGTGCCTCTATGGCATGCCTATATGGAATATGTGACATCATCACATGTGGCCCACACTAGACCCCCCCTCTAGGGCTTGTAATTCATCAAACTCTCGTTATAATGCAATCTCGACCCTCAGCCATTTCCCATGGCTCACTATGTTAACACCTCAAAGTCCTAAGACCCTGAGGCCTGGAGATAGAGAAGCCTCTGCATCAAATTCCAAACTTATTTTTGTCGTGGCTTGTAAACAACCTAGGCCCTCTGCTTTGAATATCGTTGCCTCAAGGCCCGAGATCCTAAGATGTTAATTTTTTTCTCCCATGTTGAATGGGTTTTTTTCAACCTCAACCCTGTCTCCCTATTGCTCTATGGAAATGCCTTGAGATGACGTCACCCTCAGTCGAGATATTTTCCATGATCTATCAGGGAAATCTTTGTCACCTCAATCATCAATCTCACCCATATTATATTTCCAACCTCGTGGAGACCTCGAGATGAAATTAGCCTGAGTTGACATCATGCTTATGTTATGATGACCATGTGGCCTCCTTCAAGTGTGCCATGTGTCATTCATTTTTGTGTCCTTTGGCCCTCTTTTATGGTCGAATATTCCACCACGTGGCATGCCACCTTGGTGACACATTAGCTTGCCATCTATCTTGGGTCCCACCAGACTCTTGGCCCTTGTGCAAAACATGAATTTCTCGTTATAAATATTTTTTGCTTTTCAATGGAGCCCAACCTAGGCCTCCACATAATCCTGCCTTGACATAATTTCCCCATGACAATGCCCACACACATTTTTATTAAGTTTGAGACTGAGAGTGGACTAGATCATCTGACAACGATGATGGCCCTAAGCACTAATGACCTAGATTAAAATGAGGGACCCCCTGCTGAAATCATAGGGATGGGGGGTTCCTTAGTCACAGTTCCACCTCTTAGTGTTGAAAATGCAACAAGAAAATCCTAATCGAATTTTTTCCTTGCATTAAATTAGGAATAAAAATTGTAATTACAATTCTCATAACAACTTGTAATAGTTAACTAAGTTAATTTGACTTAGTTGGCTCAATTAATTCGAGATGGGAGTCTAACTATAGTCATGTAGAGTGTCTCTTATTTTCTAGGAGCCCTGGTTGATTTTATTTTGAGTTGTAATTATTTAATTCAGTTTAATTGAGTTAAAGTCAGTAAAACTAGTCCAAACTAGTGAGAGATCTAGAAGTGGGTTGTAACCTACAGCAGTGTAAACTGAATATTCACTCATAATTAACTCATGTATGTTAAATCAGAGAAAAACCCAGTTGAGATTAGTGTTCAAGGATAGTGTACTATTAGTTGTATAATGTTCTGAATTGTACAGGTGGTGCATATAATCAGAGGAAGGCCTATGAGGATTACACAATTCATATTTGTGGAATTTCCAAATTAAATATGGGTTAATTCCCAAGGGAACAAAGCAAGGAAATATGAGCTTGGCAAGCAGTAGAATTGGTTAAGTATTGGCTTGAGCTTGTCTAGGAAGCAGTGAGATAGATTGAGATAGTGCAGAGGTTGCTCAGGCTTGAGGAAAGCATTGTAATATTCTCATATTTTTTTATTAATGCAATGTTCAAGTAGCAAGGGTTTTCAGTTGTGGCTTTCCTGAGAAAAAAATTGTGTTATGTGTGATTGAATTCTTTCTCTTGCGTGCTTTGTTATTACACTGATAATTTATTGTTTCCGCTCATGAATAGAGTATATTCAAGTGAATTGACTTAGCATATTGCAATCTGTAGTTCCAATCTGGAATGAATTTCTACATGGTATCAGAGCAGAAATCACTATAAAAGAGGAAAATATGAGTTTTTCTTTTGCAAGAGAAATCAAATTTTCAGTATCATACTTGAGAGCCAACATGGTGTCGTTCTATGGATTGAGACTCGAATATTCCTTTGAGGGTAGTTAAAACTATATTTCTTGGGAGGATAGGGTGGAGGCAATGTTGGAAGACATTGGGCTTAAGGAATTCATAGACAAAGATATTCCTAAGCCAAATGATGCTCAAGGTTTTGCACAGTGGAGAAAATGTGTGGCAAAGGCGAGAAGGATTATCCTAGAAGGAGTTTGAGATCATATTGTCTCGAACCTCCATGTTAAGGAAAATCCACTTGCAATGTGGAAGGCCTTTATAGAACTATTTCAAAACATGAGTGACCACAAGAAGATGGCACCAAAGGACAAGATCAGAAAGATCAAGATGGAGAAGGGAAACATAATAGTAAAGTACTTGACCAAGTTCACCCAATGTCGTGATGAGCTTGGAAGTGTCAGTGTTATATTTTCTGAAGACGATTTGGTGAGCCTAGCACTTCTAGGCCTTCCCAAGAGCTAGCACAACTACCAGGACCCGGTTAATGGGAGGGAGAACCTACTAGAGTGGCAACAATTTTGGTCCGAATTGGTACACAAAGAGATTCGGTGGAACACTAGAGATGGATCCTCATCCAAGCATGATGATGAGGAGAATTGTTCCTTAGATGGAAAGGCAAATAAATGGAAGGGGAAGTCATCCCATTCCAAATCAAATTCCATCCAGGATGGCAAGAAGAAGGACATGTTGAAGATTAAATGTTTTACCTGTCATGAGTTGGGACACTATGCTACAAAGTGTCTGCACAAGAAGGCCAGTAATAAGCCCTTGGGAGGAGCGACAAGTGAAGCTCTTGCTTCACAATTCAAACTAGATTTAACCCTCATTCCTTTCATGGTGACATCAGTGACGGGTAGTGTGTGGTACCTAGATAGTGGAGCCTCATTCCATATAACCAGAAACAAAGAGTTCTTCAGTGACTTGGATGAGAAGGACCTCCAAATGCACATCGAGATGGGAGATGATGGGAGGTACAACATGACCAACATCAGCATTGTTACCTTTCAGAGGGAGTCTAGCTCTCCTCTCACATTAAAATATGTCATGTATGTTCCGGGTTTGAAGAAAAATTTGGTTTTAGTTGCCATGTTGGAGGACCATGGCTACGATTTGATATTTAGCAAGGGAAAGGATTTCCTTCATCACATAGCCTAAGGACATGTGAAGTGGATTGGGGTTCTGGTGCAAAACCTCTACAAATTTGATGTAGAAGATTGTGCTACTTTGAGCACAAAAGCAGAGAAGGTTCAGAGCCGAGACATCAGTGAGTTGTGCCATAGAATATTGGATCACTTGCACCATGAAGATTTAAATACCATGCAACAAATTTCTATAGGACTTCCCAAGGGTGCACTAGAGCAAAGAGACACATGTAAAGGGTGTATGTTGGGGATGTACACAAAAGCTTCCTTTGATAGAGTTCACTCAAATGTGTGTGGACCATTCTCGACAACAACCATGGCCAAACACAAGTATTATGTAATATTTGTTGATTTTTTTTCTTGTAAGTGTTGGATTTTCTTCATCCAGAAGAAATATCAGACGTTCACTAAATTTTGTGAACTTAAAGCACTTGTCAACAAGATACTGGTAGGAAAGTGAAAGCTCTCAGAAGCGACAACGATGGAGAATATGTGTCGAACGAATTCAAGAAATTTTGTGCATTAGAAGGCATTCTACTAGAGTTAATATCACCACATAACTGATAGAAGAATGGGATGGCTCAAAGGAATAACAAAAGTATTGTTGGGGTTGCACGGATGACGTTACATGATTAGAGCCTATTGTTGCACTTGTGGGCTGAAACATGTAACGCAATTGTTTATTTTCATAACAGAAACCCTCACAAAATTCTCGAGATGAGTACACTAGAATAATTTTTTCTAGGTGTTTGGGGGAAAACTAGTGTCTTGTCGAATGACTAGCCCTCTAGGTTTGGTAAATACCCTAGAAACAACAGCTTAAAGTAATTCAAAAATTTCTTCTATGTGCAAGAAATAAGAGAAAGATAAATGAACCAACCTGGAACTTTTGCTTAATCCCTTGCTTGATCTCTCTCCCCCTTGATAGAGCTTGCAACTCCTCTCCGTACTTAACCTGCTTGGAGAGTACCTGCACAAGTATAGCAACAAAGAACCGTCAAAGCATCGTGATATATTACAAGAAAAAAATTACAGAATCAGATATATAATGAACAAATGATAGCATTCACAAATGATAACATTCACAATTGCACAATCATATGGAAGAAAACTTGAAGAACTTTATTAAATAGAAGGGAGAATTACAACCCAGTTGTCTGATCTAGAATCATCCTCCCAGCTTCAATACCTCCTCACCTCATGAAACAGCAAGATCACACCAACAATACAATGCTCTTTCCTCAATTACAAACTATCAACACTTCCTTGCAATTCATAATATTCCAGCCCCTGGATCTCTTAGATGAGGGATCCATTTATAGATGTGTGCAAGGGTGTGAGTCATCTCTAGGGTTTGATTAGTGTCATTCCACTTGTTACAATTGGTTCCTCTTGGAGATTTCTTGGATCTTTTACTCATCCCTGGGTGAATTCAGAGAGGAAAGTGGCATAGGAGAAGTTTCTAGAAGATTCCATGAGAAACCACCTAGCAAACTGTCTCGGACATTTGTCCATCCTCACCCATCGCACCCTATAGAAGGCCTATGCAGTATGCATCACACCCTGAAATTTTACCACTTAGTATGCATCGCACCCTACCAGTGGAGCAGTCAGTATGGTTCAGTTTAGGCCATTTCTAGATGGTTTCACAGGTGGAACTTTTGGGGAATGATGTAATCAGATGACTAATCTCTTTTAGGGTATGAAACAACTCTTTTAGGGGTCAAAGAGCCCTAGTTTATCGACATATAAGTTTGGGGTTGATGTGCCCAAATATGTATATAACAGTTGCCCCCTAAAGCATGAAGTTATAAATTTTGATGTCGGGTGAAATGCTTTATCATGAGGATCAGAGGTTTCGAACTAGAAGGTGACTTGCATAAGTTACAATACAATACATCATCATAATATAATTTTCATGATCTAGTTGAGGGAGGCATTCCCATGCTTAGCTTTAAAAATTCATTTCATGCACATAGATCAGATAGTCATCTGTAGATGTAGATTGGTGATTCTTCAGATGTAGAGTCATCATCCTTGGGTCGAATGACTATCTGTGCAGCGCCTTTGTACATTTGATGTTTTTATATCCCTGAATATATCGTAGCACGAATGTATGAAACTAGATCTGGGGTCTTCAAACTCGTTCAATCTTCACCTGATGTACAAGTCAATCTATGTGAAGAGATGTTCTGAAGTCTAACATGGAAAGACATCGCCTGATTACTAGCCAATAATGTGAGTTGTTAACAGAGAGGAATCACCAATAATGATAATGAACCTTAAGGTACTATAGTACAATTCACGTGGTGTGAATATATGATCTTATGTCGAACACCATGCAAAATCTTTCGGTCGAAGGCCATTGATGTCAACCTGTCACTGGAAGTGAGAAACTTGCCATTGATGCATGCAAGCTTCAAAGCACTGAAAGGGGTGTTTCTAAGTCAACTTCTTGGATAATGAGTTGATGTGGACAAGAAGTGACTCATCATAGGAGGGCCTTAATGTATCCCACATCTATGACATGAAACAAAGAAAATGATTTCTGGAGGTGAAAATGGATTGATGACACAAGGTTCAAGAATGGTGGTCATGAAATATGAAAGTTAAAGGTATTGCAGTGGATGAGGCATTAACTGGATAGTGGTTTCTCAACTAAATGACTTCTCTTGAACATGTTGGCGACAATGAGGTGGATTGGTAGCGTTGACCCCAAAAGATGGATGGTGTGAAAGACCAATGGTGAGATGACTGGTGAATGAAATAACCCAACTCGACTCAATCATGGTGATGGAGTGAAAGTGTCATGTTCAAGAGTGACCTGCTACCATAAATTCTTCAAGTTTTTTTGCTTTTTCCCCAGTAATTATTGATCAGTACCTCTTTATTTTTGTCACGCTTGAGGAGGATAACATATGCTTGTTCTATAATTCACCCTTCAGGCAAACCTGTCGCTATGTTTTAACGAGTCTAGTGACATTTAAACTCGGTCTCGTCTAGAATGGACAAGTTTGTTGCTATTGTTTTAACGAGCTTAACGACAAGGATAACTCTGTCCTTTTCATGTTTATAGAGTTTGAAAAGGGACGAAAAGAAAACTCCAAGAGTTCTTTTTCATAAAATAATCCCTAAAGTCCGAAAAAGGATAAAATAATATAAAAGGGATTACTTTTCTTATCACTTTAACGAACCGAAAAAGACAAGCGCTCGAAATTTTTCATAAGATAATCCCTCAAGTCCGAAAAAGGATAAAATAATATGGGAGGGATGACATTTCCAATCACTTTAACAAGCTAAAAAGGTCAAGGGCTGGACAATCTTTTCATATTTAACGAGTCTGAAAAGGGTTTAAAGGAGACTCAATTTTGAGGAAGGAGTGGTGTCCAGGGTAGCAACTAGTTTCGGTGAATTTGGAACTTCTCAAAACATGGTGAATTATATGAAGAGACTAGCTAACAAGACCAATCATCGCAACTGTTCCTCAAAAGGGGTAAAACAACCAGGTGGAAGCATATGATCGGCCAAAGGGATGGTGGTGATGAGAGGTACACAACCAAGGTTCAAAAGGCTAATAAAATGGCAATCACAAAGGTTATTTAGTTGAAGGTGGGTTCATTTTTTGACAAGCTTGAACCATGGGGGAACTATGCTTGGTATTAGTTTTATTTTTATGCAAGCTCGAAACGACAAAACTAGAAATGAAAATTAAAACTACAAAACTAGAAATTGAAAATGAAAATTAAAAATGGGTTCATTTTTTAACAAGCTTGAACCATAGGGGAACTATGCTTGAGTTGGTTCGCATGCCCCAAGTATGATGAAAAGGAGAGTCTCTTGTAACCATATGGAAATCACTGCGGTGAAGCAGGATGGCTTCATCCAGAATAGACAAAGGTGAATGGTGTGACAGACTGGTATGACAGACCAATCACATGACCTACAAGGAAACTTATCTTTACAACTAGGTGCATGCCCCCAAAGCTTCATTACATTCACCAGATTACTCCTGGCTATTAGGTGGGTGGAATGAAGATTTGATTGATACCGTTGATGCAAATGGACCATTTAGGGACGATGATTGATTTGGAGCTATGCTTGAACCGGGAAATGAAAGTTGGTCAATGGTGACAATTTTGCCTTCATGTGGGAAACACATCACTCGAAAGAGTGTTGAGACAATAGCTTCCATGTTGTAAACATAGTCATGCCCTAGAAGTAAATTGTAATCTAACGGTCCTGGGACTATCATCACATTTAGATGAACGGTTTTCCCTCCCAAAGTGATCGGTAACTTAGGAAGGATCCCTATTGGTCGACTGGTTCCTTTGTTAAAGCCTAACAGATTCTGTGTAACAGGCATAAGCAATGGCGAACCAAGCACTTTCCAAGCAGTTGAGGAAAGGATACTCACTGATGCACCTTCATCTATGATAGTGCCAGACATGATCATTTTAGAAACATGTACTATGATTTGGAAAGGTACATAAGAAGGAAGGTGGGATCTTGCTAGTCGATTCCAATCAAATAAAGTGAATAGACTACTTGGAGGGGGGTACTAGATAAACGGGAGAATTAACCCCTTGAGTTATGAAAAATGGAAGGTTTTCCTCCTGTCTAGATGGAATATGTGGATTGCCCCCAAGTTCGTTAGAATCTGAAGTAACAAAGAGAATTTGAACGGTATCGTTTCCACTCTCTTCGGGAAAGGTACAATTAGCCAAAGGTGAAATTGGGTCAACTACTACCTTGAATTGTTGACTTTGGTCGGGCAAAGACTCATAAGATTCACTTTCAGAGAGAGTGGTTTTGACCGACAGTTGATTTAAGCAGTCGGCTTTTCAACTAGTAAAGGACTTAGGGAGAGTTTCTTGTAACCAAATGGAAGTCGCTGTGGTGAAGCAGGATGGTTATCCAACACTCTTTTGGCTTCATCCAAAAAGGGACAAAGGTGAAGGGCATGGTTACCTTCACATAACCTACAAGGAAACCTAACCTTTCTCCTCTGTCTATTAACTTTACTATCACTAGTTGAAGGTGTGTTGCCAACATGATCTCCAAAAGTTGATGACACGAGATGGTGTGAATGGGGAGACCGTTCTTTCAATATATGAGGAAAGCAAGTACAGTCTCGATGAAAATGGTCACCCACACAAATTATGCATGGAAATTTGGCTTTGGGAAGTCTAATGTGTGGATTTTCACTAGATGATACATTCAAAGCAATGGTTGCTTGGTTGCCCCCTTGCTGAATTGGCTTCTTCTTCTTCTCCTTCCCTTTCTTCTTCTTCTCAGCCACTTGGTTACTGGTATTGCTATTTTCACCAAGCGAAGAGGAAGAAGGGGAGGGAGAAACAAACGAGGAAGAAGGTGAAGGGTCAACTTGAAGATCAACTGGAGGTTGATTTGATTGTGGAGGAATCACAACATTTTGAACCACAGAGGTTGAAAACATCCATATTGGCAGGCCAATGGTAAGTCCCGGAAGGGATAATGTATCCATATAAGGAGCACCAATATTTCCCCAAGAAGGAAAAGGACTAGGATTCCCCTGAAAAGGGATTCCTTGATTGGTGCACTCCGGATTTATCTCCATTTATCTCGACCTAAGATCAACTAAGGAACACGGATGTTATTTCGAATTCAATTAATTTTAAAGACGCTTTGACACAACTTTGCTTTTTCAGTTTTTAAGAGTCGAGAAAAAGCTAAAGATGACTCTAGTCTCCTTCGATTTTTAATGAGCCTAAAGTGACAAGTGCTCAGATGGACCTTTTCTTTTAAAGAGTCGAAAAGGAACGAAAGTGACTACTTCGAAAAATCTAGACAGAGGGATTACCAAACCAATCGCAAAACTGCAATATACACCTTGGTGATAAATTAAAGAGAAATTACCAAGGACTTATGTACGGCAGTCAATCTTCCCGAATGCTGTGTTCAGTGCATTGCGATCAATAAGGCGGCAGACTCGGCTTCCTATGGATAAAGGATATAAGCCTATTGTGGTCTCCCAATATATACGCGACGGTACGGGGAGCACAAGTCCGTGCTAGCACTTGTCGTATCAAGGAGGAGGAATTACCCAACCTTCAATGAAAATGATAGTTACTATTTTTAATGATGCCGGAACACGTCTCTAGCCTAGATCTCTAGATTTGTTGCGTTAAGTTCCAAAGCATTGTTAGGTTCATTGAAATTTATTTTAAATTTGATCTTGTTTAAAGTTTGCCTTTCAATGGTTCACCGTGTGATGTTAATTTTTAAATTCCTAAAATTCAATCTATAATGATAAACAATATTTGTTTATTTTGAGCAATGAAAATCCTAGCTACTAGGGAAAGAAGATTACAATTCTTTCAAACAAAGAGCAAAGAGCACACACTAGTTCATTTTCCTAAATCATTTTTCGCACACAAACTACAAAATTCTAAATGCAAATGAATGTATTTGTTTTCTTTTCCCTTAATGTGAAAAATGCCAAAAAGGAAAACTAAATGTAGCAAAGATCTGAAATATTTTACTCAAAGCGACATTTTCGACAATTTCTTTTTCAAAAGAGAAAGGAAGACTAAACGACACTTTTCAATTTTGAATAAAAATGCTTTTGACACTTCGAATTTAAACAAATCAAACCAAATACATAACAAAAAGTACAATTGACTATCCAGGGAAGGAAGAATCCATGAAACTTCTCTTTTCGACACAAAACGACAATTACGACACTTTTTGTATCAAAGCGACAGATCGATTTAAGAAACTTTTCGACAAAGGATTGTAAATGATGAAAAAATACATAAAAACATTCACTAATCCTAATATAAAGGAGGCTGATCTATGTGATGCAAGCAGGCTTCAGTAAGGAGGTACTATTCATAAGCAGCAAAACAACTAAACAAAACTGAAAACAAGGTGAAAAACCCCCAATTTCTAGAATGGAAAAGGTTTCAGTCAGTCATCGCACATGGGCTTCATAGAAACAAGGATGCATCGCACTTACTACACTCGGGAGGTGCGATGCATACTGGGTTATAGTGACAGACAATGTGATGGGCCAGGGAGCGCAACTGAAGTGGGTTTTGGCTTAGATGTGCAGCTGTTTTCAATTAGTTAGGCTAAACTATGATGAACAGTAAAGAGCAAAGTATAGAGGGAGGTCTTGAGAGGTTACTGAGCTACCAAAAGGGCATCTAGAATGCTTGTAAGTAAAATGTTTAATTCATAAACTAAACCAGAGATTGACTGAAGCAACATTCATCTACTATGCAATTGCAGAGCAAGAGCAGTTCAAAGGCCACCTAGCTGACTTCAGAATCTGACTATAGTTTATAAAAAAAAAATAACAACAAACAAACATCTGTTCTTCCCTAGTGGAGTCGCCAATTTGTTTCGGGGAAAACTAGTGTCTTGTCGAACAACTAGCCCTCTATGTTTGGCAGCTACCCTAGAAACAACAGCTTAACGTAATTCAATGATTTCTTCTATGTGCAATAGATAAGAGAAAGATAAAGGAACCAACCTGGAACTTCCACTTAATCCCTTGCTTGATCTTTCTCCCCTTTGACAGAGCTTGCAACTCCTCTTCGTACTTAACCCACTTGGAGAGTACCTGCACAAGTACAACAACAAAGAACCTTCAAAGCATCGTGATCTATTAAAACATAAAAATTACAGAATCATATATATAATGGACAAATTATAGCATTCATAAATGATAACATTCACAATTGCACAATCATATGGAAGAAAACTTGAAGAACTTTATTAAATAGAAGGGAGAATTACAACCCAGTTGGCTGATCCAGCATCATCCTCCTAGCTTCAATCCCTCTTCACCTCATGAAATAGCAAGATCACACCAACAATACAATGCTCTTTCCTCAATTACAAACTATCAGCACTTCCTTGCAATTCACAATATTCTAGCCCCTAGATCTCTTAGATGAGGGATCCATTTATAGATGTGTGCAAGGGTGTGATTCATCTCTAGGGTTTGATCAGTGTCATTCCACTTGTTACAATTGCTTCCTCTTGGAGATTTCTTGGATCTCTTACTCATCCCTGGCCAAATTCAAAGAGGCAAGTGGCATAATAGAAGTTTCTAGATGATTCCATGAGCAACCACCTAGCAAACTGTCTTGGAAATTTGTCCATCCTCGCCCATCGCACCCTATAGAAGGCCTAACTAGTATGCATTGCACCTTGATAGTGTACCACTCAGTATGCATCGTACCCTTCCAGTGGAGCAGTTAGTATGGTTCAATTTAGGCCATTTCTGGATGGTTTCTCAGGTGGAACTTTTGGGGAATGATGTAATCAGATAACTAATCTCTTTTAGGGGTCGAAGAACCCTATTTTATTGACATATAAGTTTGGGGTTGATGTGCCCAAATATGTCTATAACACTAGGTAAGAAACCAAATGTGGCACACTTCAAGATCTTTGGTTCATTAGTCTACTGTCATGTTACCAAGGATGCACGAAGAAAGCTAGAGCCAACAACTTAGTTGGGCATATTTGTGGGGTACACTAATACACCTCACAACTATCGGGTGTACCTGTCATCCAACAGGATCATAGTGATTCATAGAGATGTGAAGTTCGATGAAGAGAAGGCCATGAGATGTTCCCTTGAGAGGGAGCTTTAGTTACATGGAGATGAGGAGCTTTTAGGTCTAAAGGAAGAACCTCTGGATGATATGGAGCAGCCACATGCAAAGGAGTAGAGAGTGGAAACACCCACTCATGCAAAGACTTCTAGAGATGGAAGGAAGCGCACCAGAGAGGCTGACAGATTGATTCATGATGCTAGAGAGAATGTGGGAGCATCCACATCACAGCGCAAGCATAGGAGGTCACCAAGTCGATACACTAGCTACATGGATCTGATGAGCTAGAGTGTTGAGGTTGAGCCATCCTCATTCGAGAAAGCAGTGCAACGAGTATGGGTTGATGCCATGGTCGAGGAGTATGACTCCATTATCAGAAACAATGTTTGGGAAGTGGTCCCAAGACCAATAGACAAGTCAATGGTGAGTTCCATATGGATTTACAAGGTAAAGAAAGCAACAAATGGGAGTGTGGAGAAGCACAAGGCCATATTTGTGGCCAGAGGGTTCTCTCAGGTGGAGGGAATTGATTATGGTGAGACCTTTGCTCTAGTAGCAAGGCACTCTTCAATCAGATCTATTCTAGCATTGTCAGCATAAATGGGATGGAAGATACCTCAGATGGATGTGAAGACATCATTCCTCAATGGTATGATTGAGGAAGAGGTGTATATTGAGCAGCCGAAAGGATTTGAGACCTTCAATAGAGAGTCGCATGTGTGCAGACTTAAGCGAGTGTTGTATGGACTAAAACAAGCACCCCGTGCTTGGTACACCATGATTGACAGTTATTTCACCGGATTGGGTTTCAAAAAAGTGAAGCATATGCTAACCTTTACCATATTTTGGTTGAAGGAAAATTGTTGATTATAGTATTATATATTGATGATTTGTTTCTAACAGGTGATGAGCAACTAATAAAATCTTGCAAAGAGGATCTTGCAAGAGAATTAGAGAAGAAGGACCTGGGGCTCATGCGTTACTTTATTGGTATGGAAGTATGGCAAGAAGATGGACAATTATTTGTCTCTTAGGGAAAGTATGCCTATGAGATACTGAAGAAGTTCTACATGGATAATAGCAAACCCATGGAGGCTCCTATAGAAAGTAATTGGAGGAAGCAATATGCTACTTCAAGTGAAGACAGTAGTGGAAGATACTATTTATAGACAAATTATGTGTTCACCTACGTACTTGGTGAACACACGGTTGAACATGTGTTTTGGAGTTAACCAGCTTAGTCAAGCCATGGTTAAGCCAACCAAAATTTATTGGAAGGCAACTAAACATGTGTTGAGATACCTCAGAGGTACCACTCAGTTTGGTATTTGGTACAAACAGACAGAGGGAGTGAGGCTTTAAGGCTTCAAAGGTGTAGATTAGGCAGGGAATCCATCCGATAGGAAGAGAACATGAGGGAGAATCTTTAGTATTGGGTCAGCAACAGTTTCTTGATACAATAGGAAGTAAAGATCAGTTGCACTCAGTTCAGCAGAAGCACAATACATGGATGCTAGTCAAGTAGCTTGTGACACTATTTGGATGAGGAAGATCCTTGTTGGGTTATTTGGTCAGCAGTTGGATCCTACAGTGATTTAATATGATAATGATAGTTGCATCAAACTCTCTGAGAATCTAGTTTTTCATGATCAATCCAAGCATATCGACATTCAGTATCACCATCTACAAGATTGTGTGCAGAGGAGAATCATGTTGCTGGAGTACATTCCTAAAGAGGAGCAGGATGTAGATATTTTGACGAAGGCATTGTCAAGATGCAAATTTGAGTTTCACAGAGGTAGTATCGGGGTATCAGATAATCCCTTTCCTGTTGAGAGGGAGTGTTGAAAATGCAACAAGAAAATCCTAATTTAATTTTTTCCTTAAATTAAATTGTAATTCCAATTATCACGATAACTTGTAATAGTCAAGTAAGTTAATTTGACTTAGTTGGCTCAGTTAATTCGATTTTTGAGTCTAACTAGAGTCATGTAGAGTGTCTCCTACTTTTTAGGAGCCCTAATTGAGTTTATTTTGAGTTATAATTATTTAATTCAATTTAACTAAGTTAAAGTCAGTTAAAGTAGTTCCAACTGATGGAGGAATTAGTGTGAGATCGAGTAGTGGGGTGTAATCTGCACTGATCAACCAGTAAACTAAATATTCACTCATAATTAACTCATAATGTTAGATGAGAGAAAGACCTAGTTGAGATTGGAGTTTAGGGACAATGTATTATCAATTGCATAATAATCTAAATTGTACAAGTGGTGCATGCAATCAGAGTAAGGCCTATGAGGATTGTGAAATTCATATTTTTGGAATTTTCCAATTAAATATGGGTTACTTCCCAAGGGAATAGCCCAAGGAAATAGGAGCTTAGCAGTAGAAAAATTGCATAAGTATTGACTTAAGCTTGTCTGGGAAGCAGTGAGATAGATTGAGATAGTGTAGAGGTTGCTTGGGCTTCAGCAAAGCATTATAATCTTCTCATATTTTCTGATTAATGCAATATACATATAGCAAGGGTTTTTAGTTATGGATTTCCACCAATTTTTTTTTTTGTTATGTGTGATTGAATTCTTTCTCTTGTAAGCTTTGTGATTTCATCGATCACTTATTGTTTCCGCTAATGAGTAGAGTAGATTCAAGTCAATTATTTTAGCATATTACAATCTGTATTTTGAAGCTATAAGGAATTTCTACACTTAGTTCTGTGAACCCCATCTAACAACCCCCAATGTCCCCGCTAGTCCAACACGTGAAAATAATACAAGGGACACCCCTCCCATTCACTTACAACACAGAGATTGGGGGGTCCTCGATCAGGGTTATGCCTTGTCAGGGTTTCACTTTGACACTTAGATGTTTAGCAACCCCTCTTGAGCATTATATCTATGTGTGTGTGTGTGGGACTTCACCAAGGCTTTTGGCACTCAGCGATGGTTCCTACCTCTTCTGAGCTGACAAATACATAGGAATGCCTATCTCTCCTAAGATTTATAATACATAAGGATATACATCTCTTGAGCTTACGATGTATTTATATATGCAAATATGCGTGTGAATGTATGTTTAACCACAAAGGCCCCTCCCTCTGGTATTTAGTCATATGGCTACCTCTCCTAAGATTATTTTGGATTTGACCCATTTCATGCAACACAGCCATACACACACAACAATGTAAATTATCAAATGGGAACTTTACAGAGTACCCATTTTTTTGAGGTAGCAAAAAATCATCTAATTTTAAAAAGTGCTAATTCAGAATACACCATTTTTTTGGAGCATATTTTTGACACTTTAAATTTTCTTATGTATCAAGTATTAACATTTTTTTTAATGTTATGATTTTCATGTTGATTTTGAAAAGTGTTGATGAAACATCAACCCCTTTTTTAGAGCTTTTATTTTTTACACTTTAAATTTTCTAATGTATTAAGTGTGGATAATTTTTAAAAAAATTTGGTCATTTTCATGTGGATTTTGACAAGCATCAACATATTTTTTAAGACATGTTTTTGACACTTTAAATTCAACTATCAAATTGACACATAATGAGATATGTTTGCTAGTTGAGGATAGACATGGACCCTATAGGAAAAAATGAAATAAAACAAAATAGTAAATAAATATATAAATAAAGAAAAATGAAAAACTTAAAAATAAATAAAAATTAAAACATTGAAAAAAATAAAAACAAAAGAAACACAAAAAGTTAAAAAAATAATAAAAATTAAATAAAAATATATATTAAAACATGAAAAAAACACGACTAAAAAAAGCAAACAAAAATTAAAATATTGAAAAAATAAAAACTAAAGAAAACAAAAAAATTAAAAAAATAATAGCAAGTAAATAAAAGTATATATTAAAATCCAAACAAATTAAAAACATGGTAAATATATATCTTAAATGATAAAAAAAACATCTGATGAAATTATATTAAAAAAAAAACAAATAAAAAAATACAAGAAAATATTTCGAAAAGAAACTAATCTAAATAAAATTAACAAAAAAAAACTATATTAGATAATTTAAAAAAAAAAAAATCATAAAAAGTAATAAAAACTTAAGCAAAAGACATTAAAATAATAATTAAAAAAACAAATTGAAAACTTTAAAAAATAATTAATTTGAAAAAATAAAGAAAAATAATAAAAAAACATAAAATAAAAATAAAAATAAATAAAAATTGCCTAGCCTAGTTGCCTACCCCTGTCGCCCAAGTGGTCCAGGGGGTGGAGGGTCAATTCCTGGAATAGGCCCTCCACCCCTTGTGCCCGTTGGGTCGTGGGGATGGGGGAGGGAGGGAGCTACGTGTAAGTTTGTCATCCCCACACTCCCGCGGTCCAACAAGCCTAGGTGGTGGAGGTCTGATTCCCCGATTATGAGAATATGGGCTCCATTTCCTGGGCTTGTTGGGCCGTAGGGGTGGGCTCCTGGGTTGAGCGGTTTTTATTTATTTTTATTTTATTTTCAACTTTATGTTTTATAATTTTTTTTAATGGTTTTCAATTTAAGCAGAGATATTATGGAGAATCTTTGCTTAAATCATGAATTGGAGAAGCCTCCAATTTGAGGTTTTCAATTTGTTTTTTTTTTTTAATGTTTATTTTTATTATTTTAATTATCTAATATAATTTTTTTGTTATTTTTTTTCTTAAATTATGTTTCTTTTGGAAATATTTTGTTGTATTTTTTAATTATTTTTAAAATATATTTTTAAAATTTTGTATTGTTTGTAAGTTAATTTTTTTTTTCTTTTTTTTTTTATATTTGTTTTTTTTTTTGCCATGTTTATTTATTTATTTATATATTAATATATATTTTTATTTACTTTCTATTATTTTTTTAATTTTTTTAGTTTGTTTTAGTTTTTATTTTTCTCAATATTTTTTTTAGCCATGTGTTTTTTAATGTTTTAATATATATTTGTATTTACTTGTTATTATTTTTTAAAAATTTTGTGTTTTTTTTGTTTTTATTTTTACTTATTTATATATTTATTTATTATTTTATTTTATTTTACTTTTCGTGTAGGGTTAGTGTCGATCCTCTATTAGCAACCTGATCCCATTATGTGTCAATTTGATAGTTGATTTTAAAGATTTTGTTATAATGGATTGAGTCTGACCCTACAATGTGGCAATTGCATGGTTGGCCTTTAAGTTGTCATTACAATGGGTCAGTTTGCCTATACAGTGTGTCAATTTGATGGTTGATTCTAAAATTTTTCTTGCAATGTGTCAAGTTGTTTTAGGCTAAGATTTTAAGGTTGTTATATTTTTAACATTTAACACTTGAAAAAGAAATTACTCTTGGTATAATGACTCTTTCATTCATGTATTCATTTTATAAAAAAAAAAATTAGTCATAGAAAATTTTCGTAATGCCATAGCTGAAATATGTTGAAAACTTAAGATTTTTTGTATCCATGATTTTTGGTTTTAATTCCATGGTTGAAAAATTGTCAAAATTTTAAGGGTTTTTTGTGTCATGATATTTTATCTTTAACACCATTGCTGAAAATTGTTGGAATTTTAAGGCTTTTGAGAGACGTGATGTTTTATTTTTTATGTCATGACTGAAAATTATCTGAATTTTAAGTTTTTTTGGATTCATGATATTTTATACTTAACGTCATTGCTAAAAAATGTTGAAAATTTACCTCGAAAAAAAGAGAGGTTATTACAATATCAACACTTATTGTTTTTAGGGTGTTTTATGCACAAAAAAAAGGTTTTTGCTGGCTTTTACCGCCATTTTTTTAAAATGTTGAAAATTTACCTCCCTAAAAAAAAACGTTATTCTAACATCAACATTCATTATTTTCGGGGTTTTTTTAATGTTTTTTTGGGTTTCTTTTGGCTAGAGTTCTTGTTTTGAGTTTACAGGTCTTGTTTCATAGTTTACATTATTACACAAACACGTATAAAAGAATTACATGTTTTCTAGCATACAATTTCATAGCATGGGCTTACTACTCAATCATTTTTAAAGCAAGCATTTAATCCAACAACAAAGATTTTACCCATCTCTTGTACTCTGGAAATTGAATTGAATTGAACTTATATGTATACACAAGAGTTAGCCTTTCATCACCATGCACACAGGAATTAAATCATTCCTCGTGATCATATGAGAAATAACCTTCCTTAGCATTAGTATAAGTATTTGAATAACACAGTGAGCATTTACACAAAAAATTCATGCACAAAGATCGAGATAAGAACTTATCTTTTGGCATAAAGTATGACAAATAAGATTGGGATTTCAACACTCCTCCCAACCTTAGATTGGCTTGCACTACAGATTTTCTTGTATTCAATCACCCTTGAGCTAGATTTTAGAGCTTGAGGAAGAGTGCTTAAGGGAAATAGAAAATGGTACCAGTTGAAACAGGAAAGCTAGAGGTCAAACCTCCTCCATCCACAAATCAATCAAGGGAATATATAGGCTGCACCATCTCCACCCTTCAATTGAAACATGGAATCTAGAGACCACAATGTCTCCACCTGCCAACTAATAATAAATTAAGCTGAAATAAAGAATAGAGAGGCTACACCACCTCCACCCATTAGTTAATCAAGTGAATCCAAAGGCTACACCACCTCCATCCTTAGAGAACAACCCTTAATGGCACCACCCTAAATCGGGAGTCTAGAAATCACTTAGAATAAAGAAGAACCTTTTCCAACAATTCTTTGAGTGGCTTCACCTTAAACCGAGAATTCATAGATCACTAAATTGATTATTGGTCCTAAAACCAAGCAAACGAAGGCACCAAGACACTCCTTAACCATGAATCCAAAGGGCATGATCTCCTCTCACCAGATAATCAAGGGAATCCACAAAATTCTACCCTTCACCTAAGATATGCCAAACCATCTCTTCCCATGATCAACTGAAAGGTATTATCTTCTCTTCATTGTCTATGAAATCATCCAATTCCTCCTACTATCTCCTCCCTTGCACTCCACATCCTCTTCTATTTTTATTTTGCCTTGAATATTCCCTCTATTTTTCCATCCATGTTTCTCCTATCATCTTCCTCCTTTCGTCGTTTCAACTGACTCCTAATGTCTTCTACATCGTGCACTCTTCCCCACCTCTCAACAACTTTTGTTTGGTGGTTTTGTTTCATGTGTGTGTGGCCATGGAGGTTTCATCATGCCATTTTCCCGCAACACATGTGCGAGCACTGCCCATGCTTTAATTTTTTTGCCTCTTTTACTTATGGTTTTTCCCAAGAGAGGTATGGCTCCCCTCTCTTCCTCTAGCTTAATCAATGTATAGTCATCCCCATTAAGGTATATTAAAAAACTTCCCATAAATGGAATTAAATAAGAAAGCTTCTATTGGAATTTCAAGGAAGATGATAAAGTTCTGTATCTTGATAATTACTTGTGAATATTATGTTCTTATTTTAATCTTTGTTCATCAAGAAATTACCATAAAAGTAAAATCACAATATTCTCGAATACTTCAGACCTCTTTATGCAAGACTTTAGGTCTCTTCTTTTAATACTTTGAATCCATGTAATATAAAAACCTCTACAATAGGTCTTTCGGATTTCTGTGATAGTCTTTTTGAGCTTTTTTCTTCTGTGAACTTAAATTGTTTCAAACCTAAGTTCTCATTGTGCTTCCTACAACTTCGGATGTATCAATTAGTTCTCACTATGCTTCCTACAACTTCGGATGCCTTAATAGACTTTAGACTTCTTTCCAAACGTTGGATAAACTCAGGTTTCCTTACAGATTTTGGATCAATTCGAATTTCCTCTTAGACTTCGGATGAGATCGAATTTATAGAAAATTATCTTCCTTTTAATGTCTCCTTGAATACTCCTTGTATATTCCTCATAGATAGTAGAATGTATTATTGTAGATTGTATTACCTTCAGTTGACGTTGAATGGTAGACAGTAATGAACTTCTAACCAACTCATATTTGTATAAGACAGACAAGTGTTCCTTGTTTTATAGCTCCTATTGGAGTACCTTCGCATTCCATAGAGAAAATTTGAGTTGTTCTATTTAATATTAGATATTCCCTTCACGATAATGAATGGTGCTTCATTTATAGTTATATGAGGTCTAAATAGGTGTCACAAAAAGGGAAATCTGACCTAAGCATTAAAGGAGGCCTAAAACACTTGTGGAGGCTTCTTCTAGTACATAACAAGTAATACTTTTTCTTTCTTTCTTTAATGTAATGATACTCATGACTTACAAATACAAACTTTAATCAATATAAGCACAATAAAAATGCTAGAAAGAAACATAATATTTTGTTTTTAATGATAAAAAATGCATTATAAAGATCGAGCATAGCTACATTCTCCAACAACTTCCTCTAATTTTCCCAAGCAATCTTGCTCCCCAAGCTCTAAGATACATGTCCCAAATCTTGGTCTTTTAATTAAATCAAATATGATTATATTATTTGCAATTGGGGGATTAATAAGAAGGGTTTCCATAAACCCCACACCTTGGAAGAACATCTTCCTTGATGTTCTATATCCAATAATAATAATAATGATAATGATAATGATAATAATAATAATAATAATTATAAAAATAATTCTTAGTGGATGTCAACATCTTTTGGTATCGTAGGTGACCAGAATAAGGCTTTTTATGGATCTCATTCAAGATGAGCTTCCTCAAATCACCTTTTCTTGGAACAATTTTGCCTTTAAGTTGTATCAAACCATCTTTGGAGAGGGTGAATTTTTTATCCCTCACTCCATCTAGTTCTTGTTGCAAATTTTCTTTTGATTGTTAATATTTGATATCTTTCTACCCTACTATTATAATTCTTTGTTAGAGATCAGTCCCATAGGAAATTATGGTTGATAAGTGGCATAGATGAAACCTCCTACTGAGTGCATCAACAAATTTATTTTCTTAGCCTTTGATGTACCTGATTTGGAAATAAAACTCATTAATTATGGTTAGTGATAACCCTCAGTATTATAACAAGAATTTTGCAACTCCTAAGGGTTCTCGACTTTAATTTTCAACTCAGGGTTCATACAAACTTAAGAAGGGTCAACAAATATATATAACTTTGTACAATGATTTACAAAATATATACATTTTCTTAACTAGCAAGGAAAAATGGATATACTTCCTACACATAATCAACCATCTCCCATGTAACTTCCTTGGGCCCAGACTACCTCCATTACACCTTGACTTTCTTTATTACTCGATTCTAGATCATGAGATTCCTCCAATCTAGGATGCATAGAGGTTGTGATTGGAACTATCCCTCTAGTTCTACCAGTAATACTAACCAATCAATCAGATGATTAGCATCCTTTAAATACTTTTTGAGTAAAGAAACATGGAAAACATTATGAGATTTTATTTTTGGTGGAAAGGCCAGCATATAGACCATTGTCCCTATTCTTTTGAGCACTTGAAATGGACCACAAAACCATGGTGCTAGCTTGGAACATAACCCAATGTTTAGAGATATGTTCTTGGGTCTAACTCACAAATAAACATGGTCCCCAACTTTCAAATCTATGTGCATGCTATTTTTGTCCACATATATTTTATACCTTCCTTGTGCCCCTTTTAAAATTTTCTTGATGCTCACCATTTATTGCTCCATTTCTCTGAGTAGACCATGCCCAATGAGGACCCGCTTCACTGGATCACTCCATCTGATAGGAGTATTGTACCTTCTACCTTAAATAACTTCAAATGGACTCATTTTCAAGGACTCTTGATATCCTTTGTTGTAGGAAAACTCAACTAGTGGAAGAAACTCATCCCACTTCATTAGCAGGTGCATAACATCCATTCTAAGCATGTATTTTAGTGCCCTATTTATCCTCAATTTTTCCCATCTATTTTTGGATGGTATGTTGTATTATATTCCCATTCTATCCCTAGGGAAGAAAAGCATTCCTTCCAAAACTTAGAAGTGAACTTTTCATCTGAGTCTGAGATTATTTTCTTAGGTACTCCATGCAACCTTATATCCTATTTTATAAAAACTTGGGCCACATCACTCATTATATAAGTGAATTTTACAACCACAAAGTGAGCTTCCTTACTCAATTTGTCAACCCAAACCATACTTACATTATTTTTCTTAGTGTTCCTTGGAAAGCTTGTTATAAAATCCATTGAAATTACTTACCATTTCTATAATGAAATGGGTATTGGTTCTAGCAGAACTACAGGATGATTCCCCGAACCTTTACTTGATTAAATTATACACATTTAGAGATAAAATAAAACACATGCTTCTTCTTTCTAGGTCAATAATAAGATTTATTAGTGGATGTCAACATCTTTTGGTATCCTAGTTTACCAAAATAAGGCTTTTTATGGAACTCATTCAAGATGAGCTTCCTCAAATCACCTTTTCTTGGAACATTTTTTTCCTGTAAATTGTATCAACCCATATTTGGAGAGGGTGAATTTTTTATCCCTCACTCCATCCAGTTCTTGTTGCAACTTTTATTTTAATTGTTGATATTTCATATCTTGCTACCCTATTATTATAATTCATTCCTAGAGATAAGTTCCATAGGAAATTATGGTTGATAAGTGGCATAGATGAAACCTCCTACTGAGTGCATCAACAAATTTATTTTCTTAGCCTTTGATGTACCTGATTTGGAAATAAAACTCACTAATTATGGTTAGTGATAAACCTTAATATTATAACAAGAATGTTACAATTCCTAAGGGTTCCCGACTTTAATTGTCAACTCGGGGTTCATACAAACTTAAGAGGGGTCAACGCTATGTGTACAACGTGCAATGTGTTCTTCTTATGTTCATCTGATGTAGCTAAAAACAATTAAAAGGGAAACAAGTCGCATAGAGAATGTTATACTATCTATGCTATAGGAAATTTACAGAAATTGTAGAAAGGAAAAGAACGAGTAGTAAACCTATTCAAACTATAAGAAAGGAAAGAAAACCAATTCAAGAAATCTAGAAAAAAAATCATATCTATGCTACTATGTATTGTAACCAAAATTGTAACTAAAAGAGAACATTCAAATAGTAAACCCCAATTTGTAAAAAAGAAAGCATTTTTACTACAACCACTAGGGCAAGGGTTCGATGGGGTCTCTAAACTTCTAAATTCCATCCTTAGGAATTGGTGTGCATTGCAACATGATAAGGAAGGATGAAATTTCTTTGGGTGAAAATATGTATGAGTTTTAAGGTGAAGGAGGGTTAAGGAGAGTCAAGGAGTCTTTCCAAGCTCAGGTGCCTATGATGGATCAATTCATGTAACAAAAGGGTAAATATGGAGTTTCACGTAGCTTGTCAAGATAGAAATTCATGTACTAACAAGTTACAGAAATCTATGAAATTAAGCAAATAGATAATGATATAACAAAGCTAAATGCATAAAAAGGAGTAGTAACTATATCAAAGATTTTTTTCCAAACTTAAATCAGAATGCATAAGTCGGTCGATAAACTAACTAACTTAGTGATATACAAGAAACAACATTAATAACAGAAAGGATAAGTTGAACTACCTCATAAAAAGAGTATTTCTGCATGAAATAGCTTATTTGTAAATTCATCAAAGAAATATGCATAAACAAACTTGGAGACAAGATCATTCACTATCCCTTCAAAGATAGTATTTTTAGAGATACGATTTGTAGAAATGTATGAATGAACTAATGCATGTAAATTAAGAATATATGAATGGGTCTTGAGCACCTAAGTTGATCCCTAACGATGAAGAATCGAGTCCCTGCAGGAAAGATTAGTCTAGAAAGCAAAATGTGCTTCTCATCAATTAAGAAATTTGATCATACATGAAATATTACATAACTTGAAATATCAGGAAAAATCCTTCGCTACTATTGACTCTAATCTCCAAAAATTTGAATCCCTAATGGGCTACACAAGCTCCTTGTTTATACATAAATAGCTATGGGGAATCCACCTTGAAGAGAGACTTGCTTCACTCCAAAAACCCTAGAAAATATGATATGGTTCCCTGATGACTTTGCAACTACATGGGAGTGATAATAGCCTTGATCTAGTCGAGGTTTGACTATCCTTTAGCAGGGGACAAACCCCATATTTTTCTATTGGTTGGATTCTTACATGATCTACATCAAATATTCTTCCTATCCTGCACAATAAATGTATTAGGTACACAAGATATGACAATCATCTCTTAAGCTTCCTAAGAACATATTAAATATGAAAAATACATGATTAAGTGTAGAAGGGAAGGTTACATTAGAGAAAGTTTGAGGTCTAAAATGGACCTCCTAGGGAATATTATTAAATAATAGTGGAAATAAGAAAATAAGATTAGATTACATCATCAAATTTTAGAGCGAAAAAATAAAAAACTTATTCTTCAACTCATATTTTCAACTTATCCCCTTATGGTTTTACTCAAATTTTGAGCAGGAGCACTTGTTGGATGCAGAATTTAATTCCTCATCCAAAGAGTACCCATGTTGCATACTTTTAATGGACCATGCTACACTAAAATGAAAAATACATGAAAATAAGTGATTGCAATCACATTTTTCATGTATTTCTAATTTTTTGTGTAGTAGGGTCCATCAAAAGCATGCAACGTGGGTACTCCTTGCATTAGGAATTGAATTATGAATCCAAAGAGTGCCCCTACTTGATATTTGAGTAAAACCATAAGGAGATAAGTTGAAAATACGAGTTGAAAAAATAGTTTTTATTTATTTATTTTTTATATTTTTACTTTTTTACTCCAAAAATGGTGAATTATCCCCATGATTTACATCATCATATTGAATCATATTTATTCTTATAAATTTGATTTTGGTTTTACATATTTTTTTAGGCCCATTTTTTATGTCAAAATTTATTTTGAATGTGCTTAATGTTGGCTTATATGGGCCTGACCCAGGTTCGGAAGAATTATTTAGCCAAGCAAACCCCACAGCTATCGGTCCTTTTGGCAACAGCCCGCGAAGCGCGGACTAAGGTCTCACCCGAGGTAATAGGGGAGGGTGATGGAACTAGGTTTTTGCACCCTTAGGATGTCTGGATGTGGTTTGGAGGGTTCGCGGTCTGTTATACAGCTTTCTGCTACGCTATATTCGCACGGATCCTGAATACCCCACGCAGTCTACAGATCTAATCTAGTGGATGAAGTATTTCAATGTAGATCTAATTTTAATGTGGTATTTAAGCAAACATTTATTACTTTTGTGTATTAAGATTAAATCTGATTCACAAGTATTCAATAAGCATATGTGCGTAGATCAAGATAGTTTCATCAACCATAAAAGAGCAGAGTTGCAATAATTCAGATTTAACACAGAATTAAGAAGAAAGTTATCTTTATTTCCACTTATCTCCCTTACATCCAGATCTGCCCTGTGCACTCAGCTACAGGGGTCCGCGCACACAGCTGCGGACTCTTCCAGGCCTCTGCACACACAGCTACAGAGCCTCTATCCTCTACCCAAACCCCCGACTCGGACTTACAGATGCTTTCAGAATGCTCTTCTCAAACACCCATTACATATCAGATATCAAAACCATACCAAAACTTCCTATTCTACCCATAGAGCCTTGCTCTCTTTATACCTTTCTATGGACTGCGATCCATGAGCAGGGCGACTCAACTTACATTTCTTTACATTATTTTTGGGTGGACTACCTTTTTGATTTTGACTTATTACAACTTGCGCTTTGCGCATCTTTGCAAAGTATTTACCCTGCTCTTACCCAAAATTGTGGGCTTTGCGCCCCATACCCATTGCATGGGGCTTCCGCTACCCAACACTTAAGAAAGGTTAGATGGGCATTAAGTTGTACCTATTTTGGATGCTTGTCATGCCACCCTATTGAAATGGTTTTTCATCCTCTGAGCAACCTATTCATATTCCTTTTTATGTTTCTCTACATTCATCTTCCTCATGGTACATCTAACATCCCATGTTGTGTGAGATGTAGTAACCTTTGTTGGATGGAAACCAGCATTTTCCTCAATTTATTTTCATTCGCTTGTCTCTTCCTCTTGGTTCTGATGCTCCTGTAGACCTAGAAATAAGGGAGGACTGAATTTGAGCCCATTCTAGGGGAATCCAAGTCTCTGGATGATTCTCTTGTATGAAGGAGTTTTGGCTAATGCAGTCCTTAACTTTTCGTGTGAATGATATTCTCTCATCCTCAAACTATATGGAAATGTGCGCCATCTCCTTTAGAATGCATGCAATCTTTCCTCGCCCAATAACCTAAAGGTATAATTAAAGTGTAGGATAGCATTCTCCTACCTTTCCTCATAGATTGCTTCTAGATTAGGATCTTCTGATATGATTTTATAATTGGCAATGAGGAGATATGAGGATGGAAGCTCTGCCTTGACCTATAGTGGTTCCTCTACTTCCTTGGATAATAATCTCTTTAACTCCTCTACCATGATTTCTTCATGCCTTAGATATGAGGCTAGGACCATAAATTATGCATCACCCAACTAAAAATTTGGGTCCCAGATGTACGTGTCAAGGAAAAAAAGGTTATGCATGTCGAATTCTACAATTTTGGATTTGTCTTTAATGTTGCACTTGAGGAAAAAGTCATTGAGTTGTTTTACATCCTACAAGAGAAGGGAACCCCTTTGTTCCAACATTTTAATTTGAAATTGACACCATTGATATTTTAAAAACAAATAATAGGTCTTGTGAGGGTTGCATGTAGCTTATAGCTTCCAAAGAGAGATTGACCATAATGACAATCTGGTTTTCTTTTTCCTGCAATAACTTTTGTGTTTGTTGTAGAAACATCCTCAACTTTGTGTTTTCCTTTTCTAGATGATCTCTTTGTTAGCTTCAAGAAACCTGAGGTTGGCCATCCATTCCCCCATCTTTTTCAGTTTTTCTTCCATGATGCCAGTTTCAAAAACCTCTTTAGATTTTTAAATCCGCATCCACTTAGAGGTTCTACCCCTATTTGCCTCAGGATCAAATAATAGGACTGGTGCAAGGTGGACAAGAAGTACCCTCCCTGCCTCAATCTAAGAGTAATTGGAAGAGAGGTAGTTTTGAGCTTCTGGTTCTTGGAACTCTATAGTCTACTATTGTAGCTATATATTTTTATCCTATAGCTCTGCAGCTTGCTCCAATAGCATTGTTGGTTTGCTCTGTAAATATTGTATCTTGATTGCTTGTCCCTTCTAATTGTGCTTGTAACTCTTTTCTTTTATGTTATGTTGAATTTATCATTATATTTTGTTATTCTTCCTCTCATGGTCCTTCCTCCTAGGGGGTAGGTGATATTCAATGGTAATTGGAGTTGGAGATGGAGTTTGAGGTTTGCTAGTGACCTTTATTCTATTACTCTTGTGTCTACTAAAATAAAGAGGAGGTTCCCTTAGTTTTATTACTTTGGCATCTATTGGAGTGCTTAGGGATGGTAAAGTAGCAATAATTTCTTCCTCTAGGTATGATTTTGTTTTACTTATATTTGCCTCATTGTTCCTCTTCTTTTCTGGTATTGTTGGTGTCTTGATAGCTTCTTGAGGATTTTTGGATTGTGCCTTTGGTACTAGTATATCCTAAGCCTCAAATTATACCAAATGAAGCTTTTCCACGTTGCCTTAGTTATCTCTACATTTTTTTCTGACTCAATTTGTACTTCTTCTTTTTCTTATGCCCCTCTCTCTATATTTTTCTCCATTTCTTCCTTCATTTCTCCCCTTATTTCTACATCAACTTCTTATTTTTTCCCAACCTCAGCTTCTTCTTATGTTTTTGCCTTTTTTTTACCCTGTTTGAGGTTCTAATTGGGTTTCGAGGAAATCTTCCCTATCCATATCAATGAACTCAGTTTAGGAAGAATGGTTTTGTAGGTTTTCCAAGGAATTTAGAACCATCATTCTAATTAAACTAGGGTGAGATAAATAATTATGCTTTCCCCCTTTCACTCTTGTGCTCATCTCCTTCAAGGAATTAAGGAGAAATAGTAGGATACTTTGTTGTTCTTGGGAAGGTAATTCAACTTGAAACCTTAGCTGGTAGACTAGCCTAAACTAGTAGGCAAAGACAATAATGAGTCTTCCATCACAGGAAATGTACTTGAGGATGTGGTAATCCATAATAGGAAAAAATAATAATGAATCTTCCTTCATAGGAAATGTACTTGAGCATGTGGTAAGACACCTCATCCCATGGATGTGGAACGCCTTCTCTTCTCACCCATTCTTATCCTCCATAGGTTTTTCATTTTGGAGAAAATAACTTTTCTTAGTAGTGTCAGCCTCATTCCTTTTCCTCTTTACTCCATTTCACTTCCCATGAAGAGTGGTGATCCTGCTAATGGGATCTTCATTTAGATATATAATTAATACTATGACTACAATAATCAACTCATGGCCCTCAGGATGTTGGAGGTTAAAGGAAAAGTCCAGAGAAACTTCATCATCAAAACCCTCAACCTTTCCTAGTCAATCGAAATTATCAAAAATATATCTAACTTTAGGGCTTTGATGGATTCTTGACGTGTTTTTTGTCTCTCTCCTATTAAAACCTCCCCCAATGGATTATTATAATTCTACGAGAATGGAGCAAGGAATGGGCATTGGTCTTCTACTACTACTACAGGAGCCTATGGTTTCCTGTACAAAAGAAAAATTTTGTAGCAGACAAAAGATGCACAATTTTTCAAGGTTAGGAAAGGGGAATTATATTATGCAACCCTCCATCATTTGGTACACTATATTCACAAGAAAATATTCAAACCACCTAACTTTTACACCTATTTTATTTCAGATTGTGAAATGCAGAAGGTTTATCCTTGATAATTGAGATGTTTTGAACACTTATGTCAAATGTAAGTGGGGAGAATTTCTTTCACTTAAATTTCATCAAAAGGTCCCCTTGATTTTCAAGACTTTTATTGTTGTTCTTGGAAAAAAATTCTTTCTTATAGAACTTTCTCTATCTCCTATAGAACACACCTATAAGTTCCTATAGGTTCCTGTAGCGGACTATCTTGGAAGCTTTATAGTAGGATTGATCTCTTGTAGTGATAGAGGGGCTTTGTTGGAGTTTTAAATAGGTTTGTATGCATAATAAGCTCAAAGGGAATCATTTTGGTTACTCATTCATTGGCTGAGGTGAGGTGATGGGATCAACATGAAATGGTGAGTTGGTACCCACCTACCTCATCACGATCCATGTTTCTCACAATGAGTAAATGATATCAACCCACCCTCTTGAGTCTTTCCACTTTTTGTCTTCTTGTTGTCCCACATATGTGGGTGTCTTGGTGGAAAATGAAGTCCACTGCTAGATATGTCCAAGGCTTACTTCCAACTAAAAATGGCTATAAAAGCCTTTCCTTCTTATACTTTTAATGTTTTCTCAAGCTTAGAATAGGTTTGAAGGGTGAGGTTTGTGAGATGCACGCATGTGCCCTACCTTCAATGCTTCCTGCAAGTGTCATGGATGTTGTCGGTGTAGATGTTTTGGTTGTCTTTGAGGATTATGTTGAATATTCTAAATACCTTCGATATCTTCGTTGGGAGTTCTAATGTTCCTGATACTACTTCTAGAGATATTTTTGGAACCTTTTTGGTGCTACTGTTGCTGCTCTAGATAACTCTAATGTAGGTGACTGAGGTATTGCATTGTGTGTGACTGGAGTGCTACTGCTATAGTTGGATGAGAGATCCTTATTAGAGAAATTTTGAGGTAAAAAATGGGCCTAAAAATAATGTACAATGAAAATCAAATTTATAATAACCAATAGGATTGAAGATGATGATGTCAACCATAGGGGATGATTTACCATTTTTGGAATAAAAAAGTAACAAGATTAAAAAAAGAAGAACTACTTTTCCAACTCGTATTCTCAACTTATCTCCCTAAATTTTTACTCAAATTTTGAGTTGGGGCACTCATTGGATGTGGAATTTAATCCCTCATCCAAGGAGTACCCATGTTGAATACTTTTGATGGACCCTGCTACACCAAAAATGAGAAATACATGACAAAACATGATTACATTCACATTTTTCATGCATTTCTCAGTTTTTGTGTGACAGGGTCCATTGAAAGTATGTAGCTTGGGTACTCCATGGATGAGGAATTAAATTCCACATACAACAAGTGATCTTGCTCGAAATTTGAGTTAAAGTAATGTAGGGAGATAAGTTGAAAATACGAGTTGAAAAAGTAGTTTTTTTTTTTTTTTTTTTTTTTTTTTTTTTTTTTTTCGGTTTTTCCCTCTAAAATTTGATGATGTAATCTATTATTATTTTATTATTTCCACTATTATTTTACAATAGTCCTTAGGAGGAAAATTTTATACCTCAAAAATTCTCTAATGTTAGCAGCCTACAGGGGATCTTGTAGCTACCTAGGACTGATATTCTTATCCTCTAGAGACAGTGGAATTTTTTGCTCTTTTTAAAACGTGGTGGAGACTTGGGATTATAGAGATTTCAAAGGCTGCAACAGGCTTGTGTGTTCCCTATAGTAGTAAAAAAAAAAATCTCCTTAGGCTCATGAGTTTACTTTCCAGAGCCTTTATAAAATATTGATATTTCAGAGCGAAGATGGTGGTGGTTATGGATAGATTTTTACTTATGACTAATATGGGAAAGCGGGAATGTTGAGTTGTTGTGAGTGGAAAGTGAGAGACAATGAAGGAAAGAATGGAAGGTGATAGGTGCTAATGAAGTGTATGAATGTTAGGAAGCCTTAGGTACCTTTGTCTTACTTACAAGTGAAGAAAAAATCAAACTTGTGTCCTTTCTATTCATTTTGTGGCATCTTGTAGCATTACAGGGTCTTCTTATAGCAACTCAGCGCAGTGAGGAAAAAAAATGGAAAATAGTTGGAATGATGGGTGGAATATTTTGAATGGTTGGGTAATTGATGAAAATGGTGTGGAGAGGATTTCTGGTTTTTCTAAACATGAATGTGCTTGTGATTGTTGGCTGGTATGTTTGTATTGCTTATTTATTTCTTGTTGTACCTTCACATCCATCAAAGTGAGTAAAACTTTTTTTTTTCTTTCATCATATTTCTTTTTCTTTTTTTCTTCTATTTGTTTTAGTGCCACTAGCTGCCTCATGGAGGTTTTCACATTGGGATCATTTATTTCTTCTATTTTTTTTCTTTTCCTTAGGCTCAAAAGCAGCCTCAATGAGGTTTTTAGCAAATGGGCCCACCTCAAGTGTAGGAAGTTTTCACTTTAAGTGTTTTTTCTTTTTTCTTTACTGCATAGACACTAAATGGATTAGGAGATCTAATTTTCTCAATCGCAATCAACTCTCTTTTTATTGAATCAATAAACTCAACCCTTGAGAGGGGCTTCCTATAGAACTTTAACCTATAGCCATTCACTAGAAGTGGGATCTTCTCTTCATCAATTTTCTTGATTTGAACCGAGAGATTATCATGAAATTTTTTGCTATATAAGGCCCATATGATTTTTTCATGAGTTTCACTTTAAAATATTTGAACCTAGAGTCATACAAGAGTTGTCTAATCACCCTCTTAGAAGGATCTAGTCTTAATAAGTTTATCATGCCACACTTTCCTTTGCAGTTCAACCACTTCAATGTGCATTAGATCCTGCATCCCAAGCTCATCAAGTGTATTTAGTTGTTGAAGTCTCTCTTCTTGTGCCTTTGTGAGATCTATTTCAAGTTGTGCTTCCATTCTTAGTGTATTGCACTCAAACACAATGGATAGTAGGGCCTTATTTCCATATACCAACTCAAAGCGGGTGAACCCAGTAGTAGTATTCCATGTGGTTTTTTTGGCCCAAGTGGCCTCAAAAAGCCTTTATTCCCAATATTTCGTACCATTTCTAAATACCTTAGTCATAGTGCTTTCTAGTGCTCTATTAGTCAACTCCACTTTCCCATTTTCTTAAGGGTGATATAGGGTACATTTCTTTTGTGTAATATGATTTTTCCTTTTGACCCCCTCTATCATATTAGAAGTGAAATGAGAACCTTGGTATGTCACCAGTTCTCTTGGGAAGCCAAATTTGTAGAAGATGTTTTCCCTTAAGAATTCAACTACCTTTTCCTCTATTATTTCCTTTACTACTTTCACCTCCTCCCACTTGATCAAATAGTCTATGCAAACAATCATGTAATTATTTTGTGCAGATGGAGGATCAGTAGGGCCAATGAAGTCCATGCCCCACTTCTCAAATGGCTTGAAATTCACTTGAGGTTGTAAAGATATCTCATCCATCTAAGTAGGTTTCTGCATCCTCTAACATTCATCACATTGTGTAGTGTGTCTCTGAGTATCACAGTGAATGGAAGGCTAGTAGTATCGTACCTGAAAAATCTTGTAGGGTTTCCTCTTAGTAGAAAAATGGCCCCCACATGGTCCACAAGGACAAGATGAGATAATTTCGTAAACCTCATCTTCCATCACACATATTCTTAGGATTTGATCAGGCCCCAACTTGAAGAGCTTATCCCAATCCAAGTATAAGGAGCACTCTTCCTGAAAATATTTCTTTTCTCCTTCGAAGATAAATGAGGGGGATATTTTCCAACAACTAAGAATTTTTCTATGTCATAAAACAATGGAGAAAATAATGATATGGTAGAAAATATGCTCATCAGGGAGTTGGACATCCACCATCTCTTCATCCTTTGTAGACAAGGTTAGCCTAGATAGAAAATTTTCAACAACATTTTCTTTTCATGGTTCATTACCAAAGGTTAGATCAAATTGTTGTAGCAACAAAAACTTTATAATGATTTAAGCATTTAGATTGGGTTTATTTGTAGAATACTTAATTTTTGCATGGTCAGTATGTACAAAAAAATGATACCCAATAATGTAGTTCCTTAGTTTATTAAATAATGTACAACAACTAGAAGTTGATTTTCAGTAACCTTGTAATTAAGCTCATATCTAGAAAATTTCTTGCTAATGAAATATATGGCATAAGTTAATTTACCTTCAAGTTTCCCCAATGTTGTACCAAATTCTTTGTCTGATGCCTCTGTTGGGTCCTTCATTTTTTCATAGAAAATTTAGAAAATTTTAATCAAAGTTTTGTTCGGAAAGTGGTCGCAAAAAATATCATTAGAAAATGTGAAGTAAATGGTCAAAATAAAAAAAATAAAAAATAAAAATAAAAATAAAAATGTCAAAATTGGTTAGAAAGAAGCGGAAAAGGAGGTTAAAAGCAATTACCTTGGAATTTGCAGAAGTTGTGAAAGAAGGATAGGTGCGCTATAATTTGAAAGAATCAAAGGTGATAAGGACCAAAACACCCAAATTTTCTCAAACAAGACTAGATCAAGATAGAAAGAATAAGGAAACATGGAAGAGAGAGAATTTTGAGCATACGCCGAGATCTGTTAGTGTGAATTTTGAGGGAATTTCCAATCTTTCTATTGTATCTCTAAATTTTGTCTTATATTTTGACATTATAGTTATTCAAACTCTTGTAGCATATGAAGATCATTCTGTTACACAAAAATATTGTCACCATGATTATTTGCAGTCAGTATGGGTCTATCATCACTTGTACTGTCCTCCTAAGCAAGTCTTAGACCTCAGCTCTTCAAGTCAAGCTTTGAAAATGGGAGAAAGTCTTTGAAAATCAATGAAACTCTGTTTCGCACTTTCTCTCACTGTCACCTGCGGTCCCGCACCTTCTGTTTACAAAAACTGCGGACCTGCCCGCTCTGTCCTTAACGGTGTGGGTGCGGACCCCTGTGAAAGTCAAAAGGTGCAAGTTTTATCTTAAAAAACTCACTTTGGGTTAATTCTAGAGGATTCTAGAAGGAATTTTGACGTGGATTGTTCGCTCTGAGGTGGTTCATGCATCCCAAAAGAGAAGGAGCTAATCCCTTGATGAGAGGAGCTATCCCTTTGAAGGAGGGCTTTATCCCTTTGAAGGAGGACCTAGTAACCTCCCTCCATTGCACTATAAATACAGGCATTGGGCTGGTTGCTGAAGAGGTTAGAAGCTGAACATTTTTGAGGGTAAATGCTGGTGAAATCAAGACTTCCTAGTTGAGCTTAATAGGAGAGATCACATACCTTTTTGGCTTCATTGGGGAGTGAGTGAAACTTGTCAAAGTAGAGGAGACTTCTTGCTGGACCTTGGGAGGAGCTTGTACAGCGTCAAGGCAAAGGTTGTAAAGTTCTTCTTCTTTTGAATTAATACAATCAAACTCATTTTTCTCAACAAGTATCTCATGTTATTTGTTTCATGGACTCCTTGACTTTCATGTTAAATATGTTTTATGATATTGGCTTTTCAGGTGCTATTTAATTTGTTTGCCTTGTTTGTGTTTGCAAATTCTCGACAAAGGAACTCATTTGGATCGAAGGAGCGAGGGCATCCACAAACTTGCATTGGACCTAAGGTAGCCCTAAAAACACTTGTTTGCCATTGTTTATTAAAGCATATTTAGAGAAAGATAGTGTCTGGTTGGTTTGCTTGTCATTAGGTCTTCTTTAGATTCTAGGAAGGTCTATTTGTCCGCGAGATCGACTTATTCCGTGTGACAAAATGGCGACTCCACTGGGGAACTTGATTGTTTTCCTTATTTTTACTTTGACCTGAGAAACTGTGTTTTTGTTTCTGTTTTTGGCTTGTTGTGTGTAAAATTGGGTAGAGTTTGTAGATCCAGGGTTATTTTTTGTTTTTCATAGCTTTGGGAGAGGACCGCACCCTAGCCGTTTGACACAGTGCGTACCTATCTGCACCTTTGCTTTTAGCACAGAGTGGGACCGCACCTGTTTCAACTGTGGGCCTGCGGACCCTGTCAAAATTTTGAAAAGCCTAAGATTTCCTTTGTTAGTCAGCTTAGTTTTTGTTTAGAAATTGTTATCCACTGCGCAGACCTGCATATAACTTGTCAGAAGCTTTCCTTAGTTTGATCTCATTAGTGTTAGGGTTTTAGGTGAAATTCCTAGGAGTTTTTCTTGTTGGGTTTGTTTTTAATTTTGGTTGTGTAGTGGCTCTGAGCTTAGAAGCTGTAGGGACTTCAGATCACCTTAGTGTCTACTAGTCTTCTTATGAGTCTGACCATTTATGAAATCTCCCCTTGTTGAGGAATCCGCTTTGAGTTTTCTCTTTACAAAACTTCGAAAAACTTGTGTTTAAAAGTTTGGATTTTCATTTTCAAAAAGAAAACAAAATTGGTTGTTCTTGAATTATTTGTGATTCTGCATAAATTGGTCCTTAGCTTACATCTAGCTAAGTAAAACATCCTTAAAAAAGACATCTAGTAGGCTTTGACTTCAAATAGGTTTTTATAGTTTATAGATCTCAAAGTTACCATTTTCATTAGTTTTGAGTGTTTTATAAGAAAATATAAAAAATCTCTTTTGAAAAAAAAATTTGTTTTGTAATGTTTGAGTGCTTTGAAATGAAAAAGGGAAACTTTTGTGAAATAACTAGTTGTCTCGTTTTGAGTGCATTGCAAAAGGCAAAAGCTCTTCTTTTAATTTATGTCTTAAGAAGGATTTGTGTTTACAAAAGTATTTGCATTCCCAAACTCTTTCTTAGTTTAGAAGTTCATCGAAGAGAAAAAGATTGTTTAAATCATCTTAGGTGCATTTTTAGTGATTTTGAGTCGATTCTTCATACCACGAGTTTCATCTCTGCACCTTTTGACTTAAACAAAAACCAATAAAAAATAACGCTTAAAGTAAAATTCATCTAGTAACATTTTTATGTCTAGGGCTCTGATACACCAACTTATCTTAGGCTAGTGTCTTCGAGTAGGAGAGTAATTAACTCTCCAAGACAGTAAAAACAAACAAGTAGCTGTATCTTGTGGTAGGGAAGAAATCCAATTGTTGCATTTATGCTCTGGGAAAGCTCCTCTTAAAGGAGAAGCACGAGATCATGTCCGAACTAGTGTGGGAATCAATCCTTCCTCATTGGGAACGACGCCAGATATTCACATATTAAAAACGGTAAACCTCGAATTAACCATTGTCGAGGAGCCTGGGGTCACTTGTTGGTAAACCTTGGATTATGTCAAGGAGCCTTCAAGGGGATTGAGCTTGCTACTCTGCCCTTGCGTGCGTATCGGATCGTAGACTGTTCCCACAGGTATATTTGTTTCAGTTGGTAACCTTAGTGGCCATATTCTTTAGGATTCTTCCTAAGGTGACAGTGGTGGGAAGATCCCACTGTACCTGGAGCAGACGTCGGCTAGACTCACTTGGATTTTCTGGGGGGTTCTCTTCACTCGAGACGGTTAAGTGGAGGAACTTGTGCCAGTCTATTCATTAAGAAGGTTGTCGGGGTAACTGTTCCAACCGCCATTTCTGTATTGAACTCTGCGACTTTGGATTTCATCACCAACTAGTGTTTTCAGTACGGAAAGTTACTGTTTGTGTGTGTTTGATCTCCTAGATTCTTTAGGCGTGTGATTCAAATTTGTTTGGTTCTTTAGAGACTTTAGGTGCTTTTCATTGAGATTTTACTTTGTTTGCGTGTGAAGTAGTTAAAAGCTTTTAATTGTGGCTGAATTAGCAAGGCAGTCCCGTAGACTTCGGGGCCAACCTCCTGAGGAAGTACCGAGCCAGCTTCAAGGCTTGAAAGTCCTCGTAACTCCTAGAGACAGTAGAGTTGGGTCACCTGAAGAAGGAGAATCTTCTTTGATAGTACATCCTGATTTTCAACCGTTAGTGGCAGATTATAATCCACAGTCAGTGTCTGTTTCTGAAGTTACTGGTAGCTTTTCATCTACTAGTGATATAGGTGAGGAACCTGAAATATCCGAGCCTGAAAGTGAATTTGCTGCTACTCCGACATCGGGGTTTGTTTCTCCAACTTCTAGTGGTCCTGGTTCACCTAGGGTAGAAAGAGTAATCACCCAAGATCTTCCTTCTAGACTTATTGCTATTGAAGAACTTGCTACTCCGGAAGAAGAAGTAGGCATCCCTATCCCTAAAAATCAACCTGTTATTGAGCTAAGGGAGCGTGAATCAATTTTTTACAGTCCACCTAGGAGCAGTACTTGGTATCTTTCTTTGACTAATTTCTTAGAAAACCCAGGGTTAAGTTTTTTCACCACCTCGTGCTCCTTATCACCCAACACCTAGAGGTTATTATCCTTCGTTAAATATGTCGAATCAATCATCCATGTTTACTCAATCACCTGAATCCTTTTTGTACGACGGTCCTTCTGTTCCCTCTGGGTATCAGTCCCTTTCTGGTACTTTTTCGGGAGCATCTCCTCAACCCATTGAGCAAGGGTTATTAACTGGAAGCAATGGTACTAAGCCGTTGAGCGTAGAGGACATTCTTATGATGTCAAGTTCTATTCCCAATCCTCAACCTCAAGGTGGCCAGTTACTGCCTGGGGGGCAGCCTCAATTCTCGCCTGGGGGGAAACCTCAAGGTACACAATTTGCATCTGAGGGGCAACCTCAAGGACAGTACATACCTACAGGACAGTACGTTCCTCAAGGTCAACCCCAGACTCAATATGTACCCCAAGGTCAACCCCAATATCGATTTATACCTCAAGGTCAACCCCAGTATCAGTACGTGCCTCAAGGGTATCAACCCCAAGGTCAGTACTCGAACCAAGGTTTCCAACCACCCTCCGGTCAAACGTATGTTCAAGGAACGAGAAATATACCTTTAAATTATCAATCCTACCCTCAACCCGGTTATGGTCCTTAGTATTCTCCACCTATTATGGGTCAGTACCCCGGAATGAATATAGTGTGGGATCCATCGCAAACTCAACAGGTGTTGCAGCCAAATGTACAGTTGTCATCTCAAACTGGACAACCCTTAGTTTCTGGTACACCCCAACAACCAGTCCAGTCTAACATTCAAACTTCTGTACCTTCGGTAGTTTCTGAGCCTGGGCCTAGTACACCTTGTACTCCACCTCAAACGACTGCTACAACTGCTGCAACATCTGTTCAATCTACCCCACCTACTTCTGGAGTATCGACAGCTCCGGTTTCTACTGTTCCTGTATCTACTCCTCAGACATCTTTACCACCGTCTGGATCTACGATTCAAACTTTGGTTCAGATGCCTGTAGGACAACCTGGTTCAAGTACGGTTGTCACAAGTCAACCACAATTTACTTATCAACCGTACCAGGGACAGTACCAATTCGGTCCTGCTGTGCAACAGCCAGTCTATTAGTATCAACCGTACCCTGGGTACACTTATCAACAACCTCAACAACCCCAGTACGGTCCGGTTAATCCTGGTTTTCCGGGAGGATACAATATCCCAAACGCAATTCCTATTCCTAGTTATCTTGGATATCCTCCTCCTGGGGCTGGTCTCATGACCCAGAGTTTTAGGGATCCTAATCGGAAGTTACCGTTTATCGCAACTTTGGACTTACCTGACTTATCGCGCCTAACGAACGATCCCATTAATTATCTTCCGTTTTGGCCGCCAATGCCGAATAAGTTGCCTAGTGACATTCCTAAGTTCGAAGGTAAATCAGGAGAGGACCCGTCGAACCATGTGATGACTTACCACCTCTGGTGTGCGTCTAACTCCATTTCAGATGATTCAATCCATCTTAGACTTTTCCAGCGCACTCTAATTGGTCTCGCGGCCAAGTGGTACATTGAGTTACCGCGAGGCACTTTTTATAATTTTAGTCAGTTAGCTACCTCGTTTTTAACTCATTTTCAGTTGCCAGTCCGATATGAAAATGGCATGGAATTGTTAACTTCGTTAAAACAATCGACATCCACTTAAATTTCATATCATATTCATGAGTGGAGACGTCGACGGTGTTTAGTGAAGGTATTTATTCCGGATCAGATCTTGGCCGAGTGGTTTGTAAAATCTTTGTTGCCAAAGATCACTGAAGATGTAGCTAAAGCCGGAGTTGTTACTGAGGAGCAAGTAATTGCTCAAGCACAGTACCTTGACTTGGTCTATACTCAGTTAGGTACGTTACACGAGAAAATCCCCGATCTTCCCAAACAAAATCAAATCGCTGCAGCTCCTTCGGGATCTCATGCTGCCGATGGTATGATTGGCACGGTTAACACTAAAAGTAAGAAGAAATCTTCCAAGAATTCTTCTCCTATCATAACTTTGCCTGATTCCCCAACAGGAGATTCTTCTGCAGAGATTTCCGCCGATATTCACGTTGTAGAGTCATCTACAGCCAAATCAAAATCCGGTGGGAAGAAGAAAGGAAAGAAGAAGAATAAAACGGACAAAAGTTCAAAGGAGAAACCTGAAAAGGTGGAAGCCAATGATGAAAAGCACAAACCTCGTTATCCTTCTCTCATTTGTGACGATGAACATTTTACAAGAGACTCCCCTCATCGTGCAGAGGTTGCGAAGATTGTCAAAGGTTCCCAAACTCCTGCTGTTTTGAAGGATCCTTTTCCAGCTCAAGACAGTAAGTTGATAGGTTCGTCCTCGAGTGCCAACGAGGAACCCATACTGATGATGTCCCATGTTAGGATTGCGACTCGATTGCAAGATTATGGTAGTAAAAGTCCTGTTGATGGTAAAGAAGCAGAATCTTCTCATTCTAATCCATCAACCTCAGCTCTCGGTTCCGATCCACTACAGATCGAGAAACCTAATCCAGACTTGATAATAAAACCGCCCGCCAAGGGTATACTTCGAAAGTCAGCTTTCAATCCACATGTGAGAGTGGCTCAGAATTATAACATTGTTGAGGATTTAGCTGTTTCACCCTCAGCAATGTTGGCTTTGGAAGTGCTGCAATCATGTCCATTACAACGTAAATTACTTTTGTCAGCTATAGGAGCTGTTGATGTTCAGGACTCGAATCTAATAATTTTCGATCTAGAAAATAGTACACCGCATTTGCCTCATCAAATGGCTTTCCAGATTCTAGTGATAGTAAAAAACATGCCTATTCATTAGACTGTAATTGATGAGGGAGCCTCAACGTGTATTATGTCGATACAGTGTTGGAGATCACTTGGTTCTCCTTCGCTAAACCAATCCCCGACGATTCTAAAGGTATTTGATGGCTGTGGGTTTCATCCTTTTGGCATTCTATAGGATTTGCCTATAGGGGTTGAAGGAAAAACCGTTAGTCTAGATGTGGAGGTGGTTGATGCCCCTCTAGATTACAACCTTCTCTTGGGTCGAAGTTGGTCTTACGCTCTGACAGCGGTCATTTCATCGGTCTTTCGAGTAATAAAGTTTCCACATAATGGAAAGATCGTAACAATAGACCAGCTGGCTTACTTTTCATCCGACCCAGCCTCTTCACAAAGTATTCAGCATGGTGGTAAAATGACTATCCCATATAAGGATGTTGGAGTAGGATTAGTTAAAGATGCCGGTTTATTGGGAACTTTTCCTTTTCCTCCGATCAACGCATCGTCTTCATTTGCAACCATTCATATGATTACATCAGACACCATTGTTTATGATGATCCTTGGATCATTCCTTTTGAATCTGAGATAGACTCATTGGGTGATGTCATGCCTTTGAGTCCATATGAAATCACATATGAGGTTGTGCAATCGTTTACCGACCCATCTTCAACCGAAAATGACTTCATGAATGTGGTCTGTGAGGAATCACTTTTCACATCAAGCTCGAATTTAATCACGTTTCCTGAACTTGTTCACTCTGACGAGCAAATTCGCGAAATCCTATGTGTAGATGATTTACCATGGGAAGATCTCCATCACAGATCTTAGTTTTTACCCGAGAATGATCATTTTGAAAATGATTTCTCATCAATTTTTTTGACTGAATATGTCAAGGAACCTCAGAATCCCATGAAACATCCCGATTCAGAGTTAAATTTGGGAAACATCTCTCGAACTATTCCTATTGACATTTCGGTTAAGCCTGGAATTGTTGAGAACATTCATATAGGTGCCTCGTGTACAGATGACGAAATTCAGATATATAAGGCCCTATTTCAAGAACTCCGCGACGTGTTTGCCTGGTCCTATGAGGAAATGCTAGGAATTGATCCCGTGATTGTTGTTCATGAGATCAAGACTTACCCGGAAGCTAAACCCGTCCGGAAACGCTTGCGTCAGATTCACCCACGAAAAGCTGCTGCAATTAAAGCAGAAGTTGAAAAATTATTGAAAGCATGTTTCAGTTATCCGATCCCGTTAACAGATTGGGTATCGAATATTGTTCTGGTTAACAAAAAGCAGGGAACAATAAGAATATGCATCGATTATAGGGACATTAATCGAGCCTGTCCAAAGGACAATTACCCAACTCCCTATATCGATCAAATTATTGATGATTGTGCCGGCAGCGAAATATTCTCCTTCATGGATGGTTTTTCCGGATACAATCAAATCAATATTCTACCTGCCGATCAACCAAAAACGGCTTTCATTTGTCCATGGGGGACATTTTCTTATTGCAAGTTACCTTTTGGGCTTAAGAATGCTGGAGCAACTTTTCAAAGGGTGATGTCTTATGCGTTTCATGACATCAAGCACATTGTGCAACCCTATCTCGATGACTTGCCTGCTCATTCATTACATCGAGCTGATCACCTCGTCCATTTACGAGCAACATTTATGAGGTGTAGGCATTATCGGATTCGGTTGAACCCACATAAATGTGTCTTCTGTATAGAAACGGGTCGATTGCTGGGGTTTGTAGTTTCGAAAGCTAGCATTCGCGTTGATCCCTCGAAGATCGAAGCTATCATCAAATTGCCTCCTCCTTTGAGTCTTCGCCAACTTCAAAGTTTGCAAGGGAAAGCAAACTTTTTACGATGATTCATTCCTAACTACGTCGAGGGTACAAAGGGTTTTACCCGGTTGTTGAAGTAGAATACTCCATTCTATTGGAATGAGATAGCTCAGAAATCTTTTGATGCACTTAAACACACGTTGACCCATGCATCGTTATTGCATCCTCCCAACTACAACCAGGATTACTTCTTGTATCTCGCCACCTCTCATTCCACCATTGGAATGGTTTTAGTTCAGGAAGATGAATTCGGCACTGAACATGTGATATATTACCTTAGTCGAACTTTAAATCCAACTAAGCTAAAATACTCACATGTGGAGAAATTGGCATTGGCAGCTGTTCAAGCTGTCCAACGTTTTCATCACTACATTTTACTACATAAAACTACAGTAATTTCGGATTGCAACCCTATGATCTACATTTTGACCAAGAAATTGCTAGGGGCAAGTAATCTAAATGGATTGTTATCCTGTAGGAGTTCGACTTGGAATTCAAAAAATCCAAGTCTAAGAAATCTTTAGTTTTTGCGGAGTTAATTTGTGACTTCCCGCGTGCTGACACGGAAACTGTGGCGGAGGAGCCCATTGCGGACGAATCCTTGTTTCTAATCAGCACTTTAGATCCGTGGTATGGGGATATCATCATTTATCTCCAGACCCAATCCTTTCGGCCAGAAATTTCAAGGTTAGAACGTCGAAAAATTCGATTCCAGTCCCAACAATTTAGGATTATTGGAGATACTCTTTATCGCCGTGGGGCGGACTCTATGTTTTGACGTTGCTTAACTCACGAAGAAGCTGAAAGGGTTCTAAATGGCTGTCACTCTGGAGCGTGTGGCGGTCATATGTCTGGGTATGCACAACCCAAAATATATTACGCGCTGGCTACTTCTGGCCGTCTTTATTTAGAGATTGTATTACGGCAGTCCGAAAATGCCACAACTGCCAAATTTTTGATCGAAAGATGCGCGCTCCACCTGCTCCTCTCCACCCTATAATTGTCTTTGGTCCTTTTGCCAAATGGGGTATCAATTTTATTACATGTAACCCTCGCTCGGCCGGGGGGCATGCGTATATCATCCTTGCGGTAGATTATTTTACCAAGTGGGCCGAGGCGATGCCTAAATTTGAGGCAAATGGCAAGACAGCTGCAATTTTCGTGTTCAATCATATAAATGCTAGGTTTGGTGTCCCGCAAGCGATAATCACTGATCATGGGCGTCATTTTCGAAACATTGTGATGACCGAACTTACAGGCTAGCTTGGTTTACATCACGATAGTTCAACCCCTTATTATCCACAAGCTAATGGTCTGGTTGAATCCATCAACAAAGTTTTAGTTATCATGATCCGATGAATCATTGGGATTCATCGGTCGAATTGGCATAACATGCTATTTTCAGTGCTTTGGGCGTATCGAACTTCAGTGAAAACATCAATAGGGTTCACTCCTTTCCAACTAGTATATGGTTTGGAAGCTGTGTTACCCATTGAATGCAAAATCCCGTCACTGCAAATGGCCATAGAGTTACTTCCAGCCACTTCTGAAGAGGAAAAGCATTTGTTATACTTGGCTCAATTAGATGAGAATCGACATGATACTGCATTGGCGATTGAGACTCACGCAAAACGCATGAAAGCTCAGTATGATCGAAATGTGACCCCTCGAAATTTTTCGGAAGGAGATCTAGTTTTAGTTTATGATCAAGCTAATGATAAATTAAGCGCTGGAAAATTCGTTCCTATGTGGCATGGTCCCTATGTTGTCAAGCGAAAGCTAGCAAAAGGGGCCTATGAATTGGTAGACTTTGACGGGGACTCTCTGGGTAAACCCAGAAATGGTCTTTAGTTGAAGAGGTATTATGCTTAAAGAATAGGTATGGATATTTTTAGTTAGGATAGTTTTTCTTTCTAGCTGGTGTGTTTTAGTTTAAACAGTGTGCTTAGCTTAGAGAGTGTTTTTTCGTCATTATTCCTGCTTATCTTGGTTTTACTCTTGATATTGCAGATGTCGATGCCTCTCCAAACATACATTGGTTTCGCTGATGGTGCTTGTCGTAATACAAGGAACATTTCTTCCGCAGCTTGGGTTATCTATTCGCCCTCTGACAAGTTAGTAGCTATGCATGGGGTAAGCCTCGGTCAAACAACGAACAACATTGCCGAGTATAGTGCAGTGATTGAGTTATTATCTGAATCTATTTCATTTGGGATTCAGAGTTTGATAGTGAGGTTAGATTCTTAACTCGTTGTATTACATCTTAATAGAGTGTATGCCATTAGAAATCTAGTGTTATTAAGATTATTTTTGAGAGTTCATCTCTTGGAACGTGAATTTGATTATATTGAATATCAGCATATTCCAAGATCTTTAAATACATTAGGAGATGCAATTGCTTCTTGAATGTTAAATAGACATTTGCAATAATCATACATGTAAATTTAAAACCATTTCATAACATGATTTACAAGATAAGCCGGTAATAGTGATATATATATAGGAGTGTGTCAAAAAATACATCGTCCTCGATCATAGGTTGAAAACAGCTTATGATCGGCAAAAATGATAAGTACAAAAAACAAAAATGTCATATGTGCCCACAATAGGCGATCATCCTATCACTGGTGATGATCTCTATAAGAAACCACTGCATAGGCCACCTTGCAAAGGAACCTCCTAAAAGGTCCCGGGACCCCAATCACATAGCACTGAAGTTGACGAGAAATGTCATCTATAGTGGTCTCCGGAATATCTCCTGTCAAGCGCTCGAGATGACCCTCCAACTCGGCCAAAACCTCTGTTGATTCGTCCTGTGGGGCTGGCGCGGGTGCAACTGGTTGTTTCCTCTCGTAAGGCCGGAGAGCGGCTGGTCGCTGTGGACCCACATCTGCATTTCAAATTTTTGCTATCAGTTTTGAGATGATGGAAAAATAAAAGAAAAAATTAAAATAGGAAAAATGTTGAAAATGATTTTACCTGAATCGTCCCACTACTCTCCTGGTGGAAGAACCATGTCTGGGTCACCACAAAAATCTTTCCCAGCGTAAGGGAAGTCCTGAATAGAAAAGACCTGGTTTTCCAGCCATTGGAAATACTCAGGTTTGAATCGAGCAACCTCTGTCCTCTCGTCCAGGTGACGGGCCATAACTGCGACCCATCGCATCAGTTTGGGCTTTTGAGGAAGCCCAGCTCCAACAGTAAGGTGTTGCGGGATCAGCATAGGAACCCTCTCTAGGCCAAAACTCACAACCAAAGCCCCATAACCAAAGGTCTTTAGTTGTCCGTTTTTGGCCCTGGTCAGTTGGCCTTTCAGATTGGCCAACACGGCATCGCACCAGTTGAAGATGGTGCCTCGAAAGCAATCAACTGCCATACGCATCTGGGATCCGGTGGCAATATGTAATGCGGCAGCCCCGCAAAGTCTGGTGACAGTAAACGCAATCACCATGAGTTCAGGACGGGATATGGTCTTTATGTCTATCCCTTTGTCTCTAGCCTGGCTGTTGCAGTACTCTAGCCTGAGGCTATCGACAGACTGGCCACCTGGCCTAGCCCCAAACAGAGTCAAGTCTTCGCCTCTCTTAGGCAAACCAGTCAAGAAATATATGTCCGCCAGCTCGATTTCGAGTTGGTGGCCACCAATGAAGAATCATTGGTCCTGTATGCTCCATCTGTCAACCAACCACTGTAAGAAATCCACCTGAGCCCTCATGCCAAGAATGGTCCAGAATTTGTACAAGCCGCACACCCTCAAAGCATCAAGTGAAGGCTGATGATTCCATGCGGCAACATCCATGTCCTTATGCTCTCGTTCACGCCAATCTAGCATGATGTACTCTCTACATCAAGGATAAGGATAAATTAAATTGCTAGAAATTATTTTGATTGGTCCATTTTTGAGAATTTTTGGGTTAAAAACACTTGCGACGGGGACCGCACCCTCCGGGTTAGACACAGTGTGTGGGACTGCACCTTGTCTACGTGGAAGGTGTGGACCCCGAGCTTTTTCCCAATGGAGAAAAAGTCGGGGTCCGCAGGCCAGTAGTGGTAAACCTGCGGGCCCCCGCGCGCGGGTTTTATGCCTAAAAACCCTCCCAAAAATGAAATAAATGACTAAAACAAAAAATCAAACGGTTAAAAATGAAGAGTAGGATGATGTGGATTACCTGGAGAAGACGACGTTCGATTCCGACGGTTGGATTTTCCGCAATCTTCACGGGAAGTTTTCTGAGCAAAAGCACTATTTTCTCACCCAAAACTCAAACGGTAAAAATGAATTGACGAAGGCCCTTTTTATAAGTTTTTTGAGTAAATAAATTGCAAATTTGTTTATGTTTCACTTTGGAAAGGTATTTTTGCGACATTTTTATCCATTTCAAACAGGTATGAGTAATGTTTGTGTTTTTGTGCAGGATAACGGATTATTCAGGCAAAATCTATCGTTTTCGACGAAAAAAAAATTTAGAGTCATCTTTAAGCCCTTTTCTGACTCCTGAAACATGAAAATATTGCCGAGTGTTTCTTTTAAACTCGTTAAAATAGAATTAAAGATGGTCTACTTACAGCGCTTTTCCGACCGTAAAAACATGAAAAGATTGCCGAATTTTTGTCGTTTCAAATTCGATATTGGTTATAAAACGACGTGTCGTTGATCTCTTTTTTACTTTTTCAGATCAAAGGCACTAATGACGAAAAGTACTCCTTGGTCGTAAAATATCAAGCGATTCTCTCAAGTATTATTTTATACTTTTTCGGGCTTGGGAGACACAAATTTACGAAAAAGGTCAACCCTGGAGTCTTCTTAAGTTTTTTCAGACTCTCTAAAATTGAAAAACGCTGAGTTTCTCCTATACTGGACTCGTTAAAATTTCACAGTAAAGGACCTGTTCAATTACAAACAGGAACGAACCACTCCTTCTTAGGGTTCGAATTTAAACTAAGTTGGACTCATCCGAAGGATGAGCTTATAATCAAGCAAATGTTATCCTCCTCAAGCTTGTCAAAAATAAAGAGGTACTTGCCAGAATTGGTGGGGGAAAAGAGAGAAAAATAAGCCTGTTTGTCATACTTTGTAACCACTCTTGAACACGACACTTTTATTCACCTGGGTTGGGAAATCCTTTGCCTAACAGTTGATCAAACCACATTGAAAGTCTTCAGCCAGTTTCTGGGTATTAACTTTGGGTCAATTGTCACCAAGCCATCTGTCGTGTCGTTATGTGTTCAAGAGGTCACTGCCAATAAGCCATTCATCTGCAAAATATCTGTCATTCATCTTGACCATCCCTGAGTCAGTCCTTGCAACTAAATTTCTTTGACTTGAACTATGATTTCGTGTTGTGGGCTTGCCTACGACGGATCGCTTTCTATCGACTTCAGCTTATTATCTAGAAAGATGATCTAGAAATCGTCAGTACCTTGAGATCTGCATGCCTCAATGGTAGGTTTCTCGCCTTTGATGACAGGTTGCATCATTGACCTTCGATCAAAGGATTCCGTGACATGTTCGACATCAACACATTTATTCGCATCTCATGGATTGTACTGGGTACTTTGAGAGCCATTGACATCACTGGTGGTTTCTCTCACACTTGTTAACAGTTTACATCATTGACTGGTAATCAAGTGGTTTCTACCATGTTCGACATCAACACATTCATTCACATGGATAGAATCGTACTGTTTCGGGAAGTAGAAATGAAGACCCTGGATCTAGTTTCCACAATCCAGGCTGCGAGGAATTTTGTATTCATTATATAATGGACTATTCATAAACAGATGGTTGCGTCCATACTATGTCCACATGAGTCTATACTTTTGATGTTTTACAAGATCATTCCTATATTAGTAGTAGTTAGTTTTTCTAGTCAGTTTTGATCTGAGTATGGGAATGCCTACCTCTGTGATGATATGGTCTTATATATATCTTGCATTGAATGTTTTTACAGGTTCCAACCGGGCTCTCCACAAGATGATCCTCGAAATGATAAAGTACTTCACTCTTCCTAAATGATCAATGAAATCCTCATCTACTACAGACTTCGCACTTTAGGGGGCAATCTGTTACACAAAAATATCGTCACCATGATTATTTGCAGTCAGTATGGGTCTATCATCACTTGTACTGTCCTCCTAAGCAAGTCTCAGACCTTAGCTCTTCAAGTCAAGCTTTGAAAATGGGAGAAAGACTTTGAAAATCAATGAAACTCTGGTTCTGCACTTTCTCTCACTGTCACCTGCGGTCTCGCACCTTCTGTTTACAAAAACTGCGGACCTGCCCGCTCTGTCCCTAACGGTGTGGGTGCGGACCCCTGTGAAAGTCAAAAGGTGCAAGTTTTATCTTAAAAAACTCACTTTGGGTTAATTCTAGAGGATTCTAGAAGGAATTTTGACATGGATTGTTAGCTCTGAGGTGGTTCATGCATCCCAAAAGAGAAGGAGCTAATCCCTTGATGAGAGGAGCTATCCCTTTGAAGGAGGACCTAGTAACCTCCCTCCATTGCACTATAAATATAGGCATTGGGCTGGTTGCTGAAGAGGTTAGAAGCTGAACATTTTTGAGGGTAAATGCTGGTGAAATCAATACTTCCTAGTTGAGCTTAATAGGAGAGATCACATACCTTTTTGGCTTCATTGGGGAGTGAGTGAAACTTGTCAAAGTAGAGGAGACTTCTTGCTGTACCCTGGGAGGAGCTTGTACAGCGTCAAGGCAAAGGTTGTAAAGTTCTTCTTCTTTTGAATTAATACAATCAAACTCATTTTTCTCAACAAGTATCTCATGTTATTTGTTTCATGGACTCCTTGACTTTCATGTTAAATATGTTTTATGATATTGGCTTTTCAGGTGCTATTTAATTTGTTTGCCTTGTTTGTGTTTGCAGATTCGCGACAAAGGAGCTCATTTGGATCGAAGGATCGAGGGCATCCACAAACTTGCGTTGGACCTAAGTTAGGCCCTAAAAACACTTCTTTGCCATTGTTTATTAAAGCATATTTAGAGAAAGATAGTGTCTGGTTGGTTTGCTTGTCATTAGGTCTTCTTTAGATTCTAGGAAGGTCTATCTTTTCCGCAAGATCGACTTATTCCGTGTGACACATTCTATAATGTAATGATATGGTTGGTGATGGAAATAAGTGTTGTAGGAAATGTATATATGTATTTATGGTTATGGTTTATTTGGCCCCTTAAAATTTTAAGATTATGGTTTTTAATTCTTTCTGTTGTTTCCAATTGTATAATGTTTTTGTTCTCTTATGGATTGTAATGAATATATTAATGAGATATATGATATAATATTTTCATAATGAGTCATTTGTTAAATAATTCCTCAATCTTGTTCTATGATCCCTTATCGTTTTGTTAAGTCTTGGCATGCCTTGGGTGAGGCACTTATATTTTCAAGAGAGGTGAAAATGATGACAAATAGCTAGACTACGATGGACTACTTTGTTGGCACCCTGTGTCCGAAACCAGGATCTTGCTCTTTAAAAATTTGAGCCAATAAATGGTTATGTTTCCAGGACTTAAAGTACTTTGAAGGGAACTAGATGATGGTATCGATGATCCTTAGTGGATATCTTCAAGACTAGTGGCATGAGAAAATTTAATGGTTTATTTTACACCAAGAACAATTGCGGAAAAGCAATTTATAGTGGGTAAAAGAGGCATATTTGTATGCATAACCTGCTTACGACCAATACAAGATATTCTTATGTAGGTTCCCTGAGGAATGTCATAACTAGTTGCGTCAGTTGTAGATTAAAGGAGGGGATGGAAATCATATTAGACTCTATTGTACTTGGATTACTAATGGTCTAGCTGAGCTGCATAAATTAGATATTGAGTTGATGAGGGTGTTAGTCTAATTTATTGAGGTAAATTAGAGTATATATTTTACTTATCAATCTGGGTTGGTAAACTTAGAAGCAAACCAAAGTATATGGAATCTTAGATTAAACTAGTGTAGGAAGTAGTTGTTTAGATGAAAATAATGGAAATGCATATTACAAATATAAAATTACTGAAAAGAAAGCATTGAAATTTTAATCTAGAAGCAAGAGTGTAATGAGTCTTTGTGGAGCATAGCCAACGAGGAAGAGGCTCTAACTTAGAGGTCTTGGTTTTCCTTCCTCATTATCCTTATTCCAACAAGATCAGTTCCACCATAAAGCATAACATAACCAAATCAAGAAAGTAGTAAAGACACAATTTCCAGTTCAATTCTTAATCTAGAAGGAAGAGGATCTAACTTAGATGCCTTGGTTGAACTTCCCTACTTAAACCAATTACTGAAAGGAAATAATAACCAAATCAAGAAAGAAGTAAAGATTAAATGCATAAACACAATTTCTAGTTCAATTCTTAATCAAGAAGGAAGAGGATCTAACTTAGATGCCTTGGTTGACCTTCCCTACTTAAACCAATTACTGAAAGGAAATCATTCAAAAACATAAATGAACATGGCATATAACTAATCTATTCAGAAAATATTCACAAGAAATTATAAAGGAAACAAAAATCTAAAATATTCACAATTATACACAAAATTACACTGCATTGTATGTAGCTCACAATGGGGGCCCTCTGCCCTTGCTTGGTACACTTGAAACCATAACAACAATAGATCTTAAATCACATACCACAACAAGAACAACAAGAAAATAGAATACAATTTCTTCAAATTATATTCAAATATAGAGAAGTCTCAATAGTCATAATACATGTTCATAGTTGCTAAATAGTTATGCTTAAATAAGCCAAATGTATAACAAACTCAACTAAAATAGTTGTAACAACCTATAAGATTCCTAATCCATCTAATCAGGTCGATCAAATCCCTTTTGTTGCAAAAAATATTGTAGGAGCCCGCTAAATCACAAAACTACCACTTAAATCAGGGGATTTTCTGGGTGACTGGTCAAGTTTGACCAACTTTGACTGGGTTTGTTCTGACTCATTTGGACTGTGCCAATAGGAGTCTGTCCATCCTTGGTTCCCATATTTCTTGAATATATATTTATTTTCCATCCATATGTCCTGCACATACGACTTCAATGGAGCCATTACAGGAAATTTTGTTCTAGTCAAAAATAATTTTTAATACCCAATTTTTACTAAAAAATCTAAAAAATTAAAAGACATAATTATTTTGCCTTAATGTGAAAAAATAGGAAAAAATATAGAAAATATGATTGTGATATGATGGTAAGGGATGATAAATAGATGGATTATGCATGGTGGAAAAGGGTCGAAATTGAGGGTCAACAGAGGGATGTTGACTTTGGGTTGCAAGCAACTCTATAAAGTTACATCATTGAATGTTACATGGAAGACCATTTATCTTTTTATAAAGCCGGAGTTTTGTTTAAGTATGGATTGAGGGGAACATTTTTGAAGCAAATCCATCTCTGGATTAAAATTATAATGTTGGAAGAAGACCTATTATTGTTTCAAGAACACAATATAGCAACTTAAAACTATAAGTAATGGGGGTAGGATCTAGGGGAGAGATTTTTCCTAGTTGCGGAAGATGAAGATATTGTTGCGATAGATGTAGATGAGTCACAGAGGGTTGAATATTTAAGGGCACAAATAAGGGTGCATAGAGATTATGAATGGCAAGAGCATACATTGCATGAAATCTAAAAACGATAGAGAGTTACACTAAATAGGAGATGTGTTGAATAGTCCAAGGTTGCATATAGGAGGACCAAGCAATGCAGAGTTGCATCATGTAGGAGATAGTAGAGGTGCAAGTTCTAGCCAAATAGGAGGTGCTAGAAGCAATGTCATTAGACACATGAAGGGAACTAATGGAGATCTCCATGAATTAGAAGGAATGAAGATGCTATATGAATCGAGATCTTCAGTTGAGTTAATGAACCAGAGTACCCCTCCTGATGAAGAAATGCATTTTGTGATGAGGTGACTATTTTTTGAGGATGTTGCATCCCCTATAAGTAATACCTCATTGGTAAAAAACAACGCTAGATCCTTCCCAAACCTCCTTGTGGCACTCTATCAAAATCCTACTCATTTTATTTCAAAGTTATTTAAGACTATAAAAGTTCGAAATGTTTATAGTACATATATGACTGGTGCTTCTAGTGGTGTTGATAGTTCTCAATCGAGTTTTTTAGGATATTCACGATAGGGTTCATAAGGATTAAAACTATTATCGCATGGTTAGCATACAATGGTTGGTAACATAATGATATCATTCACTCTTTACCATAACTTTTCAGGACAAGGGAATGAGGATGTTGAGTAGCACTGGTATTTGTTAGAAGCTATATGGAGGTCTAGACAAATTCTTGATTCTACTATGCTTATTGAGTTTCATATTACTATTAGGTCCCTATAATACTAGTGATGCCCCCATTACTATTGTATTTGTATCCCTTATTAATATTGTTGTGCCCTTATTGTCCCCATATTGTTATTACTATGCCCCATAGAATCCCTCTATTGTTATTTTTGTGCCTTTATATAATTATTGTTAGGTCGGCTTGGTTATATTGTGACCCCTTAGACTCCTATATATAGAAAGGAGGTTTTGTCATTTGTATCATCTAAGAATTATTCATTTGTGTAATGTAAAGGAGGTTTCCTCCTCGAAGAGGCTGAATTCTAAGGCGTTCAACTATCTTTTCTGTATTTTTGTGAGCTGGTTTCATAACATTTGGTTTCAGAGCTTTGGATTCTAGGGTTTCGCTGGTCCAAATAGGTCATCGTGGAATTTTCACTATAACTTTTTTTCTGTGACATTTTAGAAGCGAAACAAAAAACCCATTTGAGATGAAATCGTGCTGAACTTCGGATTCAAATTTCAAAGCTTTTAGGACTATATTTGAGAAGATATTATCTGAGGAAGTTGGCCTTTTTGCAGACTCCTGAATTACATTCCAAACAGGTGACCTTGGGAAAATAATCATAACTTTTGTTTCGAGCATCAGATTGAAATTTCGTAAGAAGTTACAAAAAGAGGACGGACTTTAGTTTCTTTTATATGTTTTTCAGATACTAAGGTCAAAACAGTGACACTTGGCACTTCATACAAGTTCGATCTTCTGGAAAGGTCTATAATCAGGTCATCTTGGGAGATTGTGCATAACTCTGCCTTAGAGAATCTAAATTCGATCAGACTGGTGGAATTGGAAAGAGGACACAAATGACTACTGTAGGTCACAATTTCAGAATTGGATGATCCGAAATTACAGAGATACATCAGATTCAATATCGAGCTCCTACAGAGTGAAAAAAGGTGTATAGTTTTTTTTTTAATTTTTCCATAAGCTTGGTTTGAAAAATTAGTTTGAAGGAATTCAAAGGGCATAGTAAAGCATTATTATCAGTAATTGATTCCCCTAGGAAAGAAAATGCAAACATCTAGTAAGAAACCTGAAAGTTCTAGCATGACTCATGAAGAAGAGGAAGAAATACAACATGATATATCAAAATTATGAGACCAAGTGCAACAAATGTCACTTGCACAAAAAGTAACAGAATCTAAGATGGATGGTTTAAAGAAAGATGTAGAAGCTAAGATGGATGGTTTAAAGAAAGGTGTAGAAGCTAAGATGGCTTGTTTAAACAAAGGCATAGAAGCTAAGATGGATGGCATGGAAGCTAAGATGAATGGCATGGATGCTAAAATGGATGGCATGGATGATAAGATGGAAGAATTGAAGATAAATTTGAATAAGTTGCTATAAGAAATGGTCACTAATGGTGAAAGGGTAGTAAAGGAAACTCATGATGAGAACAAAAGAAATGTTAATCATGATTTCACAGACTCTTATGTTGGATCAAAGACCCACCATATTCCAAAAATCAATATGAGGAAGTTTGATGGCAAGGGTCCCGCAACATGGATACTACAGATGGAGCAATTTTTCGATCTCAATAATGTGCAAAACACACAAAAGGTACCTATTGCAACTTTATATTTGGAACCAAATTAGTTTGTATGGTATCAATGGCTTTGCTCTCATAAACACATTATCACTTGGGAAATTTTTACGAAAGAAATGACAGCACATTATGAAGATACAAAAAGCAACACTTTTTTTAGCCAATTGATAAGTCTCAAACAAAAGGGTTCAATGATGGAGCACATTGAGGAGTTCCAAAAATTGAACATAAGGGTAAAAAATATTCCTGAGGAGCATAGGATTGATGTGTTCATAGGGATTTTAAAGGATAATATCCAACATGATGTTCGCCTTTGGGAACCTGATTCATTAGAGAAGGCATTTAGGTTAGCAAGAAAAATGGAAAGCAAAATTATGGCAACCAGGAAGCCTACCACTCACAACTATAAAGATGGAAGCGTTGTTGCCCCTAGCCTTCCACAACCTATAAGGTTGGCACCACAACAATTGGAAGAAAAAAGAGCAAAAAGGCTTTGTTATAGTTGTGATAGCAAATACACTAAAGGTCATAAGTGTGCTGAGAAGAAATTATTCTACATAGATTGTGAAGAGGAAGAAGAAAAGGAACAAGAAAGGTAAAAAGAAGAGGATATACTCTAGGAACAAAACCTAGATAAAGAAGAAATGAATCCAACCACATCTTGTAATGCATTGGCTGGAATTACCACTCCTCAAACCATCAAGATAGAAGGACATATCAAGAAGAAAAAGGTAATAGTGTTGATTGATTTAGGAAGCACCCACAATTTTATTCATTGTAAGACAGCAAAAGAATTGAATTGCTTCCTATATCCAGCACCAGAGTGTCAAGTGATGGTTGCAAATGGAGGAACGACCAATTTCTCTGGAAGTTCCATAATATCAAGCTATCCATGGGAGAATATGTATTGAATAGCCTAATGCTTTCCATTCCAATGGGAGGTGCTAATGTTGTATTAGGAGTAGAATGGCTACAATCCTTGGGTACAATAGCTTTTAACTTTCAAGAACTTTTCATGAAAGTTTATGCCGAAGGAAAGGAAGTTGAATTAAGGGGTATTGTAGGGAAACCGAGAAAGATAATAAGCTCTAACGGTATGACGAAGCTTCTAAAAAAGGAACAACGAAGTGTAATTGCACAATTATGTTCGCTAGATGTTTCCACATCGAAATCATCTATTTCTCCAGATTTCCAAAAAGTCTTGGACAATCATTCCAAGGTATTTGAGACTCCCAAAGGTCTCCCACCTATTCGTGATCATGATCATGCTATTCATTTGATTCCACGAAGTGTTTCTCCAAACATCAAGCTATACAGATATCCATATGCCCAAAAGAGTGAAATTTAACGTATGGTTGTAGAAATGCTTGAGGCTGGTATAATTCAACCTAGCCAAAGTTGTTTCTCTGCTCCAGTAGTATTGGTGCACAAGAAGGATGGATCATGGTGCATGTGTCCGGATTATAGGGAGCTAAACAAGCTCACTATTAAAGATAAGTTTCCCATTCCTATCATTGATGAATTATTGAATGAATTGCATGGTTCAATTTACTTCACCAAGTTAGATATTCGTTCAGGATATCATCAAATCAGAATGAAGACTCAAGACATTCCGAAAACAACATTTAGAACTCATGAGGGTCACTATGAGTTTTTGGTCATGCCTTTTGGCCTTACCAATGCACCTTCTACATTTCAAGGTTTGATGAATTCCATTTTCAAACCCTTCCTTAGAAAATTTGTGTTAGTATTTTTTGATGATATACTAATCTATAGCAAGTCTTGGAAGGATCATGTTGAACATGTTGACAGGGTGCTACAACTATTGGAGGAGAAACAATTATATGCAAAAAGATCCAAATGTTTCTTTGGAGTAAAAGAGGTGGAATATGTGGGTCATATTGTATCTCATGAAGGATTTAAGGTAGACCCTAGAAAAATTAAAGCCATTAAGGAATGGGAAATCCCCACATCCATAAATCATTTGCAAGGATTTCTCAGGTTGACAGGGTATTATCGCAAGTTTGTTAAGAATTATGGGAGAATAGCAGCACCTCTAACAACATTGTTGAAGAAAGATGCATTTTCATGGACTCCAGAAGCAACAAAGGCCTTTGAAAATCTTAAAGAGGCAATGTGCCAAGCACCGGTCTTAGCTACACCAAACTTCACAAAAACCTTTATTGTGGAATGTGATGCTTCCAGAAATGGAATTGGTGTTGTTTTAATGCAAGATGAAAGATCCATTGCTTTCGAAATTCATCCAATCAAGGGAAAGTATTTACACAAAGCTATTTATGAGAAGGAAATGTTGGCAATACTACATGCACTTAAGAAATGGCGACCCTACCTAATGGAAAGACACTTCAAGGTAAAACAGATCATGATAGCCTTAAATACTTTTTAGAACAATTTTTTTTTTCGTCTTTTTTGAGATCGGGACGGAACAGAGCTAGGGTTTTGAGGAAAAAACCCTCGACGGCGCCGACGGTACTGCGGATCACGCTCAAGCACTGTAGAGGAATCTCTGTAGCGTGACAGAGCTGCAGGGGTTCAGCGGAGTGCAATGGAACCTCCTCAGGGGGGGGCGTCAGAGCCCTCCCCTTCACTGCAAGATCCTGAGCAAGCGGTCATTTTTGGATCGGTAGATCAGGAAATTCTAAACAGAGGAAAAAAGCATCAAGATAATGACAAAGAGAATGGAAATCGGAAGAACAAAGACAGCAATCCACAAGAAGAAAAAGAAACTCAAGAAGAAGGCCCGAAAATATCCTCATCAACGTGCCGACCTGTGGCCAAAGAACGGCCACGAATAGAGCTGCCGGGAGACAAGATTGACAGAAGAATAGAGTACATGAAAGATCATGCCCTCATTGGAAAGTTCATAGGGTTTTGGCCGACTGAGAGAGCTTTATATGGCTGGATTGCGGGAAATGGAAACCCAAAGGAGATGTCACTCTCCAGCTAGGGCCGAAGGGCTTTTTCACCGCAATCTTTTTCTGCTTAGAGGACAAGTATAGGATCCTGGGAGCAGGGCCTTATTTCTTCAACTCAGCAGGATTATATCTGAGGGAATGGATTCCAAGATTCAACCCAGACAAGGAAGATCTCACTTGGGTGCCAGTGTGGATCAGATTGTACTCTCTTCCTGACGAATACTGGGACGAAGACATTCTCAAGCGCATAGGAAATGGAGTGGGAGAATACATCAGAGCGGCAGAAGAAACCAAATCCCGCAAGTATATCTCCTACGCTCGAATATGTGTCTTTATTCGCCTGAATGAAGCTTTACCAGAGTCAGTAACTCTTGCCCACCGAGACGAGGAGTGGATCCAGCCTCTCGACTATGAACACGTGCCCTTTCGGTGCAGAAAGTGCCATGCTCTGGGGCATCTCTTCAGGGATTGCCCTCAAAATATCAAAGCCAACTCCTCTGATCCTTCTGAAACCCCAACCCAAGATGGTTTTACCAAAGTCCAAAGTCGGAAGCGCTCGCATAAAAAGCCCCAGAATGGGTCCAAACCCCAGCCTACCAAACCCCATGACCCAGCATCTAAGAACAGCTTCGATATTCTAGCCCACACCTCAGATGAACAACCCCTATCTTCTGAGACCAACCATGCGCGCCCTTCCTCTTCATCCCATCCCCCTCCATCTGATCCCCCTCCTAAATCTCAGCCTCCCATCATCATCCCGACCATCCTTAGCCGGAATCAGAAAGATACAGTGGAGGGTCACAAGGAAATGGATGTAGATGGAAAGGCAGACCTCCCACGGGACTCAGAGATCAATCAAGAGGAAAGCAGTCAAGTGCAACAAATGGAAGAAGAGCCAGAAAGCATAGATCTACATGGTCTGGACATTCTGGAACTAGAACTAGCCTGCAAAAAGAGAGCATATGACACAATATCTGAGACTCAACTAAATAAGCTCGAAGTGGTCATCTCAAGAGCCTACCACCAACACCAATTAGGGATACAACCAGGAAGTAATTGGGACAGCAGCCTGCGTCCAAAGGATACCAAAAAGAGAGGAAGAAAAACAGATCTCCAGAGAACAATCGAGATTGGGAAAATCCTGGTGGATTCAGGCAGATATGCGAAGTTGACGAAGTACTACAGGCCCTCCAATACTAGTTGAGCCATGAAGCTTGTATCCTGGAACTTAAGAGGGCTCAACAGCCCTGGAAAACTCAGGATGTTAAAAAATATGATCAAAATGGAAAAACCGCAGATGTGCTTTCTCCAGGAAACTAAATGCAATAGTTCTACTCTGGGTAACATTCTCTCAAAAGCTTGGCCAGGGTGTAGATCGGTTGCTGTAGATGCCTCGGGAGCCTCAGGGGGGCTTGCTATAGCATGGAATACCCAAGCGGTAACTCTCACTGATTTTCATGCCTCTCATCATCTCATACAGGCAGCCTTTCATATTCTGGGTACCAATATTCATGGTAACTTATCTAACGTCTATTTTCCGCAAGACACAGGAAGCAAAATCGCGCTCCTTGATACTATAGAAGCGCTGAGCATAAACAGAAGGTATCCATTATGGATTGTGGCATGGGATTTTAACATGATAACCAAAATCGAGGAAAAGATAGGAGGGAGAATCAGAATGGAACCAGAAGTTGCTCACTTCAAGGACTTCATCCAAAATGCCTCTCTCATAGATATGCCGTTCTGTAATGGCACCTTCACCTGGAGCAATCGCAGAGCTGGCAAGCATCAAATTGCCTCTAAATTGGATCGCTTTCTCCTCTCAGACAATGCGGTGCATCTTGGAGGAGATTTCTCGGCTACAATACTTGCACATACCGGTTCGGATCACTGGCCGATTGCTCTACAATGGCAGAGACCAGGGGATTTGACAAAAAGACCCTTCCGATTTGAGGGGTTTTGGCTCACGCACCCTGCATTCAAGGACTTTGTCAAGACCATCTGGGCCTCTTTCATCCCTCCAGAAGGAGCAAAAATGTATCAGTTCCAACAGAAGCTACGATTTCTAAAAAGTCACCTGAAAAGATGGAATAGGGAGACCTTTGGAAATATATTTAAGGCGCAACAGGAGCTACATCAGGAACTGGTGGATCTCCAATAGAAAATAATCACAGAAGGGCACACGGAGGCAACCCTGGATCAGGAACGACACATTCAAAATCAACTTGAAGAGAGGAGAAAGCAGGAGGAAATCTACTGGAGGCAAAAGTCCAGGGTCCGGTGGCTGAAGGAGGGGGAGCGCAACACCAAATTCTTCCACAGAACCACGGTGCAGAGAAGGATGCATAATAATATACCCTTCATTCAGAATCAAGAGGGGGAAAAAGTAGAGAAGCATGAGGAAATCGAAGAGGTACTCCTCAATCATTTCCAACAGGTTCACCAAGAACAAGCAGAAGATCGGCAACAGGCTATTGGAAAGATAATCAACAATGTGCCAAAACTCATCACGGCGGAACATAACGAGCTGCTCATGCGCCCTATTCTTCTCCACGAAGTAGACGAGGCAATGTCCCAGCTCAAAGAAGGTAAAGCCCCTGGCCCAGATGGTTTCACAACCACGTTCTTTCACGCTTTCTGGGATATGATTAAGTTGGAGGTTTGGCAGATTGTAGAGGAATCAAGGGCCCTGCGCTGGCTTCTCCCCTCCCTCAACTCCACCTTCATTACTCTCATCCCTAAAGAGGAGAATTCCATCACCCCTGACAAATTCAGGCCTATAGCTCTTTGTAATGTCATCTATAAAGTCATATCTAAAGTTATTGCAAATAGGTTAAAACCCCTTTTACCTATGCTCATCTCTCCGGAACAGTCGGGGTACGTGGAAGGCAGACAGATAATGGATGGCATTCTCCTCACGCACGAGATTCTTCACTCTCTCAAGCACTCTAAACAAGCAGGTATGTTACTCAAACTGGATCTCTCTAAAGCTTTCGATAAGCTCAGTTGGACTTATATTCAACACATGCTGAAAGCGTTTGGATTTTGTTCTATGTGGGTACGCTGGATCATGAGCCTTATCACTTCCACTCATTTCTCCATCCTTGTGAACGGCATCCCCTCCCGCCCTTTCAAACCCTCTCGAGGTATCAGACAAGGGGACCCCCTTTCCCCCTTCCTCTTCGTTCTTATGGCTGAAGGTCTCGGCAGACACATCAAGCATGCCCTCCATTCTCAGCAGCTTAAAGGCATCTCTGTCCACAACTCTCCTGCTACCTCTCATCAGCAATTTGTTGATGACACCATGCTTTATGGCTACCCCTCTGTACAGGAAGCCTCTAGTTTAAAAACCCTTCTCAACGACTTCTCTGAAGCCTCAGGCACCCATGTCAATTGCTCCAAGTCGCAAATTTTCTTCTTCCACACCCCTCCTTCAGTCAAATCTGCTGTCTCCCGCATTCTAGGCTTCCCCTCTGCTTCTCTCCCCTCTAAATATCTAGGGGCTCCCCTCACTGCCTCAGCCATAAAGCAGCCCGCTTGGCGCTCTCTTCTAGAGAAGCTCGACTCAAAGCTCAATCTTTGGACTTACCGTTCTCTCAATCTAGCCAGTCGGGTGGTGCTCATCAAGTCTGTCCTGCAAGCCATGCCTCTTTACCTTTTTTCTATCCTAGCTGCACCAAAGTGGGTCCTAAAAAGAATAAGGAACCTACAGCGTGACTTTCTTTGGGGCAGCTCTGCTACTAATCGAAAGTGGGCACTGGTAAAATGGACCACTGTCTGCATGCCCAAAGACAAGGGTGGCATCGGACTAAGAGACCCAGAGTATAGCAACACCATTATGAATGCCAAGATCTGGTGGCAATGGATGACTAATCCAGATAAGCCGTGGGCAAAAATCTGGACCGCCAAATATGCCAATAACAGACCTCAAGAAGAGCTCATCAGATTCACTCCCACCGAAAAAGGGTCGCTAATCTGGAATGCGGCCAAGCAGCACTATCAGCTCATTCAACAGCACAACTTCTGGGAAATTAGGAATGGTCGTACGGCTAGATTCTGGACAGATGCCTGGAACCAAATGCCTAAGCTCTCGAGTGTTCTTCATCCATCTCTAGTTCCGGACATGCAGGATCAGCAGCAGGTTAAAGTCCAACAATTCTGGATGCAGGAGACGGAGCATGGGTTCAGAAAATGGAGACAGAGCAATCAAATAATCAACAATACAAATATTCAGGAAGCAGCAGAATTTGAGAAAGAGTTAAGGAAAAGAAGCATACGGTATGATGAAAGCAATGATATACTCAGATGGGGATATCTACCCAAGGGGTCCTACACCACTTCCGAAGCCTACAAGTTAATCGACAACTTTCCCACTCCGCCGGATCCTCTATGGAGTAGAATATGGGGTCTCGGAGCCTGGCCCAAAATCTCCTACTTCCTCTGGCTAGTAGGACACAAAAGAATTCTCACATGGGATAAGTTAAGGAGACGTAATTTTCAAGGCCCCTCTATATGTCACAACTGTTTTCAACACGAGGAAACTCTTCAACACCTCTTGGATACATGCTCGCTGGCCAACCAGCTATGGGAAAAGGTGAGCTTTAGATGCCAAAGAAGATGTAAAGGGGATAACGATATCATCGACACCATCAGACAATGGCCGAAAAGCCCCTACAACTGTGAGATCCTTAATCACCTGTGGAATATCATCCCGGGAATTGTCTTATGGAACATTTGGAAGGAAAGAAACAAGCACATATTCAAAAACAAGCGCTCTCCCATTGAAGATATTTGGAACAAACTGCATGGGAATCTCAAAGAAACGATGCTGCTTCGATCTTGGACAAAAGAGGATCTCCTTGCTACAGATGATGAGAAAAACATCCTTGACAATTGGCAACTGCAGCTACCACAGGAGTTTTCCAAGCATCATCCAGCTAATAGCAGCATCAAGGACAACAGTTGTTGGAGTGCCCCTCCTATTAATTCATACAAACTCAACTTTGATGGGGCTTCCAAAGGCAATCCTGGAGCAGCGGGATTTGGAGGTATTCTGAGAAACCATGAAGGCACTCCCCTGCAGATTTACTTTGGAAATATAGGGTGGGACACCAATAATTCCGCAGAGCTGGAGGGACTCTGGCAAGGTCTCTTGCTAGCCAGGAGCCTCAACCTTCAACCCTTGATAGTTGAAGGCGATTCCCAGATCCTCATCAACATGGCAACGCGCATACAGAATGGCTCTCAAGCCAGGAAAGTTGCAGCTAGCTGGAGACTAGAAGCGAGGCTAAATAACATTGCTCATGAGCTGCGCAATCACAGAGCCATCTCCTTTCATCATACCAAAAGAGAAGGCAACAAGATTGCTGATCTCCTAGCCAATATTGGGGTAGAAAATGATCAGACCCTCCTATCAGGTAACATGGATATCATCCCAAACAATCTCCAGGCCCAGGACTGTGAAAGTCTCATCCAAAGAGATACCGAATCCCCGGATGCGGGTGTTAGCACGTCAGCCAGGGAAAGGCCACATGCCAAGCATGTGCCGCCTCGTGTTCATTCAAGGCATTCACTGCCCACTGCCGCCGAAGAATGAAGAACAGTTTTATGAGCTCATTGCATTCAATGTCACATAACGTGAAGAGCTGTTGTTTCAGAGAGAAGTTATGGAGGGCTATTATCGAGAGAATGTTGAGTGGATTAAGATGGGCAAAGGATTACTGCAGGCCCATTTGCAAGGTAAGGTCAGTGTGGTGCAGGCTCTTGAGGGCAATCTTCCTGGGGGCATTCCTCGCCTTGAAGCCTCAGCTCCTGCTGTCGCAGACAGCCATCACGAAGCCAAGGAACACTTCAAGTGCGAATTCCAGGTTGAGTGCTATTTATACGCTATTGAACTTCGTTCCTGATCGGCTGAGAGGGGTCTCAACTGTGAGGGGGGGCGATTCAAGCTGGTTAAATCTTCCTCTGACGCTCTGCTCCAAGCCACCAGTTCCATGGCAAATATGGTCAAACCAAGGCAAAGGCTGCTCAGTAGGCGAGGCTCTGCTCGTGGAGGCTCTTCACGCAACCCTGCGACAGAATCCCACCACCACTGCTGTTGTTGTTATTGTCATAGAAGATCAGGAGCCACTCCCATACAGGTCAATCAATTCATGGATTCGAGAAGTCCCAGTGCTGGATCGCCCCCGATGCCAGCGTTTGGAACTGCCATTTTCACTCTTGGCAGCTTGAGGAATAATGCCCGTATCAATGCTCATATCTCAGTCCTATTTATTGAGGACTCTCAGGATGAGGAGGGAGGCTCGGGCAGCAAGGAAGCACTCCCTGATGACCAACCGGAAACTATTGAGGAAGAACCAGCGGTAGTTCCTGAGCAGATCACCACCCAACCACACGAGAATGAGGCGTCAACCTCCAAAAAGGCCGAAGTGGAAGAATGGGAAGGTCGTCCGGAAGGCTACGGGTGGTATCGAATCCTCGAGGAGAAGCCTGAGGAATAGCATCCCTCGGCAAGCTCCGTCTTCCTCCTCTTTTGCTCAGGTCTGGTATAAGTTTTATGTTTCAATATGCATCGGGTATAAGCCAAGGTTTTCTGTTTGGGTCTTTCTAGTTTTTACATATGTCAATATAGGCCATAGTCCTGCTAGCAGGATCCGAAATCATGCTGTCGCTGGTCCTCTGTCACCCCTGCGAGGGAAAATCTCTGTTTTTGTTTCGAAGCCCCTGCATGGTTTGCCGTTGCAAGTTTTGATTATAGTTTTGAATTTTGTCATGTACTGGAAGAGATTAAGTTTGGTAAAGCCGCCCCTGCGAGGGCCAATTCTGAGTCGTGAACTGCCGCCCACAGCGCCACAGTTGGCCTTGGGCAATATGTCTTTCTGAATGTAATGTTTTACTGTACATAATATAATAGAATAGTATAGCTTTAACGAGAAAAAAAAATGTATCAACTAGAAACATCTTAGGGGATCACAATCATGTTATACATATTTCACTAGTCTCTCTGCCTCAAAAAAAAATAAATTACTTTTTAGAACAAAGATTATCCTCTGAAGAAAAACAAAAATGGGTCACAAAGATGCTAGGTTATGACTTTGAAATCATATACAGAAAAGGGAAGAAAAATGTTGTGGCAAATGCACTCTCAAGAAAGGATGAGGATGTGGAAGCATTGTTGTGTGCCATTTCTATTATCCAACCAAATTGGATAAACGAAGCAAGGGAGGAATGGAAGAATGACGAAAAAGTGTGGGAACTTATTCGAAAGTTACAACAAGATTCCAGTACATCTAACACATTTAGCTGGAAAAATGATTCGTTATGGTACAAAGATCGCTTATACCTCTGTAAGAATTCCCAACTCAAACAAAAGATTCTTCTGGAATTGCACACTTATCCCTTAGGAGGGCACTCAGGATTTTTAAAAATTTACCACAGGGTTAAGAAGGAATTTCTTTGGGATGGCCTTAAATCAGATATTCAAAAGTTTGTGGTGGAATGATTGGTATGCCAACAAAATAAAGCTGAAACAATTAAGACACTAAGTCTATTACAACATTTATCCATTCCAAGCCAACGTTGGGAGGAGGTTTCAATGGATTTGATCACAGGTTTACCCAAGTCTGAGGGAAAGAGTGTCATCATGGTGGTAGTTGACAGACTTACCAAGTATGCACACTTTTGTGCATTATCACATCCATTTAAAGCCAGTACAGTTTCTATGAAATTTATGGAAACAATTCAAAAGCTACATGGAAACCCAAAGATTATTGTAAGTGATAGAGATCCCATTTTTACTGGAAATTTTTGGACAGAATTATTTTCTTGTTTTGGTACTCAGTTAGCTCATAGCTCATCTTATCATCCTCAATCTGATGGGCAAACTAAGATAGTAAACAAATGTTTGGAAGGATATCTTCGTTGCTTTGTATCTGATAAACAGACACAATGGGTCAAATGGTTTCCTCTGGCTGAATGGTGGTATAACACTTCCTTCCATACTGCAACAAAAATGACCCCATTTATGGCACTTTATGGATATCAGCCACCATCCATCACATCATATTTAAGAGAAAATTCTAAGGTTCAAGTAGTGGAACATCACATCGAGCATCAACAACAAATTCTCCAACTCTTAAAAGATAACCTCGTGTTGGCACATAATAGAATGAAACAACAGGTAGATCAACATCACAACGAAAGAAGTTTTGATGTAGGTGACTGGGTATTCCTATGGCTACAACCATATAAAAAAATGTCCCTCAAGCAAGCTAAGAAGGATAATAAATTTTCACCAAAGTATTATGGTTCGTACAAGGTGTTGCAAAAGATTGGTACTATGGCATACAAATTGGAGCTTCCTGTAGCTTCTCAAGTGCACCCAATTTTCCATGTTTCATGTTTAAAGAAGGTTATAGGCAACAAGCTCCCAGTTCAAACAATATTGCCAGAACTTGACGAGGAAGGAAAAATTATATTGGAACTGGAAGCAGTCATAGAAACAAGAACTCGACAACTACGAAATTAATCCATTTCAGAGTATCTCATCAAGTGGAAGAACTTATCCGTTGAAGATTCCACATGGGAGGATGAGAATTTTATACAGAAGCATCCAGAACTACTCAAGTGTTGAGGACAACACTTTTTTGAAGGAGAGGGGCATGTTAGGTCCCTATAATACTAGTGATGCCCCCATTACTATTGTAGTTGTATCCCTTATTAATATTGTTGTGCCCCTATTGTCCCCACATTGTTATTACTGTGCCCCATAGAATCCCTCTATTGTTATTTTTGTGCCTTTATATTATTATTTTAGGTTGGCTTGGTTATATGACTCCTATATATAGAAAGGAGGTTTTTTCATTTGTATCATCCAAGAATTGTTCATTTGTGTAATGTAAAGGAGGCTTCCCCCTCGAAGAGGCTGAATTCTAAGGCGTTCAACTATCTTTTCTATCTTTTTGTGAGCTGGTTTCATAACAACTACTCTAAGAGATAGAGGGAATTCATATGATTTATCAAATGGTATAATTTGAATTTGAACACCACTATTGATGAGGTACAATTAGAATTTTTCAGGATTTTAAACTCCTTCAAACAAACCAATAAGGACTATCTGAATTATGGGATATCAAACAATGTGAAGGGGAGATTGCATGGGAGTGAATGCAATTATTTAAGGATGTTATTCGTAAATTAAGCTACCCTATTGAAACCCACCATCAATGGGATTGGGTTGTTAAATATTTTTTTCACTTAACTTGAATACCTTTAAGTCAACATAATATTGATACATTGTAAGACGTGTTGGAGCAAGCTACAAAGATTGAAGTTGTGGTAGGTTATCCTCATGAGCATGGGGGGGTTCTACTTCCAATGATCCTTCCCTTGTTGAATTACGAAATCAGATTGCTGGTATGACAAAGAAATTAAAATACATCATGTTACGCGTCATTTATGCCCTCGGGTATGATGTAATACTTGTCATTTCGAGGATCATCATGCTACAAAATGTCTAAGGTCGAGAAGTCTAACACCATCCTCCATGACTATGGTTCCAACTGCACATTTGCCTACTGCTAGAGTTGTGCAAGTTAGTACAAATTCTTTATATCAAGGGCACACTCAATTTCATTCATTTCTTAATCAGCAAGGTGCATCTACAACTGAGTATTGCGAGATATTTCATACCTATGGTCACTCCCCTTGTCTCTTTCCTAATTTGTAGAAATATTAGAATGTTCCGAATAATGTTTTTTGTGAATTATGTGGATCACTGACCCATCATATTGATCAATGTAGAGCCTTGGATGCTCTATCTTACCAACTTGATCACTTTGGATTTAGAGTGAATGAAGCTCCTTGAGGGCAATTAGGATGAGGAATTTAAAGGGGAGGAAGAATTGGAGGAGAATCCCCGATCCATTGTTATAATTTTGATTAATATGGACATGTTTCTCGTGACTATCCATTACCTAGAAGGCCTTGGTCTTCTCAATGTAGAGTAAATACACATGTAATAAAGGAATATCATGAATTGATCACTTGATGAGAAGAGCATAATCAGCAAAGAGGAGAAAATTTAACCAATGCAGAGCCTAGGGAACAACATGATCAAGAAAGAATGTGGAGTCTGAGTTAATCTCAAGGATAACCCCAGCTTGTAATGGAATGGTTTAAATTATTTTTGTAGATTATGAATGATTAACAACTATCTCGGCAGTTGGGAAAGAAACTTAAGATTTTTGTCAAGGATGAGGAACTCTCAGATAGGTTTATTTCTACAAACTTTTATGAACGACACTCTAAGTGTGTTTGATGAAATAGGAGGAATATGAAGAGAATTCCATGTTGATGTTCAGATCATAGGGTTCTAGATCAAGGATTCTATGTTAGGCTTGGGTTTCGATGTCAATATCTTGCCGAGCAAGACTTTGGAGTCATTGGAGAAACCAAATTTTGTGTTCTCGCCAATTCAATTATGAATGGCTAACCAGTATTGTATTCTTATAATTAGATGCTTGGAGGATGTTGAATTTGATATTGCAGCCATAAAAGAATATGTATATTTTTAAGTGATAGATATATGGGGGACAAAGAACCATATCCAACATTCTTTGGAATATATTGGGCTTTTGAGAATTGCAATATTATTGATCTTAAGTGGGAGACAACGAGTTTTGAATTAGTTGGAGTCTGAGTCATACAATTGCTAGATCCTTAACAAGATCTGAGGTTTACAGAACCTATGGATGATAAAGAAGAAGCTAACCCCGTAAATCTAATATATCAACTCACTGCAGTGAAGAGAGAAGATTATATCAATCCTACAACAAATGGTCCTATTAGCTGGAGGAGTATTCAAAATACAAAATTTTGTTTGGACATTCCCTTTGATGACTGGTAGCAAGAAGATCATGAGTTGCACTCTAGATGGTGCACAATTGTTCATTGTACCTGTTGGATTGGCACTGAGGTACAATATTTTCCTACTTTTAATGGTATAGGTTCTGTGTTAATTTCATTAGTGAAGTTGATTCAAAAATTGAAGAGACATAAAAGGTTCTCTTTTTGTACGTTTCCCTTCAAGAAACAATAGTGAGGTGGTGGGGGTCTCATCATACTCATCTTCAAGAATGGGATTCAGTTAATACTAACTTTTTATATTGGTTTGGTACCCTAGAGAACTGTTCAGCTAAAATTCATGTCTATGAATGGTAAAATAGTCTGAAGAAACATATTTAGACTTGCAGCACTAAGTCTATTGAAGTGAGTCTTCCTACAAAACTATGGTTACATCATTTCATCCGAACATTAGGGAAAATTCCGCAATATTGGTATTTGAAGGAGGAAATGAAAAGGAAAGAGTTGAATGGGAACCAATGGTAGCTCATCTTCCTAGTGACTTCTCCTTTTTAGATGAGGATGAAAAGATTGCACGAACCTTAAAATCTATAACAATAGTTTTGTTCCCTAGAGGAAAACCCATTGAAGAATAAAATTATTAGGATATTTTTTAGCACATATATAAATCAAGGTTTCATGAAGTTGTTGCTTGTGGCAATGTTAATCAAGAACCCGATGAGGATGATTTGGAATAATTGAGACATTTAAATTTCAAAGAGTTTAAAGGGGATAAAAATATAAGGGATGATCCTGTTAGAGATGCCCCACATTTGAAACCATTAAAGCTACAGAAACATAATATTGGCACTAAAGAAAAGCCTAAATTGGCTTCCATTGGTGATTATTAGTACGAACAAACTACAAAAGAAATTTATGATTTGCTCAAATAATATGAAGACCTTTTTCCTGCATCTATTTAAAACCTTAAATGAATTAAGGGAGATTTAGGGGAAATGAAGATTGTTCTCAAGACGGATGCAAGACCAGTCAAACATCGGCCCTATAGATTAAACCCCAGATAAAATAGAAAGTAAAGAAGGAAATAGATAATATTTTAGTTGTTGGTCTCATTTTTCCTATTGATGAAGATGAATGGACCAATCCTATTCTAATTTAGGATAAGAAGGATTCAAATGATATTGTTGTTTTTGTGGACTACCGAAGCCTTAATAATGCTTGTGTTCATGGGTTGTTTCCTACTCCCTTTCGTGATGAAGTATTAGACAACATTTCTGGAAATGAAACCTACTCTTTTACGAATGGATATTCAAGCTATCACCAGGTGCATGTTGCAAAGGAGGATAAGTGCAAGGCTACTTTTACAATCGAATTGGGTTCTTATGCTTACATTGTTATGTCGTCCAGTCTAAAAAATTCTCTATTTATATTTCCAAGTATTATTATTGCGGCCATATGAGATTATATTCATAAGTTCCTTGAACTATATATGGATGATTGGACAGTATATATTCTTTTGAAGAAACATTTCATTTTTTTGCGGGTGATGTTTAATCATTCTTGACTACTACAAAGTTCTTGAATTTTGAGGAAGTGTATTTTTGTTGTTGCCTTTGGTACATTTCTTGTCCACATTGTTTGTAAGGAAGGAGTTTGTGTAGATCCTGCTAAAGTCATAGTTATTTTGAATATGTCACCTCCAACTACCATTAAGAAGTTGTGATCAACCTTGGGGCATATAGGCTATTACCACTGATTTGTCCGCAACTATGCTATGATCATGGAACCTTTGGAATTTTTTTTGAAGAAAGTAGATTGTTTTATATGGACTGTTGAATGTGATAATGCATTTGACACTTTAAAGGAAAAAATTTGAGTGCTCCAATTCTAGTTTATCCAGGCTGGAACAAGGAATTCCATGTTCATATAGACGCTTATGGAATTACTTTAGGTGCCATATAGCTCAACCAAGAGAAGGTAACTTGGATCATCCTATTTAATTTTCTGGCAGAAAACTCTTTATGGCTAAAAATAACTATATAACTACTGAGAGGGAATATCTCGCTATGGTGCACTCTCTTCAAAAATTCAGGCACTATCTGATTGGGGGGCCTTTCAAATTCTTTACTAACCAATATGATCTGAAATATCTAGTTAATAAAAGTGTATTAGAATGAAGGATCTGTAGATGGCTTCTTCTATTTTAGGAATTTACATTTGAATTTATTGTAAAGAAGAAACGATGTAATGTGGGACCTGATCATATTTCTTGGTTGGAGTTTAGTGAGGCAGGAGGATCAGTTGATGACCAGTTACCTAATTCATATTTGTTCCAAATTGAGGTAGTACCTAATTGTTTGGAGGAAATAACCATTATTTTAGCCATGGGTAAGTTCCATGATGACTCCACCACAACTCAAAAAATACATATGGTGGTGCGGGTTGTAGATTACCAACTTATTGTGGGACAATTATACAAAATGGGGCTTGATCATATTTTGTGCAGATGTGTTTTAGACTATGAAAAGGAGGATGTTTTATGGGAATTCCATTATGGGGTTGTAGGAGGTCATGTAGGAGGAAGAGGTATTGAGAGAAAAGTATTGCAAGTTGGACTTTGGTGGCCTACTTTGTTTAAGGATTCTAAAGAATGCACTAAGAAGCATGATGTTTGTGAATGAAATGGTCGATCATATCAATGAGACAAGCTTCCATTAGATTATTTTCAATTCCTTAAAGCCTTTGAAAACTGGGCTATTGATTTCAAGGGGCCCATAAATCCCCTTGCGTGACACTCTCATGCTTGTTATATCAATACTGTTATTGATTTAACACTTTGGGCTAAGGACTACTAAGGACTATTATTGAACCTACTACATGGTTTATATTTGAAAATATCATTACTAGATTTGGGTGCCAAGCAATCTTACCAGTGATCAGGGTTCACATTTCATTAATGAGACTGTTAACACATTATTGTAGAACTTTATGATTCAACATCATAAGAGCAGTCTGTATCATCTGCGGGAAAATGGGACAGTTGAAGCTTTTAATAAAATCCTAGAAAAAGGGGCTTACTAAGATTTATTCTGCAAGCATGGATGATTGGGATGGGTGAGTTCTAGTTACTTTATGGGCCTATTGTACTACTATGAAGTGATTGCATATGTATACACCATTCTAGCTTGTTTATGGTTGGGAATTTGTAGTTCCAGCTGAATTTATTGTTTTGAATCTATTTATTGCACAAGCCACTAAGATGTCAGATGATGCATCTATTGGGGAATAGAGACAAGAGATATGGGAATTGGATGAGGAGAGGCTTTTGTCCAACTTCCGTCAAACTGTTAAAAAGGACTGACAAAAAGATTGTCATGATTAGTACATAAATACAAAGTCTTTTTCTTTGGAGACCGAGTGTTTCTTTACGAAAAAATACTTGGAACATCTGGGGAAGCTACAAACCCATTGGTTGGGTCCCTTCTTTGTTGCAGAGATATGAGATTTGGGAGTTGTTAAATGTGTAGATCAATGGAGTTCTTTTTTTTAGGATGGGTGAATGGTGCATACCTAAAGCACTACTATGGCAGATAAATTTTTCTAGTAATCTTTATTCTCCAAAAGGATATATTCATTAGGTCTAGGATTGATTCAGTCATGCTAGTTTGTATGTTTCTAGTTGTTGCTATATTTATTCTTTAGTGTAGTTTCATCAATTATGCTTGTTTTTTTTAGTTGCAACCCACTATAATTGATTGTGGTTAGGGAAGCACGTGTCGGGTGTCCCATCTATCAATCTTGTTATTATTAATAGGGGTATTTTCAATCATTATTCTAATCCTTCCTGTAATAAATTTCTAACTGGTTTTATTTTTCACTTTATGATTTTTCAATCATTTCCCCTTATGTAGTCATAATGATATTCCTCTTTTTGAGTTTTCTATGTCATCAAACCCAAATTCCCGTCCTAGGCATCATTACTATCCTGATTCAAACTTATTTTGGTAAGTTTCCATATTTATAAGCTAACAATCTAATCATTCCATATCCCACCACATTTTTTTTTATATAGTCTACCTACAGTCACCAGATCTTCCATTGTGTCTATCTGCATAGTCGAATTATTCACCTTAGCTTATGTGTCAAGTGTTTTTTATCCTCAAACTCATTCTCGGCCTCCTGTTTATTTTGTCTATATCCATTAACCTTTAGTTATGGATAGTCTCTCTAATCTCGAAATTTCACCAGGTTTCTCAGATTCTTGCATTGTGGCGATGGAAGACACTCTAGGTAAATATGAGAAATCTTCATTGGTTGACAACGATTTGATCGACACTTTTCTATTTCCATATTTAAAGCTTAAAGATTTCATGGAACCTTTAAACATAGTTATTGATCAAATGAGAAAGTGAACTGGTACCTGTTTTTTTGAGGTAGAAAAAAATCACCAGATTTTGAAAAGTGGTGATGCCAGAATACACTTTTTTTTAGCATATTTTTGGCACTTTAAATTTTCTTATGTATCAAGTATGAACATTTTTTTTAGATGTTAGTGATTTTCATGTTGATTTTGAAAAGTGTTGATGCACCATCAACACAATTTTTTAAATGTTAGTGCTTTTCATGCTGATTTTGAAAAGTATTGATGCAACAACAACACATTTTTTTAGAGGGCTTATTTTTGACACTTCAAATATTTGTATGTATCAAGTGTGAACATTTTTTTTTTGTTAGTGATTTTCATCTTGGTTTCGAATGAGCATCAACCCTTTTTGTTTGGAGGGCTTAGTTTTCACACTTTAAATTTTCTAATGAATTAAGTGTGGATAAATTTTTTTAAATGTTGGTGATTTTCATGTTCGTAATAAAACATAAAAAAAAAAAAATTTAATGAAAACATGACAAAAAAAATCAAATACAAACAATATATTAAAAAAAAAAACAAAAACATAAAAGTAAAACATAAAGCATGACAAAAATAAAAATAATAAAAACATGTTAGTAATAAAACATAAAAATATATAAAAATAAAAAATAAAAAAACATAACAAAAATGAAAAACATAAAAATAATAAATAAATAAACATGACAGAAAAAATTAAAAATAAAAACATAAAACATGTTAACAATAAAACATAAAAAAAAAAATAATAATAATAAAATCAAATACACACAAAAAAAAAAAAACTAAACTAAAAAAATGTGAAAACAAAACCAAAATTAACTCGTACAAATGAAAAAAAAAAAAAAAAGATTGATGAAAAAGAAATTATCAAAAAATAAATAAAAAATGATTTTTTTTCAAAAAAAATATAATTTAAAGAAAAAAAATTGATCCACCAAAAACAAAATCTAAAAACTTATTTTTAAGTTAAAAAAAAAAAAACAAATCAAAACAAAACAAAACATTAAATTAAAATTCAAAACAATTTAATACTAATTAAAAATAAAAACAATAAAAAAGAATTTAAAAATAAACATTAAAAAAAACAATTTCAAAAAAAAATAAATAAAAAAATAATAAAAAAAAAAAAAAAAAAAAAACGCAATTATATATATAAACAATTAAAATGCACACAAGCCCCTCCCCCTACCCTCTCCCGTCCCCCACCCGACCCCAATCTCACCCTATTGCCATCCCCACCCTACTGCCATCCCCACCCTCGGCCCTCCCTCTCCCTCCTCCCCTCTTCCCATCCCCACCTGACCTCCACCCCACCCCAGCACCCTCCCTCACTCTCCTCAACCCTCTCCATGTCCCCGTTACCCCCCTCCCCTCCCCATCTGGGCCCCTAGCCAGGGGCCTCTTGGCCGCAGGCTGGGGGCCTAGCTGGGGAGGGGAGCAGGGCAAGGGGGAGAGGGAGAGGGCGGAGGGGGGTGAGGGAGGTGGGTGCGCTAGGGTGAGGGTCGGGTGGGGGAGCGGAGATGATGGGGGTGGGGTGCGGGTCAGTTGTGGTGAGGGGAGAGGGCAGGGGAGGAGAGGAAGGAGGAGGGTCGAGGGTGAGGAGGGGGAGGTGAGGGAGTTGTGTGCGTTTTAATTGTTTTTATTTTTTTTATTTTTTAATTTTTTTTATTTATTTTTTTTTTAATGATTTTTTTATGTTATTTTTTTTTTAAATTTTTTTTTATATATATATATATATATATTAAATTGTTTTTTTATATAGCTTTTTTTAATTGTTTTTATTATTTCTTATAAATGTTATGGATCACAGAAGCCTCAATTCAACCATTGTTTTTATTTTTTTTTATTTTTTTTTTAAATTTAAATATTTATTATTTTTTTTTTTTTTTTTTTTTTTTTAAATTTTATAATTTTTATTTTAAATTTTTTTACAATTTAAATTTTCAAATATAATTTTTTTTAAATTTAATTTTTTTTTAATTTAATTTTAATTTTAGTTTTTTAATTGTTTCGAATTTTTTTGTTTTTATTTTTAATTTTACTTTTACTTTTATTTTTTTGATAATTATTTAACATTTTTAAAAATGATTTCATTTTTTTAACTTGAAAATGGTCTTTTTTAAATTTTTATTTATTTATTCTTATATTATATATATTTTTTAATTTTTTGTTTGTTTAGTTTTTATATTTTTTAATTTATTTTTTGTTTTATTTAAATTTTTCATTTTTACAAGTTAATTTTGATTTTCTTTTACATTTTTATGGTTTTCTTTTTGTGTTTATTTTTTATTTTTTTTTATATATTTTATGAAATTAAATTTTTTTTTGTCATGAATCGGCCCGTTGCCACCCTTGGTCAATTGTGCCTCGGGGTCGTAGGGGATTTTTTTTCTAAATTTTTAAATTTTTTTTTTTTACTTGATAATAATAAAATTGCTTTACACGACTGGAATTCCTATCTTAAAAAGCTTTATGAATCTCCAAATGGAATGGATAACTTTGAAACCCTGCTCACTACAAAAGAAGTTTTCTCATTAGAAGACACTTATTTTGCGGTTAAACGCACGACAAATGCGAAAGCTAAGGACATCGAAGGTTACCAGGCAGAAATCTTAAAAATTTGAGGTCTTGTCCTCCATTTGGAGAAAACTTGGAATTTTTGGATTCCTTATGAAAAGTTATGCATGCTCAGAAATTACTATGAAATTTTGACAAGCTTTAGACCTCCAAAAGGGCCAAAAACACCCAAAAAATGCCCTCTCTGCCACTTTTTGGCCACACAGGAAGCAGTCTTGGGAGATTGCAATTTTGGAGGGGAAAATGGACTCCAAATCAAAAATTTCAAGTTGTTCCAGAAGGTAGACTCATAGGGATTTCCAACGAGCTATCCTACAGCTGATTTGGACCTCGGGAAGCCCTCCAAAGCAGCTTGGAAAAAGTGCTACGCATAGAAAAAATGGCACTACGCACAAGATGAAAAAGTGCTAATTTTGCTCAAAAACTCTGTTTTTTGCCTAGTTTTCTTCTAGTTTGACTTTTTCTCTCTTATGGTCAAATTCATGATGTGGCATGATGTAAATTGATGTACTATGATGTAAAAATGATAAAAATTGACTTGATAAGGTAGATACATCTGTTGTAGGTGGTTTAGAGTTAAATGAATTAGTTTCCTAGGTTTTAGGGGCAAGCTGTTCCACTGCCTATTTTTGTGTTCCTAGTTTAGATGTGGTTGAAACCACCCCTCTTTTCATGGATTCGACCCCTGATGGATAACAGAGGTGGTTTGGAGGTCTATATGATGTGTTTTTTCAGTCATTTGTAAAGGTTTGACTCTTGTGGATGCATTGAGCTACTCTGTACATCACTTTTGCAGTTTGGCAAGGAAATAAACTAGGGTTTTGTACCATTTTGAGGGATTCTTGTGGTAATGTGAATTAGCATAGTTTCCTTCTCAGTTATTCAGTGATCTTATGTTTATGTGAGCCATCATCTCTTTTATTCTTCATAGCTAAATGAATCAAGTGTGAAAGGTAGAATCCATTAGTATTTCAATGCTCTGCCTTAGGGTTTATTTAGTTTTACATGTTTTCTACTGTCTGAAGAGGACTCATGACATTTGCATGCCCTCTCCAGCTCCTCACCAATCTTTAGACTCACCATTACACTCATTTCAAAGTCCTAAAACACTTGCCTACCTTGCCCCACAGAAACCTCTGCAAATCTGTGTTCATTTCCCAGACCCAAAGCTGCCTTCCCAATCTGATCCAGCAACCAACCATTAAATTCAATCAAATTCCTCTAAGCAAGCATACCTAGCCTAAAATTAGTTTTTATATCAGTCATCTCAAGCCTTCCTTGATAAATTTTCATTGATATTGACAAGGAGAGAGCCCTCTCCCGACCTGGTAGGGCTAGCTACCAGGTTAAGCATGGTTTGATGTTACCCTAGACCTACATTTCTCAGTCTGAGGTATATTTAGGCCCTAACATAGTGGCAACCATATTGGGGAATGTAGTTTTATGTTCCTTGGCAAAATGTAATCAAGTTTAGATCTGATTGTTGATGGTGGACAACGATCAGACATCGGAAGGCTAGAATCATTCCCCCGGCGACTCCAAATCAGTTTCGAGATTAGATCTAAGGACTCCACTAGAGGATGAACCCAACTAGCAGAAACATGAAAGGACAATATGGAAAGATCAGGTATTCAAGTTGGCATTTCATCCAAGACATTTTGTTCTTTGTTATAAATTATTTCTTCTCTTTTCCCGAGAATGTCAAGAAATTTTTACAAAGTATATTGTATTTGAGAAAAGATCCTTGGCCTGCATTTGATTTCTTCCCTTTGAAGATTGTGAATACCAAATATTTGCATGCCTTTGAGCTTGATCAAGACCCTTTTCCCAAATCTTGTGATGACCATCTTCAAACTGATGAGCCTCAAGAGACCAAGACTGATTCTACACCTTCTGTACATATTCCTATACCTTGTAAAATTCCAGATCGATACAAGCCTTTAATTTTACCTCCTATATCCCATGCTTTCCCTAAAAATCATTACCTATATCTACCAAGATTTGATGGTGACTGTAATGACATCATTGCTGAGAGACGTACTAAATTTTGGATCTTTCCTCGACCTTTTTGAAGTTGATGAAGAGGATGTCAATATTAGGCTTTTTTCTCTTTCTTTGCAAGTCAAAGTCAAGAGTTGGTTCAAAACCCGGCCTGATGCCAGCATCTCAAATTTCCAGTAGTTCATAAAAAATTTCCTCGACAGGTGGGTGGTCAGACAGAACCGTTTCTTGATTATAGAAGAGTATAACTAGTTGAAAAGACTGCCAGGGGAGACAATACAACAATTTTCAGCCAGCTTTAACCAAGTTTATTATTCGATGCATGTTAATATAAGACCTCCTCCTGGATCTGCTCTCTTACACTACCCGGAAGCCTTTGATCCATAAATGGAGTTTCAGCTGAGAGAAAAAAACCTTGCAACTCTTGAAGAGATACAGAATAGTGCAATAGATGTAGAGTTTAATTTGATGATTAGAGGGAAAAGTTGAAGGAAGAAGAGGTGAAGAACATAGATCCAGAGGAATTGACGTCCTTAAAGGTAAAGCTCGACATTTTGGTAAATGGAGTGGAAGAGATGATGTAAAATATCACCGCAAGGAATGATTATGATGTTCAAGCCCATGGCTCGCTGATTGAAGAAGAACAAGTTGCTGATCCAAGACATTTTGTTTCTTATCCCAATTGTCATAGATCTGATAATGATTGTTTTATAGATTATCTTGGCGAAGAGAGATATGTTGATATGACATGCATGCTTGATGATGTCTTTTATACTAATGATTTTCCTTAGTTTGATAAGTATGATGATGATGATTATGTTCTCCAAATAGAAGCTAATCTTGCAGAAAAATTAACAGCTGGTTTGTGGAAGGAGGAAGTTCATTTTCAGTAGCTCGAATGCATTGATCAACCGATGCATATCAGCTACGGAAATGAGGAGGAAAGTGTAGCAAATTTTGAAGTAAGTGAAGGATCTTTGCCTTTTTGTTTTTCTTCATTTCAGTTCATCAGAGACAACTTTCATGCAATCAGAAATCAACTATCGATAAGTTTCGATCTTGACCATCTAGAGGGCAATGAAAACCTTGTTCAAGACTTTTCATATCCAAAGTTGCAGCCTCCGAATGCCATTGATTGTCAAGTTGCAAATGAAGACTTGGAAGTTGGGCCATATGATCAAATGATGAAAGATGATTCCATTCCATTCTGTTTTGAATCATTTCAGTTTTTGAAAGGAAAATTGTAGAGTATATCTTCAAGTGAGCAGCTTGTAGGAAATCATGTAATCTCATCGAAACCAATAGAAAATGGGTTGCAATAGTCTTTTCAAGTTTTTCACGATCCAGTAGATGATGTGTTAGATGATGTCTGTAGTCGAAGTCCTTCTCCATTAGCTAACTGTGAGCTTGAAAAAAGTACCAATACAAACATGATCCAACAGCCAGTTTCTTTTTCATTTTTAGTAGGAGTCTCGTCACAACGCTCAGATGAAAGTTTGCATTCATGGTACGAGGAGACGAAAAGTAATCCATTGGATGGGTTAAGTCCCAATGTGCATGAATTTCAAGATCCTTATGTAGTGTTTTTGGAGTCAAATAGAGAATCCATATCATTCAAAGGATCTGTTTACAAGTTTTCATGGGAGTTGCCTTTCAATAGTTCTTTCTTATTGTTCATAAGAAAGCACTTGTGGAGAATGCAAACAGCAGCTAGAATTCTTACTTGGTTGCATTGGTTATTTCACTTCACTTGATCAGGTGATGAATGAAACAGTTAGAGTAGGTTTTATTGAATAAGCTCCATTTTGAGCATATTTTCCAGTTTGTCAGTTGTGTTTTAGTATTGAGTTAGTTTCAAGTCAGTTTGTGTCGTCAAGTCGTCAGTTTTTAGTCATGCATTTCAGATTGAGTTTTTGACTCCATGCCCAATGGATAAGGCACTGGTCTACTCTCCCAAAGATCTACAGTTCTTGGCACCTCTAAGGAGCTACCATCCCCATTGGAGCCAATGTTAGTGTCAGTCTTTGCAGCCTTCCTCCAGTGATCAAATATGCTCTTACAAAGTTGTCTTAGAGTGTCAAAGTCAAATTTCGTCATTTCAGTGAGTTTTCAAGTAAAATTTGGTCACTAGGTATTAGGTCTATGGTTTGTTTGCACTCCTTTCAAAATTGTCCAAATATCGATCCATGTCACCATTCAGTTGAGTGTACCATCATTCATAGGGTTTTTATCATCATTTCGGGTTCCAATGGGTCATTTTACACCTTGTTCATGCTTCAGTTGTACTTGGGTAAGGATAATTTCCCTCTCCTAGGGTTTTGAAGGTAATTTCTCTTAGATGTTCAAATCATCAACAAAGATTACATCCTGATGGTCATACACCTTCCTCTATCCTTAATGTACTTTACTAAACATTTCCCATCACTGATATCCCTCAAATTCCTCATTTTCCCACAAACCCTAGTTTTTTGCTACAATTTGACAATTTTCTAAGCTTGACCTATGTTTAGCCCTTTTGAACCCCTTCCCATCACTCAATATTTGAAATTCCACTTTCCCTTGTTTCCTAACATCCCTCCCTACTTCCCAAAATTTCTTTAAGAATTTAGAAGCCCCTTATCCCCTTCATTTCCCTTCATTTTGACAAATCCCTTGTTCCACACATTGGGGTAGGTTTTACTCAAATGATGTTTCTGACAAAAAGAAGATGAATTTGGAGAAAGTAAGAGATTTTTTTGTCCAAAATAGGCCAAGGAATAAAATCCTCCTTCAATTTTTACACAAGTGTCATGGTTTTAGAGAAATGTCAAAAATACAGTTGCCTCAAGAGAATTGATGCACCTCTGAAGTGACCTTGGGAAAATCAAGATTTCTCCTAGCTTGGTTGGCCAAATGACTTTCTTGATGCATTAAATGATAACTAGACACAAATATCTTTCCAATTAGCTATCATGAGCTCAATTTGGAATTGAGGAAGATCTTCAAAAGTTGACTGCAACAACACTCTTCCTTTAGGTAGCCTCATTTTGCACATTTTGACCAGTCATGGGAGATTTGACTTTTGACAGGGAAAATGAACTCCAAATTGAAAACTTAAAGTTGTGTTGGAAATTATACTCAATAAGATTTCCTACAAGTTATCGTGCACCCAATTTTGACACTGGGAAGGCCTCCAAAACTTGATCTGAAAATGGCGCTACGCACAGGCTTTTCCAACAAGTGCGTAGTGCCATCGGCGCTCGATTTTGATAGGGACCTCCATTTGGATAAAACTTTGAATTTTTGGATTCCTTATGAAAATTTATACATGCTCAAAAATTACTAGGAAATTTTGACAAGTTTTAGACCTCAAAAAGGGCCAAAAACACCCGAAAAATGCCCTCTCTGCCACTTTTTGGCCACACAGGAAGCAGTCTTGGGAGACTGCAATTGTGGAGGGGAAACTGGACTCCAAATCAAAAAATTCAAGTTGTTACAGAAATTAGACTCATAGAGCTTTCCAACGAGCTATCCTGCACCTGATTTGGACCTCGGGAAGCCTTCCAAAAGTAGCTTGGAAAAAGTGCTACACATAGAAAAATGGCGCTACGCATAGGATGAAAAAGTGCCAATTTTGCTCAAAAAGTCTGTTTTTCGCCTAGTTTTCTTCTAGTTTGACTTTTTCTTTCTTATGATAAAATTCATGACGTGACATGATGTAAATTGATGTACTATGATGTAAAAATGATAAAAATTGACTTGATAAGGTAGATACATCAGTGGTAAGTGGTTTAGAGTTAAATGAATCAGTTTCCTAAGTTTTAGAGGCAAGTTGTTCCACTGCCTATTTTTGTGTTCCTAGTTTAGATATGGTTGAAACCACCCCTCTTCTCATGGATTCGACCCCTGATGGATAGCAAAGGTGGTTTGGAGGTCTATATCATGTGTTTTTTCAGTCATTTGTAAAGGTTGGACTCTTGTGGATGCACTGAGCTACTTTGTACATCACTTTTGCAGTTTGGCAAGGGAATAAATGAGGGTTTTGCAGCATTTTGTGGCATTCTTGTGGTAATGTGAATTAGCATAGTTTCCTTCTCAGTTATTTAGTGATCTTATGTTTATGTGTGCCATCATCCCTTTTATTCTTCATAGCTAAATGAATCAAGTGTAAAAGGTAGAATCCATTGGTATTTCAATGCTCTGCCTTAGGGTTTGTTTAGTTTTACATGTTTTCTACTGTCTGAAGAGGATTCATGACATTTGCATGCCCTCTCCAGCCCCTCACCAATCTTTAGACTCATCATTACACTCATTTCAAAGTCCTAAAACACTTGCCTACCTTGCCCCACAGAAACCTCTGCAAATCTGTGTTCATTTCCAGGAACCAAAGCCGCCTTCCCTATCTGATCCAACAACAAACCATTAAAACCAATCAAATTCCTCTGAGCAATCATGCCTAGCCTAAAATTAGTTTTTATATCAGTCATCTCAAGCCTTCCTTGATAAATTTTCATTGAGATTGACAAGGAGAGAGGCCTCTCTCGACCTGGTAGGGCTAGCTACCAGGTTAAGCGTGGTTTGATGTTACTATAGACCTTCCTTTCTCAGCCTGAGGTAGATTTAGGCCCCAACGGACCTTTAAGTTTTCATTACAATGGGTTGAGCTCACCTACACTGCGTGTCAATTTAATAGTTGATTTTTAATCTTTTTTCGCAATGTATCAAGTTGTCTTAGGATAAGATTTCAAAATTGCGATACATTTGGCATTAAAAAAAATTACTCTTGGTATAATAACTCTTTCATTCAGGTGTTCATTTTTAAATTTTTTTAGTCATAAATTTTTCCATAATGTCATGCTTAAAATATTTTGAAAATTTAAGATTGTTTTGTAGTCATAATCTTTGGTTTTAATTCGATGGTTGAAAATTTGTCAAGATTTTTAATGTTTTTCTGAGTCATGATATTTTATTTTTAATTTTCTGGTTCAAAACAACTATAAATATTTTTCTTAGCACCATGCTTGAAAATTGTTGGAATTTTAAGGTTTTTCAAAGAAGTGATATTTTAAATTTAATGTCATGCTTAAAAATCGTTGGAATTTTAAGGGTTTTCAAAGATGTGATATTTTATCGTTAATGTCATGCTTGAAAATCATTGGAAATTTAAAGTTTTTCAATGTCACGATATTTTGTTTTTAACGTCATTACTAAAAAATGTTGAAAATTTACCCTAAAAAAACGTTATTCCAGCGTCAACACTTTTCGATTTCAAGGTGTTTTTTGCACCAAACAAAATGGCTTTTATTGTTTTTTACTGTTATTTTTAAAAAGTATTGAAATCTACTTGGAAAAACAAGACGTTATTCCAGCATCAACACTTTTCGATTTCAAGGTGTTTTTTCATGTTTTTTTGTGATTTTTGGGCTCGAGTACCCGTTTTGAGGTAATAGTTCCCATTTGATCGATAACTAAGTTTTTGGAAAAACTAGGTGGAAGTGCTTATTCTCATGTCAAGACAAAATTTTGGCCTTTTCATAGGTCGACATTGATGACACTATGAATTTTTCTTGTTTTTGGTACCACTAGAGGTTTTTGCTATGAGGTACACTAAATTTCTCATCAGTCGACTGCATGGAGGGTCATTGTGGCTTGATGGAGAGTATGCAATCCATGTTGATGATATCAATAGGTTGACAAGATTTTCAACCTACAACGTCGATGTTTCCTCTACGTTTTAGAATACTTCTAAGGGAAAGAAGAAAGGTGATGACAATTTTTACACTATGTATGGCACTCAACAATGAGGGCGTGGTGTTTTTATTAACATGATCAATAATTCCATAATCAAATTCATATGCCACATTATAGAAATCAAGTTCATGTTCCATTATACAAAATACGAATGCACCCTAGACACCATTTATGCTACAGAATCTTGTGACCACGATGAGCAACACAATTGGTGCAACTGTTCATTGAATGCGTTATTTGAGGTCTGCGAGGATGTTTTTAAGCAGACTATATATTTCATTTATTTTTATTTGGTGGTTGCAATTTCCATGATGAAGTGGTGTACGTCGGAAGAAAGACAGCCAACTAAAATCGATGAAGATGAGCCTTTAGCACTTTCTTATGCCTCGTTGCAGGTATCTGGTGACCCAACTAATAAATTCCCTATTTAAGAATATTTTGCTAACTAGTATAGAAGAATGGTGCATGTTACATAAAATGTGACATGAGTACCCAAGCCAATTTTGGATCAGTATTACCACTCCACTTAATATGGTTTGGTATATGCCATGGAAATACTTATATTTGTCCTAATGTTACCTATGCTAAAACTTTTCATATGAAGCAATTGCCCTTTTATGTTTCTGAAGAGGGGTTCCACAATGAAGTGGTGTCTTCGCTAGGAGTTTAGTCTCAACACCAATATGTAAAAGTCGTCTTTTCGCTCGAAGGTATGTTTCCTCGTATGTCTTCTTTGGAGATCCCTTCATCTTCTAAGAAGTGCACTATAGATCAAGTCCTTCAACCAATATTGAAGAGCATTAAGGAATCTGTCTTCTCAGCTCGCAACACCGTACAATCATTTTGTTTATTGGTAAGTTTTGCACCCTCTACTTCTGAAGTTCAAATTATTGTTCCTCTCAATAGTTAATTTCTCAAGCCACCAGTTGTCCCTTTCACTGACATGGACCCCATTTTTGTGACTCAACCTTCAATTACTACTATAGTTCCCTATGCCCTTGATACCCTCCCTCAAAATTTTATTCAAAGTAATGCTCATAATCCCAATTCCCATATTTTCTATCTCGTAAATGATGAACCATGGGAATTTGTCATAGGAACCCAAATAGTCAAATAAATTCATCATTATCCACCTATTAATTGTCCCCATTCCCAAAGTTCATCCCCACATACTGTGTCCCCCTCTACTACTATTTCTGAAATCTGTGATACCATAAATCCTAGTGGTGATATTGTTGAGATGGAAGTTGATTCCACTCACAAGGATACTATAGAGAAAATAGTTGTAATGGCATGTTTGTTGCTACAGAGTACCAAAAACACCTTCCTTGGAAACTATGCATAAATAAACACAAACTAAAAACTACACTAGATAACACACAAATAATTCTTAATGAAGCAAACACATCAACAAATATTAGGAAAAGGGTCCCCTTTATTGAATTTGGAATGTCGAAGAGTTACAATAGGTGAATAAAATACATTTAGAGAGAATTTTTTTACCAATGGTGCTAAAAAACCCTTAAAAAGGAATTTCCTTCCTAAATCTCCTTGCAAGCTCTCTCTCTCTCTCTCTCTCTCAGAGATGTATAGAAGACACTCCCAATGATGGAATACTATTCTCAATGGTATGCTTGATTTCTAGGGAGAAATGTTAGTAGCATAGCAATGCTCTACTTCTTCTTGTTTTTAGCTCTCCGTGAACTTGTATTTATAGAGTTTCTTGGACACTCCTCTCCTCCTTGGCTCATTAATGTGGTGGTTCACCTCATAAATGAGATGAGACCTATCGTCTCCTTGCCTTTAAGGATTATTGGAGCTCAATGCTTGAATTTATCAGACCATAATGTCAATATTTGGAGTGCTTCTCAAGAAAGTTTGTGACCTAAGGTGTTGATTGGAATATTTGTGACCGTGCGGCTATTGAAGAAATAGTCACGTGAATGTTAATGTCCATTAATAGTGCACCCTAGTGGTTCAATTTTTTAACTTGAGCCTTAGGAAATATTTTAATTTTTGGTCTTCATGGTGCTTCGAGCTGAAAACTTAACCTTTGTATGTGTTTATCACTGATTTTTAGTGCCTTCTAATGCGTAGAGATGAATGTATGATTTTCACATGATAAAAATCTCCCCTTGATGTATGAGGCTAGGAGAAAGTTTATAGACAAAATACATCACAATTTTTATGATCTGACTAAGAGACTTTCTAACCTCTTAAGAGATAGAGAAACTTACTATGGAAATGATTAGGGAAAAGCCTTGACTTAGAACTAAAGAGAACCATTCTTTGAAGAAATGTTGATACAAAAGTGTCTATACGAGGCAGACATATCCCATGCTCTTTAAGTATTAAGGGGTTTCCGCAGTGCATTATATTAGATATCATTTTGGGATTCAACTGCGTTAATTAAGTCATTCATCTATGACCATTTCCATGAGAGGTAGTCGTAACTGACTAATTTTTCATGATTTTTTAATAGTTCACTTAGCCTCATTGCATTGGGTGATGCTCATAGGGGTGAAGAAGTGGGATTGAAACTCGTGAAATGAATCACATAGCGTCAACCATCACTTCCAGGGCTTGCACCCGATGGCCTCCTCAGAAGTGATGATTGATGCTTTGTGATTCATTTCACTAGTTTCAATCCCACCTCTTCACCCCTGTGAGCATCACCCAATGCAATGAGTGTTAAGTGAACTATTAAAAAATGATAAGAAATTAGTTAGTTATGACTACCTCTCATGGAAATGGTCATAGATGAATGACTTAATTAACGCAGTTGAATCCCAAAATGATATCTAATATCCCATGCTCGTTATGATGAATACAAATAAGTATTAAAATCATTCAGGAAATGTTCCTGTCAAGTCAATGTTGATGTTCCTAACATGCTGATGGATCATGAAGATAACTACTTATGCCCTTAAGGGTGTCTCTGACAAATAGATTGAATTGGGTGCCCCGATGCATCAAAGGTAAAGCATTACTGAATGAGGTGTTATGTGATGTATGGGTCTTCGACTCTGGGTACCTCCCATGCATCGAAAGGTAAGCACTATTGAATGAGGTGCTAAGTGATGCATGGGTCTTCGACTAAATGAGAGAACAACAACAGTCACATAGTACAATATTACCCTGACATGAAAAGGTATGATGGTGCCAAATGTCAGGGAAACCGATGACATCAAAGGGAAACAATTATTCTCATTTTACTACTCAAGGTTGTCCCTTAAAGGGGGGAGAAACCAAGATACTACTTTGATCCTGGAAGATGAGTGTTGAAGTTGACAGGAAAGAACCATCAACCACCCGGAAAAATTTATTTAGGGAATATTTGTGAAGGAATAGAGATGGTTGTAATATGGTGGGTCATAAAGGCATGATAACCAAAGTTGACCATATGGGTGGATATGGAAAACCACCCAAGTTTAGAGCTACAATGTGAGTGGTGGCAGTCAAAACATTTCTTCTAGGGTTAATGCCCCAGAAGTGATAGGACATCTAGGGTGGGCATAGGTCTATTCATAATGTCATGGTTGGTAATGAATGATATGGTTCATGGTGTGGCGACGAAAGCAAGCTCCAACCTAGAGTGACTAGGGACTACTTTCGGGTAATTAACACAAAAATATGGGTGAGAATCCTTTCCCTTAAAAAAAATTGTACACTTTCCAAAAGAATGTTTGGGATGTACAAACATGGAGGCAAGTGCCCCAAGAAAATGATGGCTTGTGTAGTGATGCAGGTGGAATTTTTGTTGAGAGCAGGGGTCCCATTGGTTTCTCTTGATGTGAGGATGATGAGGCAGATGAAGTGACATATATGGGTTATTTCCATATGGAGGGGTGAAAGGCCAAATGCAGAATGTGGGTGTGCATTTGATTCAATATGAAAAAAGAATAAATATGGTGGCTCGAGAGTGGGGTTGGTAAGAAATGATTAAAGAAGAGGATAACAAGGCTAATACTCTATACATGTGTATGAGATGGCTCCCAAACCAAGTGGAATGGTCATAGATCACAATAGTGTAAGGTGAACTATAAAATGAGGTGATCCATGTAGGTGAGGTGTTATTGACTGACGTGGACATTACCATGTGAAAGTGGAAGGTGGCAGTAGATGAGGTCGAGATGATGGACCCAATGGTTTATTTCATAGATATGATGTCAAGATACACAAATCTTTCAAGGAATCCTATCATGTTCAGTGGAGAATGATACCTTAATTGTCGATTATCATTGGGGGACTAATTTTTCTAATAAACTATGGGGGACCTGCAACTTTGACAACCAATACCTCAAGTGAAAAACATCTTGATGAAACCATGTGTAAAATGAAATGTGACAAACAAGTTGAACTAAACAACATGGAAAACCACACCTAATGAGTAATCGGAACAGTAAAATGGGCCCAAAAATGAGTATGTTGTTGAAATGAAATGGAGGGTACGATGATGTAGATGGTAATGTCTTGATCCTAATGCTACTAATGGTTTTGCGAAATGAGGTCTTTGGCTTTTGAACGAGCCCCTGGAAGAATGGATGAGGGGCAATATATATAATGTCTCGGGCCCATATGCCACCTCAATTGTACTTGCTGACATGTGGTCTAGAGTAGAGTCTAGATGATGCTTCAGTTGTAGTGGTCAGCTAGAGCACCCAGGTAGTGCATGAGGAGAGTCAGGTAAGAGGTCATGACCCTACCTTTGTGATTTCAATAGTTTAGGCTAGATAGGTCATACAAAGTGTCCTGTATGGGCCCTTTTAGGGACAAACATTCAAACCCACATAGGCGACTGTGATACAGTCGCACACCTAAAGAATAAATAGTTGCACTATGTGAACGACTATGAGGGGAAAAGTTGAAATTTCTTATGTCCGAAGTCATCGTGGTTGAGGGAGTGATAGTCGTGCGATGTGCATGACTGTAGGGAAAGCAGTCAAGTTGTGTACATGATTGTAGGTATGGCAGGCGTGAGGGACCCCTGTTGACGTCCTCATGGGTAAGAGGTAGACAGTCGTGTGATGCATATGACCATCCGGAGAAATGAAGTGTGGTATCGTGCATCTATTTGGGGAACAGACGTGCGACCACACACCTATTTTGGGAGCAAGAAGACAAATATGATGAAATTATATTTTTTAAGCCTAAGAGGCTGAATTTTTTATGTTTCTCTTGCTTTGGGCAGGATTTGGACCACATACGCATTGCAGTGGCTGGCGATGCTCAGGCTCAAGCATAGCTGGAATGATGGGGTTTACTGAAGTTTGTTCAAAACACTCTGTTGAGATAGAAGGAGGACTTCATGTTGTTTGTGATTCATAGATGGTAGTCAGATCGATAGGTTTTTGACATTTGGGGTCGAGACGTGGCATTCACTGCTGAGGTGGATGTTTATTTTGTTACTAGGCCCGTACCTCGAGGTGAGGTAATACCGATTAAGCTCCCACCTAGATGGGTGGATTTGATAGGATGGGCTAGAATGAATTGCGGGGATGATGCATTTCAAGAGGTGTGCATCTACATTTCTTCGATTTTGGATGTGGCTAAGCGAGTGACTTCACCCATGATTGTGTGGTTGTTGGGGTCATCGACATGGCACTGCATTTGAGGACCACAACTCATGGTACTCCAGAGGCTTCATGCGGGCATGTTCTATGACTAGGAGAGCTTCCTTCATAGGAGGATGATGGCGCAGTCAACACAAGTTCACAGAGGTGAGGAAAAAATATTCTGATATAGCAGTGCGAGATGCAACACTATACAAGAGGGTAGTGATGTTGTGCCCCGTCCTGGCGGTGATGCTTTGGCCAATGAGACATCCACAAATGCAATAATAGGTACCCGTGATGCGACAGGTAGGTGAAGGGGAGGTGGGGCGATACTGTATGCCCATATTGAAGGGTTGGTTCTTGTCAAAACCTCAGGTGATCCTGGAATTCCCTTATGCTGGCGTGGATTTCATGGGAGATCTAGAGATGGGTTTGTCCCTAAGCGATGCATGGGGCCCAATAGGTATATGATTATGATATTTTCATTTTGATTATTTATATGCATTTTGGTTTATCATATATCCCCATGTTGATACCATGCATGTTTGATTATAGATGTTGGTCCTACCATATGCCCATTGGCTAGATTGTTGGCCAACGATTCTCAACATCTTGGAGGGGTAGGTGTGGCTACTGGGAATCTGTGTCAGAGGGATGGTGAGGGAGAGGAGGGCCCTGAGAGGCCAACTCAGCATCGATGTTTGGAGATAGGTGGCTCCTCTAGTGAGGGGGAGGTTACAACTCTTCGAGCTGAGGTGGAGAGGTTCTAGGCACATGTTGAGGCACATGCTCAGGTTGCTAAGGATGCTTGGGATCATATGAATGCCTTATTATAGGGTATAGTGGATGTTGGATGGGTAATGCTAGACAAGGATATTATCGAGAGGATTACGGTTTGGGATAGGGTGAGGATCCCTGTCCTTCATCAACTTGCAGTGGTGGTGGCCACTATACGAGCGATATTGGCTCTGGCATGGGATGAGGTAGGACGGCCTCAAGCTAGTGGCACAGGTGGTGTTGCAAGTCACGGACCCCAACCCTAGATGTATTTTTTTATGTACTAGGGGAAGTGTAGGTTTTAACCCCGCACAAAAATTATCTGCATATGAATTCTAAAAACCGAAAATAAACAATGGTGAGAGCATAAAACATAAAATAGATATACACAAAGATTTTCCTATGGATTCCAAAACCGAGACTACTAGATTTATTTTTCATTATGTTCCTTATAATGTTACAATACATATATATACATGTTGAATCATCCATAAACCCCAATCCATTAACCCTGGATTAGAACATAACCATAGTTCCCTTGACCGGATCTACAAAATACCATGGATAGAAAACCATCATGCCCAAAACCATGTGCAAAATCCATGCACAAAACCATAGGTAGGTCTGGAAACCACCCCTTGCATACCCCCGATAGGGGGGCAGCCACCCCCCCCATGACCCCCCGGTAGTGCCCGATGCAACGTACAGGGGGGGCTACAACCCCCCCTATGACCCCCCCGTGCGTGGGGTAGTCATGGAAATAATATAACAAAACCCAACATTCTCCCACTCGTTGTTTTCTTTCCACAGGGGGCCACAAGAGAGGTTAGTCATTGATCCAGCCCTACAATGCCCATTGTTTATCTACACCAAGAGAAATTCTCAGTGCTCACATACTTTGTCAATGCATTTTTAGTATTCTTCAAAGTGTCCACCTTTACCAGCAACACCTTTTTGTCCTCAACCATATCCCTAACAAAGTGATACTGAACATCAATGTGCTTTGTCTTTGAATGATAAGCAGGGTTCTTTGCCAAGAAAATTTCACTTTGGCTATCACAGTCTATCCTTATAGCTTATTATACTAACCCCATACTTGAACATAATCTCTACAACCAAGCTACTTCCTTACTTGCATGAGTGGCTGCTATGTATTCTGCCTTTATAGTTGAAAGTGCCACTGTAGACTGTCTCTTACTCATCCAACTGAATTCATATTCAAATAGGTTAAACACATACCCACTTGTAGATCTTCTCTGATCTAGATCTCCAGCCTAGTCTGCATCAACAAATCCACGAATGTCCAAAACTTTGTCCAATCCTGGTCTTCCTTGGTAACACAAACCATAATCACTAGTGCCACTCAAATACCTAAAAACCTGATTCATTGTTGTCCAATGCTCCTTCCCTGGTTTTGACATAAACTTGCTCAATACTCCCACTGCATGTGTAATGTCTGGTCTAGTATAGACCATTGCATACATCAGGCTATCGACTGCACTTGCATATGGAACACGGGACATGCCCTCTTCCTCTTCTTGTGTCTTGGGACACTATTCAACAAATAAATTTACACCTACAAGAATAGGAACCTTTACCGGTTTACTATCTTGCATATTAAACCTCTGCAGTATTGTCTCGACATACTTCCTATGGTTTAACCAGAGCTTCCTCTTTGCCTAATCTCATTTAATTTCCATGCCCAAAATATAGTTTGTAACACCAATATATTTCATGTTGAATTTGGAGGACAATTGGGTCTTCAAATCCTCGATAGATTCTTTGTCATTTCCAACCAGCAACATATCATCCACATAAAAGATTAGATAAATAACGCGATCACTAATTAATTTAAAATACATATAGTGATATGCTTTTCTTCTGGTGAAGCCAAGTCCTCGTATAAATGTATCAATTTTTTTATACCACATCCTTGGTGACTATTTTAACCCACACAAATACTTTTTTTAACTTGCATACCACTTCTTTCTTACCCTTCACTGCAAATCCTTTAGGTTGCTTCATGTAGATCTCTTCTTCTAGATCCTTGTGAAGAAATGTTGTCTTCACATCCATCTGTTCTACCTCAAAATCAAAAGTAGCAACAATAGATAAAAGTAATCTAATAGAAGCTACCTTGGCAACAGGAGAAAAAATATCACAAAAATCAATTCCCGACATGTGGGAATAACCTTTTGCTACCAACCGGGCTTTGTATTTCTCCACCTTGCCTTCTGCATTCATCTTCTCCTTAAACACCCATTTGTTTCCAATGGGATTCCTTCCATCTGACATCTCCACCAAATCCTAAGCCTCATTTTTGTGCAAAGATGTCATTTCATCAACCATGGCCTCTTTCCAGAGATTTCCATCCCCTGAATCTACTGCTTCCCTCATAGTTCTGGGATCATCATCAATAATAGATAAAGAAAAATTTTAACAGAAAGTAAAGGGACTATACCTTTCTGGTTGCCTTCTTTCTTGAACTAATCTTCTCATGGAAAGAATTTGTGGCTCTTCATATTTTGATTCATCTTCTATTGTAGAGTCTGATTCTTCCTCCTTTAGCTCAAACTCTATATTCTTAGGTTCATTTGGTAGGAATTCATGTTTAATAACATCTTTCAACTCTCTAAACACCACATCTCAGTTGTACACAACCTTCCTTGTTTCTGGGTTCCAAAGCTTATAACCTTTTAAACCATCCTTATACCCAATAAAGATGCACTTTTCAAATTTACTATCCAACTTTGTTCTTTTCTCCTTTGGAACAAGTACATATTAATCACATCCAAATGCCCTCAGATGGAGAAGATTTCTTACCAGTCCATACCTCTTGTGGAGTCTTATATTTCAATGCTAATGAAGGTGATTTATTGACCAAGTAACATGAAGTCTCCACTACCTCTACCAAGAATTTCTGTCCTAACCTGGCACCACTGAGCATGCTTCTTTCCCTTTCCATCAACCTCTCTTCATTCTTTCTGCAACTCCATTTTTCTCAAGTGTGTATGGAGTAGTCTTTTGCCATGCTATACCACACTTGTTACAAAATTCATCAAATTCCTTCTTGCAAAACTCTCCACCATTATCTGTTCTCAGCACCTTTATCTTCTTCTCTGTCTGGTTTTCCACCAGAGCCTTGAATTCTTTAAACGTGTCAAATATTTCATATTTCTTCTTAAGGAAATATATCCATGTATTCCTTGAGAAGTCATATATAAATGATACATAGTACAAAGACTTACCTAGTGATGGAACCGACACAGCTCCAAACAAAACATTGTGCACAAGCTTTAATATATGTTTCGCCCTCTTAGCACCAGAGGGGAAACTCACTCAATTTTGCTTCCCATATACACAATTTTCACTGAAATCAAAATCCAAAGAGAAATTATACATACCTCCTACCATAACATTACGATGAAGTATTCGAAGGCCCTTCTCTCCAATATGTCCAAGTCTTTGATTCCATAACATGGTCTTTTCTTTAGAGACCACTAGATTTTCTGCTCCACTTTCAGGAACCACATAACTGTTGCACCCATCAATAAAAATTCTACCTTGAAGCTTCTATATAGTTCCAATCTGAAATCCCTACATCAATACCAGTGCTCCCTGAACCATTTTGTAGGTATCTTTATCGAACACTATTTTTACACCTACATCATCTATCTTGCTTACAAAAATCAGATTTATAGTCAATGTAGGAATATGCAAAACACCCAGAATTGTTCTAATCCTTCCACCTTGCAACTTCAATTTGACTTTTTAGTTACCAACGATTATAGCCTTCTTGTCATACCCTAAGAAGACATCACCACCATCATATTTATCATACTCGCAAAACCACTCTATATGGGGAGTGAAGTGAAAGGATGCACCTGAGTCAACCAGTCATGCCTCATGATCTACATGTGTACTGGAAGAAGAAGCCAAGTACACATACCCACCTTCATAAGAGGTCAGGGAAAATTTTAGGAACCCCCCTAAATTTACATGTATAATAAATGGGCGAATCTCCATGGTATATAGGAAAAATGGAAGGCGATTTTATCAATAATATGATATGTATATATAATTTTTTGGCGAACCTTTCACTAGGCATGGCGAATATTTTTCTCAATTATAAAATCTTGTGTTTATTGAATACACAAATTAAATCATTGCATTTCTTTAAAATATCTTTTGAAATCAAAATTACCGAAATTACGTATCGATAACCTAGTGGGTGTAGGATAAAATTCACCCATACCATTCACAGAAAGCATGAGAAAAAACCTAATAATATATATAAAACCAAGAAAAATTCAAATTCATCACTTCTAGGGACCTCGTAACCACCCTGCCAATACACAAGTATGTTCCTGTTTGCAATTAGAAAAATTACCCAAATTACAATCTATTTACTCCAGCATATGTTGGAAAGTTATAGAAGGATGACTAGTGCAATCAATCCATTCCTTTTAACCCTGGATTTGTTTCAGTTTAAAACAGAAGTATACAAATATACTTGTCCAATGTCTATGCTTTATCCATTCACCTTAAGATGTTTTTACAATATAATTTCCTAAGTCTATTTAATATCTTCATTATCATAAAAACCAACCTATATCCATCTTAACTCCACATCTACCACTCTTAGGGGGGTGCAATCTATTTATCCCTCTGAGCACTTGGTAGACCCAGAATTAAGATGGATCTAAGATGATAGAATTTCCCCTTTAAATAGTCTATGCTCACATGAATACAATGGTATTACCATGGGTAATACCATGGGTTATCATAAACCTAGAGCTTAAAAATTACTATTAGTAATTTATAAAGATTAATAAAATTAATAATTGATTTTTATTTTATTTTTTATTTTAACCAAGCTAAAATGTTTAACATACATTAAATTACAACATCCATTTTTACTCTTGATCGCATCAAATATTTTTTCACTCTATGCTAGTTTGCATATCACGATATTTGATACCTCTCGGGGGTTAGTAGATCTAAAGTAAATATGGATCTATGCTGGTTTAATTCCCCCATTTAAATAGGCTACATTCCAGGTGAATACCATGGGTCAATACCATGTGCCATTTTTATAAAAAATATAAGGTGACTTATGGAGTAGATATAAAAAATGGTTTTATTTGTTTACCATACCTCTCGTTTATTTATATTTTTATTAATTTACCATACCTCTTTTACAAATATGGTAATTGGCCGATAGGATTCACTTAAATAAAACCTCTTTCTTGAGCCTTCATAAATAGAACAAGGGTTATGGACTAAATATAAAAAGAGGTTTTATTTATTTACCATGCGTCTAGTTTATTTATATTTTTATTTCTTTACCATACCTCCACTTTACTTATATTTTTATTTGTTTACGCCCTTGCATGTATATAAAGTGACTTATGGAGTAAATATAAAAAATGTTTTATTTATTTACCATACCTCTCATTTATTTATATTTTTATTAATTTACCATACCTCTTTTATAAATATGGTATTTGGACCTTTGGCCCATAGGATTCACTTCAATAAAACCTATTCTTGAAATGGGCGAATGGATTCACTTAAATAAAACCTATTCTTGAAAATGGGCAAATGGAAGGTTGTAACTCCTAATTTCAAGGGCTAAATTTACCTTTTTTACCCTCTCCCTTAAAATAAGGTGGGCTATTTGAGGTGATTTGTAAAAATGTACTATGATACAAAATATTCGCCCACTAAAAATTTAAAACCCCTTAATTTCGCCAAAGGGCGAACATTCGCCCCTAAAATTTTCTATGTAAGAGGTGGTTTTCACCTACAGAAGGAGCATCATCAAATCCCTTTCCTTTCTCAGGAGCTTTAGTTTTACTGTCCCTTTTGTAGTGCCCTTCCTTTCCACATTTCCAGCACACCTTTACAGGCTTTCCTAGAGATTTAGATCTCCCTCTAGATTTAGATCTCCCACTAGAGGACTTATTTTTGTTTTTGTTCTGGGACCATCCTCATATAGACAAGGCATCGACATTCCAGCCCTCCATATTTTTTCGTCTCATCTCCTCCGACAGCAAGGATGAGACTATTTAATCAAAATGCAAGGCAGTTGCATTGCTACCTATTGCAACAACGAGACTATCCCAAGAATATGGTAGATAACACAACAAACTAATTCACTTATCTTCATCTGAAATTTTAATATGAACAGATAATAACTGACTTACCACAATATTAAGTGTGTTCAGATTCTCTGTCACCGTGTATCCATCTTTCATCCTCAGGTTATATAGCTTTTTTTGTTGGAATAGTTTATTCACCAGAGACTTAAATTGGTACAAAGTTCCTAACTTGTCCCACAAAGCCTTTGTCAAAGCTTCCCCTGATACATTCAGCAATACTGAATCTGAGACACATAATCGTATTATGCTATTTTCCTTCTGATCCAACTTCTCCCAGTCTTCAACTAACATTGTTGTTGGTTTAGTACCCAGATCTACTGCAATCCACTGATCTTTATCCACCAGCAGATCCTCCATCTTGATTTTCCACAACTCAAAAATCTAACCATTAAATTTCTCTATCTCTATCTTTCCACTGCTCTCCATCTTCTTTCACCACAAGAATTGATCCCGCAGATCTCCCACAGGCGTGAGAAAAAACCCCTCAATAGAAAAGGTGTCCCCTTGAAGCCAAAACAATTATGATACCAAATATAGGTGTTAACCCTGTATAGAAATTACCTGCATAGGAATTCTAACAACAAAAAATAAACAATGGTGAGAGAAAAGAACATAAAACAGATATACACAAAGATTTTCCCTTGGATCCCAAAACTGGGACTACCAGATTGATTTTTCATTATGTTCCTTTAAATGTTACAATGCATATATATACATGCCGAAGCATCCATTAACCCTGGATTAGAACATAACCGTAGTTCCCTTGACCGGATCAACAAAATACCATGGACAGAAAACCATCATGCCCAAAACCATGTGTGAAATCCATGCACAAAACCATAGGTACATCTGCCCACCGCCCCCCCTAAATACCCCCCAATAGGTGGGCAGCCGCCCCCCCCATGAGCCCTCGAAAATTCCCAGGGCAATGTAAAGGGGGGGCTACCGCCCCCGGTGTGACCCCCCACGCATGGGGTAGTCGTGGCAAGAATATAACACAGCCCAACAAGAAGCACCCATTATGAGGATGCTCCCCTATTTCATAACTATTTTTTTTTTGCATGGACCATTAAATGTACATTTGTATATTTTTTGATGATGATATATATATATATATATATATATATATATATATATATATATATATATATATGAATGAGTTTAGTTTTTTACATCTCTCATGATGTGTCTATGCTTATGCTTTTCATACATGTGATGTACTTTTTCATTTATTGATGGATATTCTTATTGTGCTTTATATTTCTCGATGATGATATATATGTGATGCATTCTAATCTAGGATTTGATTAGCTATGCAGTTGACTATATTGTTTTGATCTCTTGGTATATGTGTAAATGTGATATGATCAAAACCACGAGCTAAATTTTCTGCATGCAAGTATTTCCAAAAAAGGAAAGGGTCATGTACCATGAAGTTTCTATTTAATTTCAATACAACAAGATGGGAATCAAGGAACACATGCAGATGACTAATACCTAAGTGGGAGGAATATACCAAGAGGCCTATGACGACATCTAATTATGCTTTCTATATATATATAGATATATATGAGTTTAGTTTTTTACAGCTATCATGATGTGTCTATGCTTATGCTTTTCATAAATGTGATGTACTTTTGCATTTATTGATGGATATGCTTATTATCCTTTATATGTCTCAATGATGATATATATGTGATGAATGTTAGTAGAGGATTTCATTAGCTATGTGGTCGGCTATATTATTTTTATCTCTTGGTATACGTGTAAATGTGATATTATCAAAACCACGAGCTAAACTTTGTGCATGAAAGTATTTCTGAAAAAGGAAAGGGTCATGTACCATAAAGGTTTTGTTTAATTTCAATACGACAAGATGGGAATCAAGAAACATATGCAGGTGACTGATACCTAAGTGGGAGGAATAGACCAAGAGGCCTATGATGACATCTAATTATGCTTGATTATTGGTGGTTGAACCAACTCAAAGCCCATTCTGGTGGAAGGGTGCCAGGTCAGGAGGGTATATGGCCTAGGCTATTGCAGTGAGATTTTGCGACCATCGAGAAGCACCATCAGTGAACCCGTGATGATAAGCTGGTGAGTGATCCATCTATGAAATGTTCTTAGAGAATGGTTCTAGAGTACATCAGTGATGAGGTGATCATCATAAAAATAATTCATGGTGCATGTATTTACATTCTAAGGTTGAATTCATTGTTATGGATCAAATATTTTAAGGTGGAACCCATTGACAAGATCTTTAAGGCAAGTCCCATCAAGCTCTGCTAACATGTATGCTCCTTTGAGGAGACAATTTTTAACTATATCAATCCTTTCCATAAAGTTTCAAACTTCCTTGGTCCTAACGCTTCTTTGGAAACATCATAGCGAAGGAATATATCCCCTTATGTGAATGAACAAGGGGTGACATTATGATAAAAGGGGGCATTTATTCTCTTTTTATGGGTTCTGTTATGCTGGAGAGATTCCCGCCGACTTTCGTCGACGTGGTCCAACTGTACTAGCCTCTACTCTAAAGTTGAGGTGTCCGAGAGGAGTCCAATGGACAAGTGTAGGGTAGGGACCTCACACTCAATGGGGAGTACAAACTCAACCTTGTATACTATTTGGAAAGGCGTGAACTATGTGGACACCTTGACCATAGTATGGCATGACCATAGGGATAAAAATACCATTTGATGCCAATTGGTTTTGTGGTTATTCACCATACGTTGCAACATTGTTTTGAGGACTTTTTTGACAAATTTTACGTAGTCGTTAGACTGGTAGTATGGTGAAGAGAACTCATGTGAAAAACCAAGGTGTTGGAATAGTTCTTGAAATATCTCATTCTCAAAGTGGGTGCCATGATCCGAGACCAACTCCTTATGAACACCGAACCGTGCGATGACATGGTTAAAGAAAAATAGTGCAGTGATTTCCACGGTGTTATTATAAGTGGAAATGGATTCGTCGCATTTTTGTAAAGTATACATCTCATCCATCTAAGTAGGTTTCTACATCCTCTAACATTCATCACATTATGTAGTGTGTCTCTGAGCATCACATTAAAGGGAAGGCTAGTAGTATCATACCTGAAGGATCTTGTAGGATTTCCCCTTGGTATAAAAATGGCCCCCACATGATCCACCATCACAAGCTAAGAGAATGTCATAAATCTCATCTTCCATCACACATCTTAGGATCTGATCCGGCCACCAACTTTAAGAGCTTACCCCCAATCCAAGTATAAGGAGCACTCTTCTTGAAAATATTTATTTTCTCCTTCAAAGATAAATGAGGGGGAAATTAGCCAATAACTAACAAGTTTTCTATGTCATAAAACAACGGAGACAATAATGATATGGTAGAAAATATGGTCATCACGGAGATGGACATCCACCATCTTTTCATCCTTTGTAGACAAGGTTAGCCCAAATATAAAATTCACAACAACATTTTTTTTTCCTGGTTCATCAACAATGGTTAGATCAAATTGTTGTAGTAACAATACCATATAATGATTCAATCATTATATGGTTGTTGTTGTAATAACCATATAATGATTCAATCATTTAGTTTGGGTTTATTTGCCTAATACTTAATTGTTGCATGGTCAGTATGTATAAAAACTTGATATCTAATAATGTATTTCCTTAATTTATTCAAAGAATGTATGAAATCTAGAAGTTCATTTTCGATAACTATGTAATTAAGCTCATCTTTGGACAAGTTCTTGCTAATGAAATAGATGGCATAAGGAAATTTACCTTCAAGTTTCCCTAGTTTTGCCCCAACTTCTTTGTCTAATGCATCTATTGGGTCCTTCATGTTTTGATAGCAATTTTAGAAAATTTTAATCAAATTTTTGGTCAAAAAGTGGTCGCAAAAAATATCATCAGAAAAGATGAAGTAAATGGTCAAAATAAGAAAATGTCAAAAGTAGTTAGAAGGAAGCAAAAAAGGAGGTTAAAAGCAATTACCTTGGAATTAGCAGAAGTCATGAAAGAAAGATAGGTGCACTATATTTTGAAATAATCAAAGGTGATAAGGACCAAAACACCCAAATTTTCGCAAATTAGACTAGATCAAGTGAGAAGGAATAAGGAAAGATGGAAGGGAGAGAATTTGGAGCATACGCTGATATCCGTTGGTGTGAAATTTGATGGAATTTCCAATATTTCTATTGTATCTCTAAATATTGTCTTATATTTTGGCCCAATAATTATTCAAGATCTTGTATCTTATGAAGATCATTTTGTAATGTAATGATCTAGTTGGTGATGGAAATAAGTGTTGCAGGAAATGCATATATATACTTATGGTGATGGTTTATTTATCCCATTAAAATTTTAAGTTTATGGTTTTGAATTCTTTTTCATGTTTCCAATTGTATAGTGTTTATGTTCCCTTATAGATTGAAATTAATATGTTAATGAGATATCTAATATAATATTTTTGTAATGATCCATTTGTTTAATAATTCCTCAATCTTGTTCTCTGATCCCTTGTCTTTTTGTTAAGTCTTAGCATGCCTCAGGTGAGACACTTCACTTTTAAAGAGGTGAAAATGCTAGCAAATAGCTAGACTATGACGAACTACTTTGTTGGCACCCTGTGTTCGAAACCAAGATCTTCCTCTTTAAAAATTTGAGCCAAAAATGGTTCTTTTGCCGGGACCCAAAGTATTTTGAAGGGAACTAGACCATGGTATTGAGGATCCTTAGATGAGATATTCAATACTAGTGACATGCAAAAATTGACTGGTTTATTTTGCAGCAAGCGGAATTGTGGCAAAAGAGTTTATAGTGAGTAAAAGAGACAATTTTTTATGTTGAACCAACTTAATACCAATACGAGATATTCTGGTGTAGGTTCCCTGAAGAACATCATAACTAACTGTGTCAGTTGTAGATTAAAGGAGGGGCTAGAAATCATCTTAGACTCCATCGTACTTGGATTATTACTGATCTAGATGAGTTGCATAAATTAGATACTAAGTTGATGAGGGATGTTAACTTTTGGTTGCAAGAAACTCTATAAAGTTATATCATTGAATTTTCTAGAGAAGACCATTTATCTTTTTCTAAAGTTGAAGTTGTGTTCGAGTACAGGATGCGGGGAACATTGTTGAAGGAAATCCCTCTCTGGATGAAAATTCTAATGTTGTAAGAAAACCTATTGTCATTTCATGAACACAATATGGCAGCATAAAACTCTAAGTACTCAGGGTAGGATCTAGGGGAGATATGTTTCCTAGTTTTGAAAGATGAAGACGTTGTTGCGATAGATGCATGAGTCATGGGGAGCTTGATATTTAAGGGCATAAAGAGGGGTGTAGATATATGATGAATGGCGAGAGAATACATTGCATAAAATTTAAATATGATAGAGAGTTACACCGAATAGGAGAGTTGTTGAATAGTCCAAGGTTGCAGATAGAAGGACCAAGCAGTTCAAAGTTGCAGCATATAGGAGATAGTAGCAGTGTAAGTTCTAGCCAAATATGAGGTGTCGAAAGAAGTGTCGTTAGACACATGAAGGGAACTAGTGGAGATCTCCATAAATTAGAAGGAATTAAGATTCCAGATGAATCGAGACATCCAGTTGAGTTAATGAACCAGAGTACCCCTCGTGATGAAGAAATGCATTTTGTGATGAGGCGACTATTTTTTGAGGACAATGCATCCCCTAAAGTGGGCCACGAGTCATCTAATCCAAATTTTGGTCTGCCATGTATTTGTCATTTTTCTACTCCTCCTCTTCAAAACCTGATGGATCTTCCTCCTCCACTTCATAACTGCCTAACTCGTGGAAAGTTCCATCTGAGAGTACAACATCATCTCCATCACCTCCATTAAAATATGGAGGTTTTTTGGATTCTCTACATTATCTACAATCTTTGTTAACTCTTCATGGGTGGCAAAAACCAAATATTTGACTATAGAGACCACTATCTGAGTGGGAGTGGTTGTATTCTTCTTCAGAAAATAAGGAAGATTGTGTACTCCAGGGATCAATCCAATAGCCTTTGTGAACTTATGGGTTATAGTTTAGATGGACCAGATGTTCTCGTAAGATATTTCACAAATTTGTTTAAGACCAGGCTGAGAAGATCTGTCAACTTCAAGAATGTGAGCATGGGAGGTGTTGGGAATATTTTTTCCTTGACCGGAAGAAGTATGATAAGGACAAGTGGAGTTATCATCCATAGATTCTAGATACCCTCCTTTGAATCGTAAATTGTCGTGCATATTCCACTGGACAGTTCATTACAATAGATCTAATAATATTATTAAAACTCTAAAAATTATATACTATTACAGTTTATTAAATTTTAATATCTATGGACTTAACTGTAATTAGTGCATGCATGTGAATGGAAATTATGTAGAAAAGTAGTGAATGACAAATAAGTACACACACATACAAGACACAATACATGCTCTATGGGAAACCCTTTCAAGCGAAAACCTAACTAGAAGGTGAGGCTGCTTCGCTCCCTTTCTCTGTCTGGAAATATGGTTGCAAGTATAAAGAAGTAATTCCTATGGCCTGTGGGCTGCTACAGTGAAAAGATCCTCTTTGTGTGCTATACCTCCTATCTCTCATGTCTATGTTTTTTTCTATGGAACAAAATTCTCTTGAAAGAATGGAATGCCTCTTCCTCCTAGTGGTCTAGTTATAACACAACCTGATAGCCTACTAGTGGTTAATTTTGACTACACAAACTCTTAATTAGAGTTACAATATAGAATCTTCTAGAGTCTTTTACATCATAAACACATGGGTAGACCCTTTTCGATGAATAATGGGGGTCGATGTGGCATCCTCCCGAACTATAAGTGTGAAAATATGAAGGTCAACTTTTGAGTGACATAACTTTTGCATATGAATTATGATTGATGTGTTTCTTGCATTGTTGGAAAGATCTATGTATGTAGAATAGCATGAAATTTTTTTGTACAAAAGATGTAAATTTTTACCCCCAAAAAACCATCGTTTTATGTTATGCTCTTAACCTGCAAAGCAAAACCCAAGCGAAGAAAAGATACCGAGAACACAGAATATGTGAAGAAAATATACCCAGAACACAGAATAGCAATGATTTTATTATTCAGAGAGAAATGTTCACAGGCCTCTTCGAGGGGGAAACCTCCAATAGAGCAGAGCTCGATTACAAAACAAGACACAATGCTCCTCGCAGGGAGTCTCTATCCTTTATATATGACTCATACATGCAATGCCACAAGCCAATATCGTGGGTTTTATTAATACCATCTATCTGATACTACCACCTATTTACCATCTATCTAATACTTTCGCCCATTTGCAACTAACTGTGGTCCCGTCATTAATTGCGGGTTAACCACTTACAAATATTAATATGGGCTTTATTGACTCTTGACTATGACGTGATCCCAAGACATAAATAAGGGGGTTAGGGTGGGACCCTAACATGCCCTCCCCCTTAAGACTAGCCTTGTCCTCAAGGCTGAAGCTGCGGAAACTGCTGAAGAATAGTGGCTGGTTCCCAAGTTGCATCTTCCGGAGAGGTGTCTTTCCATTTGACGAGGACCTCCTTAATCATGCGGCCGCGCAGGTGCTTGTCTCGTGTGTCTAGAACCTGTTCAGGTTGAAGCCAGATTGACCCTTCTTCGTCCAATTCAGGTAGACTGGTTTGAGCTCGGCAATTGTTCCCAATCACTTTCTTGAGGCACGATACATGGAAAACTGGGTGGATTTTTGCTGTAGATGGCAAAGCGAACTTGTAAGCCACTTCTCCAATGCGCTGAAGTACTTGGTATGGTCCATAGAATTTTTGGGAGAGCTTTTGACAACCCTTGTCTTTGAGTGATGTTTGCTTATATGGTTGCAGCCTCAAAAAGACCTGATCCCCTTCTTGAAATTGGCGCTCTGAGCGATGTTGGTCAGCCTGTTGCTTCATACGGTTCTGAGCTTGATGAAGATTCTCGCGCAGATGGGCAAGCATTGTTGCGCGGTGCTGTAGGAGTTGATCCACGGCTTGTACTTTGGAGCACCCCGTGAGATAAGAAGTAGGGGAAGGTGGAAGTTGTCCATAGACTGCTTCATAGGGAGTCATTTTGGTGGTGGCATGATAGTTGGTGTTATACCACCACTCCGCCAGAGGTAACCACTGTACCCAAAGGTGTTGCTTTTCTGAAGTGAAACACCTAAGGTAGGTTTCTAGACATTTGTTGACAGCTTCGGTTTGACCATCTATTTGCCGATGATATGAAGTACTGAGTTTGAGTTGAGTGCCTTGTATTCTGAAGAGCTCCTACCAAAAATTACTGGTGAAGATTGGGTCACGGTCGGATACAATAGAAGTGGGCATGCCATGCAATTTGAAGATCTGATCCATGAAAGTTTGAGCAACCAAGGTTGGTGTAAATGGGTGGGGTAGGGCACAGAAATGAGCATACTTCGACAGTCGGTCCACAACCACCATGATGACTGACTTGTTCCCAGACTTTGGAAGACCTGTAATGAAATCCATGGAAACCTCTGTCCAAATTGACGTCGGAATGGGCAATGGTTGTAATGTGCCTGGTGTGTTGACGGTTTCCCCTTTGTGGCGTTGACAGACGTCACATTCTGCTACGAAAGTAAGGATGTCCTGTTTCATGCCGGTCCAAAAAAATGATCTTCTGGTGCGAGCATACGTCTTCTGAAAGCCCGAATGTCCTACAATGGGAGATGAGTGCAATTCTGCCAAAATGTGACTTTTGAGGGTGGATGTTGGTGATATTACGACTCTGTCCTTGTAGCGAAGAATATCATTCTGCCACAAGTAGCCCTTGCTGGAATTAGGATCTACCTGCAATTGAGAAATGAGTTGGGAGAGCCCTGGATGTGAAAACCATTCCCTGCGAGCCTCTTCAATCTAGTCTAGAATGGGGAGGGAAATTGCAAGCATAGTACTTTCCTCCTCAAATTGGCGCGACAATGCATCTGCTACCCTGTTGTCTTTCCCTTTCTTGTAAATGATCTCATAATCATATCCCAGCATTTTGGCTAACCATTTATTTTGTTGAGGGGAATATAGGCGTTGCTCCAAAAAATATTTAAGACTGTGATGATCTGTGCGGATTTGGAAACGTCGCCCCAACAAGTAAGGTCTCCAGGTCTCGACTACATGTAAGATGGCCATCATTTCCTTCTCATAGGTAGATTGGCCCAGATTCTTCCCACTTAGTTGTTGGCTGGTGAAGGCCAATGGTCGCCCTTCCTGCATTAAGACCGCTCCAATACCTGTTCCCGAAGCATCACATTCAATGACAAATGATTTGGTGAAGTCCGGTAGTGCTAAGACAGGACATAGTTGCGGACAAATTTACGATAATAGCCTGTGAGACCCAAAAATCCTCTCAAGCTTTTCAAGGTCTTAGGTTGAGGCCATTCTTGCATTGCCTGGATCTTTTTGGGGTCCACCTTGACACCTTCGCGCCCCACAATGTGGCCCAAATACTCAACTTCTTCCATGCCAAACGAACACTTAGACATCTTGACAAATAATTTATGTGTTCAGAGCAGTTGCAAGAGTAGATCTACATGCTGAAGATGTGCCGCCCAAGTGCCACTATAGATGAGGATGTCATCGAAGAAGACAAGGACAAATTTTCTGAGATATGGTTTGAGGAGGTGATTCATAAGGCTCTGAAAAGTAGAGGGGGCATTACAGAGACCAAATGGCATGACGAGGAACTCATAATGGCCTTCATGAGTTCTGAAAGCTGTCTTGGGAATGTCGACTTCCTTCATGCGAATTTGGTGATAGCCTGAGCGAAGATCCAACTTAGTGAAGAATTGAGCCCCATTGAGTTCGTCCAGCAAATCGTCAACCACTGGGATGGGAAATTTATCTTTGACTGTTAACTTATTGAGGGCCCTGAAGTCGGGACACATCCGCCACTCCCCATCTTTCTTGAGGACCATGACCACTGGGGATGAATAAGGACTAATGTTGGGACGAATGACACCTGCTTCCAATAATTCCTTGATGATTTTTTCTATTTCATTCTTTTGGGTGAACGGATATCTGTATGGCCACACATTTGGGGGTTGGGCCCCTGGAACCAATGTGATGCTATGATCGTGTTCCCCTCGCGAGGGTGGAAGCTCATGAGGCTTGTCAAAGACTGTCCGATGTTTATTTAAAATCTGTTGCCTCTCAGGATGAACTGGTGGAGACATGGTGTCTACTACCTGGATGGCATTAAATTGAGCTACCACTCCATGATGGCCCTTTTTTAACAATTTTTCCATCCTATGTGAGCTGATGATAGAGGGGGCTCCTGCCTGAAGTCCACGGAGGGTATGTGTGGAGTTGTTCGGCTTAAAACTCATATATAACTCCTAGAAATCCATTATGATTGGCCCAAGGGTGCGGAGCCATTCAGCACCTAGGACAATGTCGCATCCCCCCATGTGTATGGCAAACATGTGGGTTTTCAACTGATAATCCCCCATTTGAAGTTTGACATTTTCACAGCGGCCTTCACATTTCATTGTGCCCCCATCTACAATTTGGACCTGGAAGTTAGAGACTGCCCATACATAACAATGCGTTGCTTCGGCGATTTTTTGATGGATGAAATTATGGGTACTTCCACTATCAATCAAGACTATTACTGGGCAATGTTTAAGAAAACCCCTGATTTTGAGAGTTTGAGGGGAAGAGATTCCTGCCAACGCATTGAGCGAAATAACTGGGTCATCAGATACAATCTCCTTTTGGTTGTCTTCTTCGATCGCCTCCGGTTCCTCAAGAGGTGGATCTTCCTCGGTGGAGCTGTAGTCAGTGGCATCTATTTGAAAAACTTGGGCTCCTTGCATTTATGCCCAGGGGAATATTTTTCATCGCAGTAGTAACATAGTCCTTGCTTCCTTCTCTCGGCCATTTCCTGAGGTGACACCTTTTGGACCTTAAGTGTCTGAGTCGTGGTATGAGCTTGTGGGGGACGACCTTTAGTGGGGAAATTGGGGCGGCTGTATTGGGCTGTTATGGCACGCTCCACCTTACGGGCTACCTGGCAAGCCTCCGTCCATGTGGGAGGGTGGTGGAGTAGAACTTGAGCTTTGATGGCTTCTTTAAGACCACTAATAAAACATTCCATGTAGAACTCATCTGAGGGATGTTGAGTGCGGAAGGCCAAGGCTTCAAAAGCGGTGATATATTCATCCACTGTACCCGTCTGTCGGAGCTTAGTGAGACGGCCCAAAAAGGAGTCTCCTTGCTCAAAGCGATCTCGAAGAGCTTTGGCAAATTGGGCCCAACTCAAAAAAGGTGCATTGCGACGTCGATGCCATTCCGCCCATTGCCATCGTTCATTGTCCAAGTACATGGTCCCCATCCACCAACTTGGGAGGTGATGGATGGGTGTGCCAGACGTGAGGAGAGTGGCTAGACTCACCCTCATGGTGTATATGGTCATTATAGGGTACCTCAAGAGCTGGCTCCTTGCCCTTATCGAGTGCTTGCCGTACCAGGCTCGATAGGTCATCAAGCGTATTTTTGAGCTCGTTCATATCTGTTTCAAGTTTGTCTAGTCTTTCATTGGCCATTGCTTGAGCTCTAGTTTCTACCATACACCAACTTGATGAAAAATTGGGACCGCCAAATTTTTTTTTTCTAAGAAATTGAATGGTACCACCGTGCTCAGCTCGTTTTCCTGATGCTAATGGGCTAGGTCACAAATAAGCACTTCGGAAAACTCCTAACGGAGTTTTACTCCTTCCTTATCAATACTGCAGTCGCCAAATCCTCAAATTGTCAATGCCGCCAAAAGTCCTGCGAAAATTATATCCAGGTACAAGAACCCTTCACAACTACTCCAATCTGGTGGATCTGAGATATCTGAATGGTGGACAACTGCTGCTGCTGAGCTGGAATATCCGATCTGGTGGATCTGAGAGGTCTGAATGGTGGAACAACTGCTGCTGCTGATCTGGAATAGATGATGTGTGATCCCCCGATAGAAAGGGAACTATAGCCTTGGGGAGTGTCAGGTGCTACAGATCGCAATATACATAAGGGTCTGACAGTAGTACTCGGCCCAATGTTTCAAGGCTCTAACTAAGGAGGATCAACCGTACCCTTAGCCGTACAACCCGACTACCCTATCGTACGGGCAAGTAATCTCTCCGAGTGTTGTTCTCAGTGTACTATAGCCACAAGACAGCCGAAGGTTTATCTATGGTGAGGTTTCAAGGGAGCTAGGGGGCTTCCTATATACCCAGAGGGTACGTGGAAGATAGTGCGTGCGCGGTTTTGTCTAATGCGCTACTACTCGAAGGGGTACCCACAGGGGTTACAAGGGAGTCCAACAGACGTGACCACCTCTTGTATTTCCTGCGTGCAAGCCTCCCCAAATCCGCAGGTTTATGCGCTTAACAACAGATCCCGTGGTTTAAAGATGTCGGAACACGTCTCTAGCCAAAAAAAAAAATTGCTAAAATTTGGAGATCCCACCGAGCCCTGGAAAGTGCTTTGATACCACTTGTTATGCTCTTAACCTGCAAAGCAAAACCCAAGCGAAGAAAAGATACCGAGAACACAGAATATGCGAAGAAAATATACCCAGAACACAGAATAGCAATGATTTTATTATTCAGAGAGAAATGTTCACAGGCCTCTTTGAGGGGGCAACCTCCAATAGAGCAGAGCTCGATTACAAAACAAGACACAATGCTCCTCGCAGGGAGTCTCTATCCTTTATATATGACTCATACATGCAATACCACGAGCCAATATCGTGGGTTTTATTAATACCATCTATCTAATACTACCGCCTATTTAACATCTATCTAATACTTCCGCCCATTTGCAACTAACTGTGGTCCCGTCATTAATTGCGGGTTAACCACTTACAAATATTAATATGGGCTTTATTGACTCTTGACTATGACGTGATCCCAAGACATAAATAAGGGGGTTAGGGTGGGACCCTAACATTTTATGCCTCAAAACGTACCAGAAGGTTTCAAACCCTATTTTTCCAAACTAGGTCCCAGAGGTAAAAATAGTCCCGTGAACTGATTCCTCCACTATTTCCACTCCAAATGCATCAATATGGATGAAAAACAATATGATGATCCAATTTGCATCATCCCTATTGTGCCAAAAATGTTGACAGTGCTAGACTTGATAACATTTAAAGGGGTCTCCCTGATATATGGTCCCAATTAGACCTCACACTGTGAGGGATATGAGCCCCATCCAAAATAGGGCCTAGCCATCGTCTTCTTAAATGTTTGCATTGACTGTAATTGTCAACAAGAGAGAGGAATGCATATGTGCCTTTGAAATGCAAGTGAGTGTGCCTAGTGAGTGTTCAGTTATTAGTGTGTTGAGGTTCTTTTACTGCAGAGAGGAAAAGAGAGTGAGCCTCTAAGATCTATGTGGCTCAAGACACACTCAGAATTCAATAGTGGCTATGGAAAAGCTCAAAAATAAAAGTTTTTAGATTGGAGTGAAACCAAGACCAGATCATAGTGATCGTTTCCCTAATTCCAATGGTGTGAATTACATTCAAATCTGAGTTTGTATGCTCAAGTTATAGTTGGTAAAAAGTTTTGTCAAACTTAGCCAAGCGTGAGGCTTAACAAGGCAGCAATTTTCCAGTGGCCCAGCGCACGGAATCTGGCCACCAGAATGGGAAAATTTGTCACCTACATACTTTTCACAGTTACCCTTATTTTTTGGCGGATTAAAAATGACTATGTTGTTATTAAAAAGGAAAAAAATTATTAAAAGGCTGCCACCCCTGAAAACATTCATATGTTATATTACAAATAAAATGAAACATGTCAAAGATGCAAGTGACTTGGACCTTGCCTAACCTATATGCAACGAAAAGTATTAATATATGATGGGGCCAGTGGGGTTTGAACCCACTCGACCCACGTGGGTCGGCCCTGCATTATAACATATCACATAATGATGGTCATGTATTATATAGTCATTGCCAAAAATGTAATGTAACTACTCGTTGAAATGTCAAACCACCAACGCGAAAATGTTAACATACAAACCACCAAAAAACGTGCCATCCATATGGGGATCAGTGGGGTTGGAACCCCCAACCTACCCGTTCCCAACATAGCGCGTTCACCAATAGGCCAATGACCTCACCATGTTAAATCCACCCAGAAAATGATATAATAACCGAGTTTTTCAGTTGAGCAGGGGGGAGCGGCGGAGGACAGGCAGAACCCTGAGTAGGGAAGATAACAAAGCCATGAGCGAGGGATCTACAAAGATGACAAAAAGATTCCCTTAGAGGGCTAGAGTTTCCAGTGTCATAATTTGACAAGCTTATAGTCCTTTTTGCATGTTTTCTCACCAGGAGTCCAACCATGCAGTCTATTTACCCATTTGAGCAGCAAAAATTTAAGTGTTCAACAGCAAGGAATTTTTGCAGAATCTTAAAGATTCCCTTCAAGGCTGATTTTTGACTGAGGCAGAATGATGCCAACTTTATAGTAATTTTTCACAGATTTTTGTAGGGAGTGTAGTGGTGTGCTCAAAATATTCATTTGGGTAGTTGATTTTTTGGCCATCTCCAGGAAGGAATCTTTAGGGGAATCTTTGAGATTCCCAATGGTCCAAAATTTCAAGGTGTCAGAAAGGGGCAAATTTTATAGTCGTTTGCGACAATTTTTTGCCACAAATTCAATGATCCAATCCATTTTAGTAGCTATGCTTTTCATTTTTCAGCCATCCTTGAAAGTGGAGGTATATGATGCAGTTATGTCATGATTTTCTTCTGATTCACGAAGATGATGTTTTTGTTGTCAAGATCCTTGTTATCATTATTTTGAGGGAAAATTGTGTGACACGTCATGTGACATTTTATTAGCTTGTCATGCTGAACGAGTGCCTATTTGAGTGAGAGTTTCTATAGGACATCTCGTGGGCAGACATGCCACTCTTGTTGAGGGAATTTTCCCATATGAGTGAGAGTTTCATGAGAACGTCTCATAGAGATACATGCCACTCTTGTTGAGGGTACTTATCCTTGTAATGAAAAACAACATGCCATGTACATCATAATCATTTATAGCATTTTGAAGTGACCTCCTTACTCTTGACACCAGTGCCCAAAGATGTAACCCACAGTACGTGAACTCCGTTATCAATGTGTTTATGTGCTTTGATTTGCTAATCGTCATTATGTTTCATCTTCTTTATAGTATGCACATGTGGATTTTCATAATCTTTCATATGCAATTCTACTAACATCACAGAAGTAAAATATCTTGGTTAATTCTGGTAGCTGAAGCAATCCAGATCAAGTTTGGTATCAGAGCAGTCTTCTCGCTGATGTGAATTGCAAGTGTGAACGATTGAATGTGCATCAAGAAGGAAAATGGAGAACAATGGAGATATCTATGAGGACATCCTCAATATGGCATGCATGGTGGACATAATTCATGTAGACTATGAGGCGAAGATGGAAAGAGAGGATTTGGAGAAATAAATAGCAGAGGACGATGCTCCATCTACCCTATCGAGTGTACATTCATCTTCTTCATCGTCTTCTCATCATTCATATGAGGAGATGAATAAAAGCCTTCAAGCAGAGAATTATGATTTGAGGAGACTTCTACAAGAAGAAAAAGAGGGGAAGCGGAGACTACAACTTCCACTACGAGCCACGGAAGAGGCCTTGGAAGAGTTGAAGTGCCATGAAGGCTTAGTGAAGCCATCATCACATGTTTCAGAATCGACTGCTAAGGTAAACAATTTTGATCATTATTCAGTTTTGTTTTCACATGAGACCATTTTTTTTGGAAACGTGGAGGTACCCATTTCAAGAACTAGCATGAGACTCCTTAACAAGATGGGATATAAAGGAGGATGACTTGGTGTTAATGGCCAAGGAATGACTTAGCCATTGGAGGTTGTATAGAGATCTCATTTTGCAAGTTTGGGATACACTGAAGGGGAGTGCTATAGGGTATTAGAAGCTTCCAAGACATTTTCAAATCCATCGGAGAAAGAGGATGATTGGAACACATCACAATCCTCCCATGATAGTGTACATTGCAAAGGAAGAGCTAAGGCAAGCTCTCATTGCCAGAATTGCACCATAGACAGTCAAGAAAGGTATAACAAGTTTCATTATTATAAATTTCATTTTGATTACAATCATATTGTTAATGATGAACATAAATCATGGTGTAGAAAACCATGTAGATTTTCTGGTTTACATAACCATGTGGTTGCTGAGTGCTCTAAGAGAATGGAATCAAGAAAGAGGACGAGACATGAAAGGCCTTCTCCACATCGGGGAAAGAAGAAGGTTAAGAAGGTTTGGAGGAAGAATAATTTTTGCAGTCATTACAGCAGAGGTGGACATCAAAGAGCCATGTGTTGGAGGCTCCATTGAGAATATTGTCTGAAGGACAAAGCGTTAGTGCAGGAACCAGTTGGAAAGATTGTTCAACAAGTGGATTTGGCATAGGGAGATGATGACCCATTCACTTTCATGAGTGAGAGATGGTTTTTCTAGATATGGTCACTTGTCATGGACACATTTTGTAAATCATCTGTTGTGATATAAATGTAAAATTGATGATGTGTTTTCCATCGCTTATTAAAGACATGATGATGTTTTGGCCTTTTATTGATAGCCGACGTATTGAATTATATTCTAATGTAAACTTGACCAAAGACCATGTCTTATAAAACTCTTGGAAATTATGAGGATGCTTGGGTCATTATTGGTCATCTAATCGAGCATGTAATTTGTAAAGATGTACTATAGGTTTGCAGAGGATGCAGGGGTCATTTCATCACTTATCGCTTCGAAGGACAAGGGTGAAGGAGAAGGACGAGTTCATGTCAGGACACTTGTGGTGCAGGCAATGTAATACACCAGTTTCAGATTATGTTCATGCTTTTGGATGACCAAAATCTCCTCAGTGGGGAGAAATGATCCAGGTGGCTCCAGACATGCTCATAATTCAGTAGTAACTATGGAAAAGCTTAAAAATCAAAGTTTCCAAATTGGAGTGAAACCATGACCATATCATATTGCTCATTGTCTTGATTCCAACGGTGTGAAGGACACTCAAATCTGAGTTTGTATGCTCAAGTTATAGTTGGTCAAATTTTTGGTCAAACTTGGCCAAGTGGAAAGCTTGACGAGGAAACAATTTGGCATTCACCGGTGCACGAAATCCGACCACCATAATGGGTAAATTTGTTGCCTACTTGATTTTCCCAGTGACGCTTATTTTTTGGTGGATTAAAAATGATTATGTTTTTTTTATATATATATATATATATATATATATATATATATATATATAAAATAGGGGTGGTGGGTTGCAACACCTTCCAACCGTCATAAGTTATATTACAAATAAAATGAAATGGGTCAAGGTCGCGGGTGACCCAAACTCTGCTCGACATATATGAAATGAAAAGTGTTAATATATGATGGGGTCAGTGGGGTTTGAACCCGCTCGACCCATGTGGGGGAGTGCCCAATGGGCAACCCCACATTATACCATATCACATAACGGTGGTCGCGTATTATATAATTGTTGCAAAAAATGTAAGGTAACCACCCAAATGTCAAACCACCAGCGGTAAAATGTTAATGTGCCAATCGCCAAAAAATTCACCATCCATATGGGGGTTGGTGGGGTTGGAACCCCCGAGCTACCCACTCCCAACATAGAGCGTTCACCATTAGGCCAATGACCTCACCTAAATCCGCCCAGAAAATGAAATAAGAACCGATTTTTTCATTCAAACAGGGGGGAGCAGCAGAGGGCGAGCATAACCTTGAGTGGAGGAGATAGAAAAACCATGAGTGAGGGATCTGCAATGATGAAAAAATGACTCCCTTAGAGGGCTAGAGGTGCCAATGTCAAAATTTTACAATATTATAGTCCTTTTTGCACGTTTTCTTGCTAGGAGTTCAACGATGTAGTTTGTTTCGTCATTTGAGTAGTAGAAATTTACGTGTCCAATAGCAAGGAATATTTGTAGAATCTTGTGGAACCTAAAAGATTCCCTTGGAGGCTGATTTTTGAGCAAGGTAGAATGATGCCAACTTTATAGTCATTTTTAACTAAATTTTGCAGGGAGTGTAGTAGTGTGCTAAGAATATTCATCTTAGGAGTGGATTTTTTGGCCATCTTTAGGAAGGAACCTTTAGGGGAATCTTCGAGATTCCCAAGGGTCCAGAATTTGACGGTGTCAGAAAGGGGAAATTTTTAAAGTCATTTGACATGATTTCACATGACAAATTCAATGGTGCAACCCATTTCAACAGCTGTGATTTTAATTTTTTGTCCATCCCCAAAAGTGGAGGTATATGGTGCAGTTATGTCATGCTTTTCTTTTGATTTTCTGAGATTGTGTTTCTTTTGTCAATATCCTTGTTATCATTGTGTTGAGGGATACTTGTATGCCACCTAATTTAAGATTTCATTAGATTTTTGTGTTGAACAAGTGTCCATTTGAGTGAGAGTTCCTATAGGAGGACATCTTGTGGAGAGACATGGAAATATTGTGGAGGGAATTTTCCCATATGAGTGAGAGTTCTTGAGAACGTCTCGTGGAAAGACATGCTACTCTGGTTGAGGTTATTTACCCTTGTAATGACAAATAACATACCATGTACATCATCATAATTTGAAGCATTTAATGAAGTGACCTCCCCACTCTTGACATAGGGCCCGAAGACGTAACCCACACTGAGTGAACTCCGTTATCAATGTGTTTATGTGATTTGATTTGCTTATCGTCATTATGTTTTATCTTCTTTATAGTATGCACATGTGCCTTTTCATACTCTTTCACATGCAATTTTGCTAACATCACAGAAGTAAAATATATTGGTTAATTTCGGTAGCTGAAGAGATATGGATCACTCTAAGAGAGAGGTAGTAGTACCACTCTAATAGAAACACACACAAATAGGAGAAGTCTGTCTAACATCCAATGGAATAGTCCAAAAATATGCAATGGTCATCGCAATCATTACAACACATTCTTAATATGATAATCACTAAAATAACTAAAATAGTTCAACTACTTTAGTACAGGTGAAAACAAACATGAATTATAAACATTATCAAAACAATCTTACAAATATTCATAATACATGTTTTAATAATGTGTTGGCCATCAGGCTTCATATATTAAGTAAAATTCCGAGGACACATGTATACAATGAACACCACTAGCTCCAATAGTGGAGCATTGGAGCCACTACTTGCTCCCCAAAAGAACTAACTTGTTTCTCTAATGCCTTGTTGGAGGAGCCAAGGTGAAAGTTCATTTTCTTGTACAATGAGTGTGTATATATAACCAGTGGGGTGATCCATCACCTCCCTTGTGACTCTTTGACTACCCTCATGACTATTTGACTTCCCTATGACTTTTCAACTTCTACATGACTCTTCATGTTCTATACATGTCCTTTGGACTTCCACTTTACAATACATTTTCGAATAAGAATTTACATAATCCACAAAATGATGTGGCATATGATGACTCATGACATGACATGACATGAAACTAATGATGTGCACTTAATAGTGACATGGAAATGGCAAGCCATTCTTATTGCTTCTTGTTGCATGTCTTCTTGAGAATGATCCCTTTTCCACTTCCATATGGCTTAGACATTAGGAGTCTTGATTGTTATCAGGGTTTGAGTTGTATTCACAAACTAATGTACCTTTTTTTTTTCCTAATTAATTAACTTGTATCTTTAGCTACAAGGTGTCTTCTAGCATGTTCTTGTGAAAATTCGGTGACCTAAATCATATTGCAGCAACTGGAAATTATTCACCTAATTTTTATTTTAATTAACAATGTATCTATTGTTTCCTACAAAAAATATTGAATAAGTCACACTACTACCAACACAAATAAAATTATGGAAGAATAAGAGTTGGAATAAATGCTAGCACACACACATAAAATAACAAAGTTATTTTTGGACAAAAGTTCCCGGAAAAACCCAACTTGGGAAAACCAATGTAATAGTGAGGGTTTTATTTATTATGAAACAACGAAATTTGATTACATCTATGGATTCCCAAATGGAAATCCAAACAAAAGGAAAATATTAGTAAAATACTAAAGGGAATTACCCTTCTCCCACAAGAAATCTCTGGCTGGACTTTCCCTATCAAAACTCAACCTCAGAGAGCACTGCGTTAGCCTCTACGCTGCTCTGCGTAGCTGGTTGGATGACTTTCTCTGAACTGGGCTCTAATGAAGTCATTCTACCTCTGGATATTGAGAAAATCACCTCTTCGTCCCTTTGGGACTCCTTCCCAGCCTCTGGAACTAAGAATGATTTTTTCTCCTCACCAAATCGATCTTCCTGACTGATGCATTGTGCAATCTCTTAATGCTGCCTCTCTAGGATAATTCGACTCACCTGATGTTGCCTCCCCAGATCTAGAAAATATTTCCTCCAAATCGTTGTCCCTTCCACTCAATCATTGATTTGATATCACTGGCTCTCTCCCTGGCAACTGACTGCTGCTACTTAGGAAATTGATCTGCTCATGAAATCGAACTTCTCCCAAGTGTATTCTCCAAGTCCCATTGACTTTCTTCTTATAATCCTTTGTTGAGACTTCAACGACCAAGATTAAATCTTAATATATGGCTAGGATTAACTAGAAGTCAATCCATTTGAGTTTCTAGAAGATTCACACCATAACTTAATTAATTATGATTAATTAGTTATATTCCCTAAGTTTAGACTTAGGAAATATTTAGAAAACGACTAATAATCTACTTAAGTAATTTCTAGGTGGAATTTCTAGAAATGATTTTCGAGTTTTGAAGGTCTCATATATTCTAGCCTCTCCACAAAATTTTGTGGCTAGAACACATCCTATGCTACAAAAATTAACACTCCCTCTTAGCGATGAATGTATTCTATTGTTGTTGCACCCCCTGTCTCTGCATCATCTCTTGTCATGTTGTTGACGCATGGATGTTTCTTCCCATCAACTAATGGACAACTCTTATATGTGTTGCATATGTGTTGCATATGTGTTGCTGCTAACTCTACGGAACTGTTTCCAACACTGCATTTGCACTACAAATCCCTCTACATCTATTGTTGCTACAAACACAACATATGCAACTGAAAAGATACCTAAATACTAAATCAATTGTGATTAGTATGATGCATCTATCTCCTGAGTCTCTAACTGTTACTAGTATCTGTGTTGTCACTAAGGTATCTACGCTGATGTTGACTCTACACTATGCCACTTTTCGCTGTGTTGCCCAACATCTAATTGCAACTAATCTCTGCATCTGTTACTCTGGCATCTAAGTGCATCAACTTCCACTGATCCATCATGCTACTGAAATACTTTGGGCTCTTGTAGAAAGGTATTGATCCATGAGGTGGACTCCTCAATGATCTTGCCCCTCTCGCACACTGGAGTCTCATGCTCCTACTTCTCCTGGATTGGGTTCCCAACTATATCTTCTTTAGTCTAGTCCCTAGATGGGACCTTTATTACCTTTGCAACTCTCACTTCCTCTAGCACCTATCTCTAAAAACTAGAAGTTGATCTACTGCCCAGATCTCCATTCTAGTTAACTCACATGAAAACCTATCGCAGTCTCGTATGGCCATTTCTATAAAGCTGCAAATTCTGTGAAACTGAAAACTGGGAAAGTAAATGAGAAAATATCCATCTTTCCCACCACTCGACTACTAGATCTTCTACTCGCACTCCCTTCTAGAATGAGAAGATCTGCTCACAACTACTACCAATCTGCAACTAGAAAAATTAGATCTCTAAAACTTGAGATCCCTTGAGAGAAATTTTCCTTCTCCTATGTGTGCTTCTCTCTCTTCCACCTGACGTTGGCTCTGCTCTAGCAAACATATACAAAACCCTCTGCATCTAGCTAAAGATCTACCCAACGAAAAATCTGAGTTGCACCCACTGCCTCTCAAATTACTCGATCTGAAAAATTGTATTTCTCTACCTTGAAAAATCGATTTTCCTCAAGTAACTCAGCCTCCTTCCAAAATGGCCATGATGCCCTCTAGGATTTCAATCTATTTCCGACATTGAACATCGAAAATCCTTCTTTCTTCACCAGTGAGCTCTCTGGCTGATCATCTGTGCTCTGATACCATGTGAAAATTCGGTGACCCGAATCCTATTGCAACAATTGGAAATTATTCACCTAATTATTATTTAATTAAAAATTTATTTACTATTTCCTACAACAAATACTAAACAACTCACACTGCAACCTACACAAATAAAATTGTGGAAGAATAAACGCTGGAAGAAATGTTAGCACACACACATAAAATAACACAGTTATTTTTGGACAAAAATCCGCGAAAAAACCTAGCTTGGGAAAATTGGTGCAGCAGTGAGGTTTTATTTATTATGCAGCAGTGAAATATGAGCACATCTATGGATTCCCAATTGGAAATCAAAATAGAAAGAAAATTTGGGTAAAATACTAAAGGGAATTACCCTTCTCCCACAAGAAAACTCTAGCTAGACTTTCCCTATCAAAACTCTACCTCCTGGAGCACTACGTCAGCCTCTGCACTGCTCCACATAGCTAGTTGGATGATTTGCTTTGAAATAGGCTTTAATGAAGTTGTTATGCCTTTGGATGCTAAGAAAATAGCCTCTCCATCCCTCTAGGACTCCTTCCTACCCTCTATAACTGAGAACGAATTTTTTGCCTCACCAAATTGATCTGCCTAACTGAAGCACTACACAATCTCTCAGTGCTACCTCTCTGGGATAATTTGACTCACTTGATGCTCCCTCCCTAGATCTGGAAAATATTTCCTCCAGATCATTGTCCCTACCCCTCAATCACTGCTTCGACATCACTGGCTCTATCCCCGGCAATTCACTGTTGCTACTCAAGAAATTGATCTTCTCATGAAATCGAATTGCTTCCAAGTGTATTCTCCAAGCCCCATTGACTTTCTTCTTATAATCCTCTGTTGATACTTCAACGACCAAGATTAGATCTTAATCTATGGCTAGGATTAACTAGAAGTCGATCCATGTGATTTTCTAGAAGATTCACACAATAACTTATTAAATTATGATTAATTATTCATATTCCCTAAGTTTAGACTCAGGAAATATTTTAAAAATGACTAATAATCTAATTAATTCATTTCTAGGTGGAATTTCTAGAAATGATTTTTGGGTTTCGGAGATCTCATGTATTCTAGCCTCTCCAAAAGTTTTGTGGCTAGAACACATTTGATGTTACAAAAACTAACACTCCCTCTTAGTGAGGAATGTGTTCTAGAGTTGATTCTCATGTAGCAACCCCCTATCTCTGCATCATCTCTTATCACATTGTTGATGTCTAGTTGTTGTTGCCCACTAATTGATGCTCAACCCTGACATGTGTTGCATCTGTGCTGTTGATGACTCTGTAGAACTGCTACCAAAACTGCATCTGCACTGCAACTCCCCCTCCATCTGTTGTTGCTGCAACTACAACATTTGTAACTAAAGAGCTTCCTAAATATTGAATCAATTGTGATCAGTATGATGCGTCTGTCTCTTGAGTCTCTCACTACTTCTAGTAACTGCATTGTCACTAAGGTATCTGCGCTGTTTCTGACTCTACATTGTGCCACTCTACACTATGCCACTCTACTTTGCTCCCAACTCTGCACTATGCTGCCCAACATCTGACTACAACTAGACTCTACATCTGCCACTATGGCATCTGACTAGATCAAATACCATTGATCCATCATGCCACTGAAATACTTTGGGCCCCCATAGCAAGGTATTAATCCATGAGGTGGACTTCCCAATGATCCTGCCGATCTGGCACACTGGAGTCTCATGCTCCTCCTCCTCTTGGATCACGTGCTCCGCTATCTCTTTTTTAGTCTAGTCTCTAGCTCGGACCTTTCTTTGCTTTGCAACCTACACTAGACAACTCACACTTCCTCTGGTAACTATCTCTAGAAACTCGAAGTCGATCTGCTACCTGGATTTGCATTCTATCTAACTCACACAACCACCTCTCGCAATCTTGTATGGCCATTTCTATAAAGATGCAAATTCAGTGAAACTAAAAACTAGGAAAGTAAACATGAAGACTTCCCTCTTTCCTATCGCTCAGCTACTAGATCTGTTACTCGCACTCCCTTTGGAGTGAGAATACCTTCTCACAACTACTGCCAATCTGCAACTGGAAAAATTAGATCTATAAAACTCAAGATCCCCTAAGAGAAATTTTCCCTCTCTTGTGTGTGCTTCTCTCTCTTCCACCTGACACTGGCTCTACTCCGGTGAACTGCTACAAAACTCTCTACATCTAGCTAAAGATCTACCTAACCAAAAATATGAGTTGCATCCTCTACCTCCCGCATTACTCAATCTGAAAAAATGAATTTCTCTGCCCTGAAAAATCAAGTTTCCTCAAGTAACTCGGCCTCCTGGTAGGACGACTGTGCTTCCATCTGGGGTTTTGATATATTTCCCACACTAAACAACTAAACTCCTTCTTTCTTCACTAGTGAGCTCTCTAGCTAATCATCTACACTCTGATACCATGTGAAAATTCGGTGACCCAAATCCTATTACAACAAATGGAAATTATTCACCTAATTGTTATTTTAATTAACAATTTATTTAATGTTTCCTAGGGAAATTACTGAATAAGTCACACTACCACCTACACAAATAAAACTTTGGAAGAATAAACATTAGAATAAATTCTAACACACACACACACACACATAAAATAACACGGTTATTTTTTGACAAAAATCCCCGGAAAAACCAAACTTGGGAAAACTAGTGCAACAGTGAGGGTTTTATTTATTATGCAGTAGTGAAATGTGAGTACATCTATGGATTCCCAACTAGAAATAAAAAAAGCAAGAAAACTTGAGCAATATACTGAAGGGAATTACCCTTCTCCCACAAGAAACTCTGGATAGAATTTCCCTATCAAAAATTGGCCTCCAGGAGCACTTTTTCAGCCTCTGCGCTACTTTGCGTTGCTGGCTGGATGGATTTCTATGAACTAGGCTATGATGAAGTCATTTTTCCTATGGATGCTGAGAAAATTACCTCTCCAACCCTTAGGGACTCCTTCCTGGCCTCTAGAATTGAGAACGAATTTTTCTCCTCATCAAATCGATCTGCCTGACTGAAACACTGCACAGTCTCTCAGCGTTGCCTCTCTGGGATAATTCGACTCACTTGCTGCTACCTGCCTAGATCTGGAAAATATTTTCTCCATCTCATAGTCCCTGTCACTCACTGCTTTGATTCTCATTGGTTCTCTCCCCAGAAACTGACTGTTGCTACTCAGGAAATCGATATGCTCATGAAATTGAATTGTTCCCAAGTGTATTCTCCAATCTCCATCAACTTTCTTCTTACAATCCTCTATTGAGACTTCAATGGACAATATTAGATCTTAATATATGGTTAGCATTAACTAGAATTTGATCTGTGTGAGTTTCTAGAAGATTCACACCATAACTTAATTGATTATGATTAATTAGTCATATTCTCCAAGTTTAGACTTAGGAAATATTTAAAAGATGACTAATAATCTAATTAAGTCAGTTTTAGGTGGAATTTCCAGAAACAATTTCTGAGTTTTGGAGACCTCATGTATTTTAGCCTCTCCACAAAATTTCATGGCTAGAACACATCCGATGCTACAAAAACTAGCAGTTCTCCTTCTTTGTCTCCATCTTCATCATCCTCTCATGGTATGCTAGAGTACTTCATCACTTATGTCAAGATGAAATCATTTCGATAAACCCCTAGTATATTATGTTGCATGATTATTCATTGACTAATCTAAAATCAATTGGAAAGCTAAGGGAGAGACTCAGTAACTATGCAATTTCACAACTTAGGAAGTCAAGGGTTAGGTCTAAGCCTTGAGACTGCACAATGCATAGTTTAGGGTGGATTTGGCATGATGATTGTGTAGTTGGGGAGCTCAAGGACCAAGGATGAGGGATTAATGATTGAAGTTTTCCACTACATAGTGTTAGAAGGATAGGGAGGCCAGGTGATTGCACAATTGCATAGTTCAATAACTCAAGGGCTAGGAGGACTGAGACTACACAATGTGTAGTTCAAACCTAGCTAGAGGGTAGGATTGCATAGTTTTGGAGCTCAAGGATCGAACTTGAGCACTTGGACCATGTAGTGCACAGTTTTGGGAGGTAGGAACTAGTGCCAAGAGGCAACATTACTGCCTGAGGGCTAAGACTAAGCAATGCATAGTTCAAGAGCGTTGGATGAGGCTAAGTTGCTTGGTTGTGAAGTTTTCCATATTTGACTAAGTGTGGGAACCATGAAGCTGATTTTAGTAGTGATAAGATTTTATTGTGATCACACACTTAGAAAACTTGATGACACAACATAGATCGTCTAGAAAACATGAACAACATACTTCCCTCAGTGCGACAACTTTGTGACGACTTATACCAAGTGAAACACCAAAGATACACTTGGCGACAACTGTGACAACACTTGTGCTACAATTCTTGAAACTTTGGTAATGAGTGCGACACATGTTTTCATGGTAATACCGACCCAATTACGCAAATATTACCCCTTCAAACCACCAAAAATAGCTTTCGTACAATGTGTGACACTTAACATGCAAAAAGACGACAATTTGATTTTCTTGCAAATGGGACCAAAACACTTAGAGAAAACACATCCAATGAGTCTTAATGTTTATGAAAATAGTATGCAAGATCAATGTAGGCTCTGAAATTTGGGTGTAGGCCAAAATTTTTGAGGGTGTTTGTTACACCAAAAAATGTCACCATGGCTATTTACAATTAGTATGGCTCTATGAATAGTCATACTACCCTCTTAAGCAAGTCTTATGCCTCTGCTATCCATGTCAAACTCCAAGAAAGAGAGAAGGTCTTTATAAATGTGTTTATCTCTGGGTACGCAGGTTCTCTCAACCTTGCCTGCGGGTACGCACCTAATGTTCATGATGTCTGCGTCCAAGGACGCTCTGTATCTAAAGGGGTAGGTGCGTCCCTCTGAAAAGGTTAAAATGCGCAAGTTTTATCTTCAAAAACTTACTTGTGGTCATTTCTAGACCATTCTAGAAGGTTGTTTGACGTGTATTGAGTGCCTCCAGATGGTTCATGCACTCCTACCAAAGAGGAACTTATCCCATCAATAAGGGAGTGATCCCATCCAAAGAGGGGACTATCCCATTGATGGTGGACCTGATTAACTTCCTCTTGAACATTATAAATACAAGCATTGGGCCAGAAGGAGGGAGGTTGAAAGCTATACATTTCTAAGGGTAAATGCTGCAGGAATTAGGACTCCCATTTAGAAGCTTGTGAGGAGAGATTGCCATCTTTGCTTGTTCTATTTGGAAGTGGGTGAGCTTTGTCAAAGTAGAGGAAGACTCTTGTGGACCCTGGAAGGAGCTTGCACAACACCAAGGCTCAGGTTGTAATGGTTCCTTTTGATTACCTTTAATGCAAATTGGTCCATTCTTCTCAATAACTTGTTGTTTATGGGTTATTTCATGTACTCCTTGGTCTATATGTTGAATATGCTTTGTTTTATGTTATAATCAGGTGCTATTTAATTGTTTGACTGTTGGTGATTGCAGGTTTTGGAGAAAAGGAGGAGCTCATCCAGATCAACAAAGCTTGGACTTCTACAACAGCGTTTGGACAAAGGTAAGAACGAAACACTTGATTTCTCATATCATAATGCATGTTTAGAGAAGGATAGCTCTAGTTTGTTTTGTTTGTCATTAGAATGTCTTAGACTTCTAGGAAGGTCGGTTGTGTCCGCACTTTTGACTGATTCCGTGTGACAAATTGGCGATCCCAAATGCGAATCCTGTTCCTAGTTATCCTGGATATCCTCCTCCTGGGGCCGGTGTTGTGACCCAGAGTTTTAGAGATCCTAACCGGCAGTTACCATTTATCGCAACTTTGGATTTACCAGACTTGACGCGCCTAACGAATGATCCAATTCAATATCTTTCGTTCTGGCCGTCAATGCCAAATAAGTTGCCCAGCGATATACCCAAGTTCGAAGGTAAGTCTGGAGAGGATCCGTCCAATCACGTGATGACTTACCACCTCTGGTGTGCTTCAAATTCTATCTCAGATGATTCGATCCGCTTACGTCTTTTCCAGCGTACACTCATTGGTCTCGCGGCCAAGTGGTACATTGAGTTGCCACGGGCCTCTTTTTACAATTTTAGCCAGTTAGCTACCTCGTTCTTAACTCACTTTCAGTTGCCAGTCAGATACGATAACGGCACGGAGTTATTAACTTCACTAAAACAATCAACCTCCACGTATATTTCCGATCACATTCATGAGTGGAGACGTCGAAGAAGGCTAGTGAAAGTTTTTATCCCGGACCAAATCTTAGCTGAATGGTTTGTTAAATCATTATTACCAAGGATTACTGAAGATGTAGCTAAGGCCGGAGTAGTTACTGAGGAGCAAGTCATTGCTCAGGCGCAATACCTTGACTTAGTTTACACTCAGTCGGGTACATTACACGAGAAGATTCGGATCTTCCAAAGTCGAATCAAATCGCTGCTGCTCCTTCGGGATCTCATGCCGCTGATGGTATGATTGGTATCGTGAATACAAAGAGCAAGAAGAAGTCTTTCAAGGCTTCAACTACTCCTATTATCACTTTGCCCGATTCCCCGACAGGAGAGTCTTCTCCTGAACTTACCGCCGATATTCACGCTGTAGAGTCATCTACGGCCAAATCAAAAAACGGTGGAAAGAAGAAAGGAAAGAAGAAGGCTAAAGCAGACAAGGCTCCAAAGGAGAAAACAGAAAAGTCGGAAACCAATGACGAAAAGCGCAAACCTCGATATCCTTGTCTTATTTGTGAAGAGGATCATTTTACGAGAGATTGCCCTCATCGGGCCGAGGTAGTGAAAATAGTCAAAGGTTCTCCCACTCCTGCTGTGTTAAAAAATCCATTTCCGGAGCAGGAGAATAAGATGATAGGTTCTTCCTCGAATGCCAGTGAAGAACCCATTTTGATGATGTCTCATGTGAGGATTGCGACTCGATCGCAAGATTATGGTAGTAAGAATCCTGTTGATGGTAAGGAAGCAGAATCTTCTCACTCTAACCCATCAACCTCAGCTCCTGGTTCCGATCCACTACAGATTGAGAAACCTAACCCAGACTTAGTAATTAAACCGCCTGCCAAGGGTGTACTTCGAAGGTCTGCTTTCAATCCACATGCGAGAGCGGCCAAGAATTACAACATTGTTGAGGACTTAGTTGTTTCACCCTCAGCAATGTCGGCGTTAGAAGTGCTGCAATCATGCCCAGCACAACGAAAATTGCTTTTGTCAGCTATAGGAGCTGTTGATGTTCAGGATCCGAATCTAATGATCTTCGATCTAGAAAATAGTACACGGCGTCTCCCCCATCAAATGGCTTTCCAAATTCCAGTGATAGTCAAAAACAGGCCTATTCATAGGACTGTGATTGATGAGGGAGCTTCTACGTGTATTATGTCGACTCAATGTTGGAGATCCCTTGGTTCTCCTTCGTTGAACCAATCCCCCACCATCCTTAAGGCCTTTGATGGCCGTGGGTTCCGTCCGTTTGGTATTCTACAGGAATTGCCTATAGGGGTAGAAGGTAAAACCGTTAGTCTGGATGTGGAAGTGGTTGATGCCCCTCTAGACTACAACCTTCTTCTGGGTCGAAGTTGGTCATATGCTATGACAGCGGTCGTTTCATCGGTCTTCAGAGTAATTAAGTTTCCACATAACGGTAAGATCGTGACTATTGATCAGCTGACATACTTTTCATCCGACCCAGCCTCTTCAGAGAGTATCCAGCATGTCGGTAAGACGACAATCCCTTATAGGGACGTTGGTGTAGGTTTAGTTAAGGATTCCGGTTTACTGGGAACTTTTCCTCTCCCTCCACTAAGCGTAGAACCTTCATTTGCATCAATTCATATGATTACATCAGAAAACATTATTTATGATGATCCTTGGATTGTCCCATCTGATTCTGAGATAGACTCATTCGGTGATGCTATGCCCTTGAGTCCATATGAAATTGCTTATGAAGCTCTCTTGTCTTTTACCGACTCTCATTCAACCGAGATCGACCAAATGAATGTGGTCAGTGAAGAATCACTTTTCACCTCAACCTTAGTACGGATAGCGTTTCCCGAAGTCGTGTCATCTGACGAACAACTTCGCGAAATCCTAAGTGTAGACGATCTACCATGGGAGGATCTCCATCACAGATCTTCGTTTTTACCTAAGGATGATGCATTTGAAAATGATTTTTCATCTATCTTTACCGCTGAATATGTCAAAGACGCTCAGGATCCAACGAAACATTCTGATTCAGAGTTGAATTTAGGGAATATTTCTCGTACTATTCCCATTGATATTTCAGTGAAGCCCGGAATTGAGGAGAACATTCATATAGGTGCCGCATGTACAGAAGATGAAATCCAAACTTACAAGGCCCTATTCCAAGAATTCCGCGATGTGTTTGCCTGGTCTTACGAGGAAATGCCGGGAATCGATCTTGCCATTGTTGTTCATGAAATAAAGACCTACCCGGATGCTAAACCCGTCCGGCAACGGTTGCGTCAGATTCACCCTCGAAAAGCGGCTGCGATTAAAGCAGAAGTCGAAAAGCTGTTGAAAGCAGGTTTCATTTATCCGATCCCGTTAACGGATTGGGTATCGAATATTGTTCCCGTCAATAAGAAACAAGGAACAATAAGAATCTGTATCGACTATAGGGATATCAATCGAGCTTGTCCAAAAGACAACTATCCTATGCCTTATATCGATCAAATTATTGATGATTGTGCCGGAAGTGAAATGTTTTCCTTCATGGATGGTTTTTCGGGCTATAATCAAATCAATATTCTACCTGCCGACCAACCAAAAACGGCATTCATTTGTCCATGGGGGACGTTTGCTTATTGCAAATTACCTTTTGGGCTTAAGAATGCCGGGGCCACTTTTCAACGGGCGATGTCTTACGCATTTCACGACATCAAGCACATTGTGCAACCGTATCTCGATGATTTGCCTGCTCATTCTTTACGTCGAGCTGATCACCTTGTCCACCTACGAGCAATCTTTATGAGGTGTAGGCATTATCGAACTCGGTTGAATCCCCACAAGTGTGTTTTCTGTATAGAAACAGGTCGATTGCTGGGATTTGTTGTTTCAAAAGCCGGCATTCGCGTCGATCCCTCGAAAGTCGAGGCTATCATCAAATTGCCTCCTCCTTCGAGTTTGCGCCAACTCCAAAGTTTGCAGGGGAAAGCGAAATTTTTACGCCGATTCATCCCAAACTACGCCGAGGTCACTAAAGGTTTTACACGGTTGTTGAAACAGAACGTTCAATTCTTTTGGGACGAGATTGCCCAACAATCTTTTGATGCACTTAAACACGCATTGACCCATGCACCGTTGTTGCATCCTCCCAACTACAACCAGGACTACTTCTTATACCTCGCAGCTTCGCATTCCACCATTGGAATGGTGTTAGTTCAAGAAGATGAATTCGGAGCGGAGCATGTGATATATTATCTCAGTCGGACCTTAAATCCCACTGAGCTAAAATATTCGCATGTGGAGAAATTGGCCCTGGCAGCCGTTCAAGCTGTCCAGCGTTTTCGTCACTACATTCTTCTCCGTAAAACTACAGTTATTTCGGATTGCAACCCTATGATTTACATTTTGACAAAACAACTGCTAGGGGGAAAGTACTCTAAATGGATCGTTATCCTGCAAGAGTTCGACTTGGAGTTCGAGAAGTCCAAGTCTAAGAAATCCTTAGTTTTTGCGGAATTGATGTGTGATTTCCCGCATACTGACACAGAGACTGTGGCAGAGGAGTCCATTGCGGACGAATCTTTGTTTCTCATCAGTACTTTAGATCCGTGGTACGGGGATATAATCATCTATCTCCAAACCCAAACCTTTCGGCCTGAAGCTTCAAAGGCGGAACGTCGAAAAATTCGGTTTCAATCCCAGCAATACAAAATTATTGGAGATACACTTTATCGCCGGGGGGCAGACTTAGTTTTTCGACGTTGTCTAACTCACGACGAGGCTGAGAGAGTTTTGAATGATTGTCACTCTGGAGCATGTGGCGGTCATATGTCTGGGTATGCCACAGCTCAGAAGGTGTTGCGCGCTGGTTACTTCTGGCCATCTATGTTTAAAGATTGTATCATTGCAGTCCGGAAGTGCCACAACTGCCAAGTGTTTGATCGAAAGATGCGCGCACCACCTGCTCCTCTCCACCCTATAATTGCCGTTGGTCCATTCGCCAAATGGGGTATCGACTTTATTACTTGTAACCCTCACTCGGCTGGGGGGCATGCGTATATCATCCTCGCGGTTGATTATTTCACTAAATGGGCCGAGGCGATGCCTACATTCGACGCAAGCGGCAAAACAGCTGCAGTTTTCGTATTCAATCATATTATAACTAGGTTTGGTGTCCCACAAGCAATCATTACTGACCATGGGAGCCATTTTCGAAACAACATGATGACTGAGCTTACAAGCCAGCTTGGTTTGCGCCACGACAGCTCTACTCCTTATTATCCGCAAGCCAACGGTTTGGTTGAGTCTATCAACAAAGTTCTAGTTATCATGATCCGACGAACCATTGGTATTCATCGGTCGAATTGGCACAACATGTTATTTTCGGCTCTATGGGCATACCGAACCTCAGTGAAAACCTCAACAGGGTTCACTCCTTTCCAGCTAGTTTATGGCTTGGAAGCTGTGTTACCCATTGAATGCGAAATCCCATCACTTCAAATGGCTGTCGAATTACTCCCAGCTACTTCCGAAGAGGAGAAACGTTTATTGTACTTAGCTAAATTAGATGAGACTCGACGTGATGCCACATTGGCAATCGAGACTCACGCAAAGCGAATGAAAGCTCAGTATGATAGAAATGTGACCCCTCGAAGTTTTTCGGAGGGAGACCTAGTGCTTTTATATGATCAAGCTAACGATAAGCTAGGTGCTGGAAAATTCGTTCCTATGTGGCATGGACCCTATATTGTAAAGCGAAAGCTAGCAAAAGGGGCTTATGAGCTGGTAGATTTTGATGGGGACTCTTTGGGTAAACCCAGAAATGGACTTTACCTAAAGAGGTATTATGCTTAAATGGTGGGTATGGAGAATTTTTAGTTAGGTTAGGTTTTCTTTCTAGCTAGTATGATTGTTAGTTAGTCAGTGTGCTTAGCTTAGTGAGTGTGTTTTTCGTCGTTATTCTGGCTTATCTTGGTTTTACTCTTGATATTACAGATGTCGACGCCTCTCCAAACATACATTGGATTTGCTGATGGTGCTTGTCGTAGTACACGGAATATCTCTTCCGCAGCTTGGGTTATCTATTCACCCTCTGACGAGTTAGTTTCTATGCATGGGGTAAGCCTCGGTCAAACAACGAACAACATTGCAGAATACAGTGCAGTGGTTGAATTATTATCTGAATCTATTTCATTTGGAATTCGACGTTTGATAGTGAGGTTAGATTCTGAACTTGTTGTATTACAGCTTAATAGAGTCTATGCCATTAGAAATCCTGTGTTATTAAGGTTGTTTTTGAGAGTGCGTCTCTTGGAACGTGAATTTGATTACATTGAATATCAGCATATTCCAAGGTCCTTAAATACATTAGCAGATGCAATTGCTTCTCGAGTGTTGGACAGACATTTACGATAATCATGCAAGTAAATTTAAAAACATTTCATCATACATGTTAAACAAGATAAGCCGGTAATAGTGATATATATATAGATAGGAGTGTGTCAAAAAATATACATCGTCTTCGATCATAGGTTGAAAAACACCTTATGATCGGCAAAATGATAGGGTACAAAAAAGTCAAAAATGTCACATGTGTCTACAAAGTGACTAGCCAATCACTGGTGGTGCTCTCTGTATGACACCACTGCACGGGCTACCTTGCGCAAAAATCTCCTAAACGGTCCAGGGACCGCGACTACATAGCGCTGAAGTCTGATAGGAATATCATCCATAGTAGTCTCAGGTATATCCGCCGTCAGACGTTGTAGATCATGCTCCAACTCAGCTAGTACCTCTGCAGCCGCCGTGTCCTGTGGGGCCGGTACCGGTGCAACTGGATGTCTCCTCTCAAAAGGCCGGAGGTTGGCTGGACGCTGTGGACCAACATCTGCATTTTGAAAATTTTGCTGTCAGTTTTGAGACGATATATATAAAAAACAAAAAAAAAATACATAATTTGAAAACTCGTGAAAAATAAAGTACCTCTGTCGTCCCATTGTTCTCCCTGTGGAAGAATCATGTCCGGATCACCTCGAAAATCTACTCCGGCATACGGAAAGTCCTGAACCGCAAACACCTGGTCCTCTAACCAGTGAAAATAACTGTCAGTGAATCGAACAACTGCCACACCCTCGTCCGGATGCCGGGCCATCACCGTAACCCATCGTACCAGCTTTGGCTCCTGAGGACCCAAAATATCAACAGTGAGATGCTGAGGGATCAGCATCGGAATTCTCTCTAGGGCAAAGCTCACGACTATAGGCCCATATCCAAAGGTCTTTAGTTTCCCGGTCTTTGCCCTGGTCAGTTGAGCTTTCAAGTTAGCCGACACTGCATCACACCAGTTGAAGATGGTGCCTTGGAGACAGTCAATTGCCATCCGCATTTGGGACCTAGTGGCAATATGTAAAGTGGCTGAGCCACAAATCCTGGTCACAGTGAAAGCTAAGACCATGAGTTCACGCCGAGAGATGTATTTGATCTCTATGCCTTTCGCATGGTGTCGATCAGGTAGGCACCAATCTGCTCGGAGACTATCAAGGGATTGGCCACCCGGCCTAGTCCCGGCTAGATTGAGTTGCTCGCCTCTATTCGGCAAGCCAGTGAGAAAGTAGATATCATAGGGCTCTATCTCGAGTTGTTGCCCCCGATATAAAAGCATTGCTCTTGAACGTTCCATCTCTCGACCAGCCACTCCAAGAATCTTACCTGAGCCCTCATGCCAGGTATGGCCTAGTATTTGTATAATCCACATCCTCTTAGGGCATCGAGGGAAGGTTGATGATTGATTGCAGCTTCATCAACCTCCTCATGCTCTCTTTCTCTCCAATCTAGCATGATAAGTGCCCTACACATGAACAAACAGGCATTAGAACAAATTTTGGGTAAATTCAATGGTTAATTTGGGAGCTTGGGGTTTCAAAATCCGCGTTTTGTGGAGGACGCACCCCGCGTTTGGCGCACAGTGCGCCGGGACGCAGGTGGCCTGAAGGTAGCCTGCGTCCCCCGACCTTTTCCCTGTGTAGGAAAAAGTCGAGGGACGCAAGCCAGCCTTTAGGGAACCTGCGTCCCCCGCAGAGCGGTTTTCAAAACCCAAAACCCCCCAAAAATAAAAAATGAAACCTAAAATAAATTTCTAAACGGATGAAATTGACAAGGAGGATGTTGTGAAATACCTGGAAGAGACGGCGTTCGATTCTGACGGTCGGATTTTCCGCAGCGACCACGGGAAGTTTCTTGTCAAAAGCTCCTTTTTCAACCTCAACAGTCAAACGGTAAAAATGACATGGTAAAAAGTCTTTTTATAGGTTTTTTGGATGAATTTGTTCATTTTTCACCATGGAAAGATGTTTTTCGATGTATTTTTGCCTATCTTAAATAGGTATGAGTAATGTGTCGCTTTTGTGCAGGACAAAGGGACTTAGAAGGAAAATTGTCATTTTTTACGAACCAAACATCAGAGTCATCTTTTAAGCCCTTTTCTGACTCCTAAAAAATGAAAAGATTGCCGAGCGTTTCTTTTACACTCGTTAAAACGGAATTAAAAGACGGTCCCCTTATAGCTCTTTTCTGACCGTAAAATCAGGAAAAGATTGCCGGGTTTTTGTCGTTTCAAACTCGATACGGAAATAAAACGACGTGTCCTTGATCGCTTTTTACTTTTCAGGTCAGTGGCACTAATTATGAAAGTACTCCTTGGTCGCAAGATCAAGCGGTTCCCCCAGGTATTATTTTATACTTTTTCGGGCTTGAGGGACACAAATCTACGAAAAAGTTCAACTTGGAGTTTTCTTAAGTTTTTCAGACTCTCTAAAATTGAAAAACGCCGAGTTTCTCCTATACTGGGCTCGTTAAACATTTCACAGTAAAGGACCTGTTCAATTACAAACAGGAACGAACCACTCCTTCCTAGGGTTCGAATCAAAACTAGGTTGGACTCATCCGAAGGATGAGCTTATAATCAAGCACATGTTATCCTCCTCAAGCTTGTTAAAAATAAAGAGGTACTTGCCAGAAATGGTGGGGAAAAGAGAGAAGAATGAGCCTATTTGTTACCTTTTGTCTCAGAAGAAGCTTTACTACCACTCTTGAACACGACACTTTTCATTCACCTGGGTTGGGAAATTCTTTACCTCACAGTTGATCAAACCACTTTGAAAGTCTTCAGCCGGGTTCCGGGGATTAACTTTGAGTTATTTAGCACCAAACCATCTGTCGTGTCATTATGTGTTCAAGAGGTCTGCAAACAAAACTTTCATCTGCAAAATACTTGTCATCCATTTGACCATCCCTGAGTCAGTCCTTACAGCAACATTTCTTCAACTTGAACAATGATTTCATGTTGTGGGCTTGCCTGCAACGGGTCGCTTTCTATCGACATCAGCACATTATCTAGAGAGATGACTTAGAAATCGTCAGTACCTTGAAGTCTGCATGCATCAATGGCAGGTTTCTCGCCTTTGAAGTCAGTTTACATCATTGACTTTCGATCGAAGGATTTCGTGAAATGTTCGACATCAACTCATTCATTCACATCTCATGGATTGTACTGGGTACTTTGAGAACCATTGACATTATTGGTGGTCTCTCTCACGCTTGTTAACAGTTTTCATCATCGACTGGTAATCAAGTGGTTTCTACCATGTTCGACATCGACTCATTTATTCGCATGGCTAGAATCGTACCAATTCGAGAAGTAGGAATGAAGACCCTGGATTGAATCTTTACCATCCAGGCTGCGAGGAGTTTTGTATTCATTATCTAAGTAGACTAATCATAAACAGATGGCTGCGCCCATACTGTGTCTACAAAAGTCTATGATTATGATGTACTGCAAAATCATTCCTGTATCAGAGTAGTTAGTCTGTTAGTTAAAGTTTTTATCTGAGTATGGGAATGCCTACCTCAGTGATGATATAATCTTATACATGTATTTTGTGTTGAAAATTGCAGGTTCCAACCAGGCTCTCCACGAGATAATCCTTGAAATGATAAAGCGCTTCACCCTTCCTAGATAATACAAAACCCTAATCTATTCCAGGCTTCGCACTTTAGGGGGCAATCTGTTACACCAAAAAATGTCACCATGGCTATTTACAGTTGGTATGGCTCTATCAACAGTCATACTACCCTCTTAAGCAAGTCTTATGCCTCTGCTATCCATGTCAAACTCCAAGAAAGAGAGAAAGTCTTTATAAATGTGTTTATCTCTGGGTACGCAGGTTCTCTCAACCTTGCCTGCGGGTACGCACCTAATGTTCATGATGTCTGCGTCCAAGGACGCTCTGTATCTAAAGGGGCAGGTGCGTCCCTCTGAAAAGGTTAAAATGCGCAAGTTTTATCTTCAAAAACTTACTTGTGGTCATTTCTAGAGCATTCTAGAAGGTTGTTTGACGTGTATTGAGCGCCTCCAGATGGTTCATGCACTCCTACCAAAGAGGAACTTATCCCATCAATAAGGGAGTGATCCCATCCAAAGAGGGGACTATCCCATTGATGGTGGACCTGATTAACTTCCTCTTGAACATTATAAATACAGGCATTGGGCCAGAAGGAGGGAGGTTGAAAGCTATACATTTCTAAGGGTAAATGCTGCAGGAATTAGGACTCCCATTTAGAAGCTTGTGAGGAGAGATTGCCATCTTTGCTTGTTCTATTTGGAAGTGGGTGAGCTTTGTCAAAGTAGAGGAAGACTCTTGTGGACCCTGGAAGGAGCTTGCACAACACCAAGGCTCAGGTTGTAATGGTTCCTTTTGATTACCTTTAATGCAAATTGGTCCATTCTTCTCAATAACTTGTTGTTTATGGGTTATTTCATGTACTCCTTGGTCTATATGTTGAATATGCTTTGTTTTATGTTATAATCAGGTGCTATTTAATTGTTTGACTGTTGGTGATTGCAGGTTTTGGAGAAAAGGAGGAGCTCATCCAGATCAACAAAGCTTGGACTTCTACAACAGCGTTTGGACAAAGGTAAGAATGAAACACTTGATTTCTCATATCATAATGCATGTTTAGAGAAGGATAGCTCTAGTTTGTTTTGTTTGTCATTAGAATGTCTTAGACTTCTAGGAAGGTCGGTTGTGTCCGCACTTTTGACTGATTCCGTGTGACAGTGTTTTAGCGGAGACAACAGAGGAAAATCAAATGGCCTTACCATACTTTTATGATTCATAAAAATTATTGTGGAGCATGTTAGTGATGTGCTCTGCCCAATTATAAACTTTAGCTGACCAGACCATCTGTCCAATTGCTTCTAACATAAATAGATTCACATCAGAGGGCCTCCCTTAAGGGGTGAGACATAATGCAACAATAATGCATGCTCATTTGGTCACTAGATTCTGAACTTGATTAATTATTAATCCTTTAGAATTCTTAGGAATCGCTCCTTCGTGTAAATTCTTGAAGCCAAGAATTGACATCACTAGTGGTTTCTGGGATTTTCTCTCCTTTATGAGGGAGAGTCGTGATATTATATATACCAACTATAAAAATTGGAACTAGATTTTCTAGCGAGAGAAAGCCATTATGAAAGTGACTAATGAGGTTTTACAACTTCCTCTTTAAGGATTTACATGTCTGCAATCAAAGGAGATTTAATTATACGTTGGATACCAACATTTTTTAGTATTTTCATTTCTAGAATCCATTGATCACTACTTTTACCCAAAATCCAAAAAGCTTTTTTATGCTTCTCCCAAGAAGGCTCATCTATCTTTTCTTGTTTTATGTTATGGAGTTGTCTCCAATTTTGTTGCATATTTCAAGTTGAATCTTGGTTTAGTTCTTGGCTCCACTGTAACTTATTCATCCTTGAATAAAACCTCTTTCTTAGCCATTCTAAAATCCTTTTGAAATTATTTAGTTCTTATATAGCCAAGAAATTCAAAGTCTGAAATAACAAGACTTGGAAACTCTGAGATTTCTGTAGAAATTTTGAATAATATGGCACTTATTCATAGAGATTATCCCGATTATACACTATTGCAGAATACATGCATAATACATAACCTCCTCTACTTTGATCATCAATTTAGCAGCATCAAAAATAATGAAACATCAATCGCATGCGCACATTAACATAGTATGTAACCCGGGGAAAGCACACAACTGAAAACCCCACACTATCTGTATATTATAATGATTGAGTACATGTAAAAATACATAGTACAATACTCCTCACAAGTATCCAGCACTATCTCCACCTGTTACACACAAAACTAGCTCAGATCCGAACAAGTCACAAGTTCAAATCTTCTCCACTGCTTTGCCTACCTCCACTGCACAATCCTGCAAGAAAATCACGTGAGCACAGGCAACAATTGCCTTGATATTGGCCCACACTGTGCAATCCTCAGTGGCATTACTCAATCCCATGCATGTGCAAATCTCATGCACAACTGATAGTCGCAACTCATCCTTTCACTTACCTCTAACACCTGTCTCTATTGAACTATCCATGCACTGAGTTCACTGATGTATTTTTTAGTTTCTTTATGAGTTAATAATTAGTGAATTAATTAATATTTAATTCACACAACTCATCACTAGTTTATTATTTAGTTAGACTAAATACAACTAGTTCAACTAAGTCAAACTTAACACAACTCCATCAACTCCACATCCAACTCCACAGAACTCACATGCATGAGTTCTAACTAAAGTCCTCCATGCAATAGCTCAACTAATACATAAGAAACCACGTGATTCCTTTCGTCAGCTGCATGTGCCACATCCGTAGCTCGAACTGAAGTGCTCCAAGAGAATAAGATAATGTTTAGAGTCCCAATATTACTAAGGGCTAATAATATTTGACTGTTTCTATTTTTAGCCTGGCAGTCTAAAAATAGACTCTGATCACTCCGCTGTGAACCAAAAATAGAAGTCCATCTATTTTTCCCAACATGACAAATCATCCATAAACAGCATCCTACAACTCATAGACCATGATCCATATGTCTAAAAATAGACATAGTCTAAAAATAGACTTTGCGCCAAAAATAGCCTGCGGGCCCACTTAGTGAAGGCGACTCCTTTCCACTAAGCTCCATCATCTTGTTGCATTTTCAACAATTTCTGCAACATAAACATTTATATTCATGGAAACTTTTGTAAGAGTAATTGACAAATCTGACAGTTATCTCAAGTTGATAGGAATCAAATTAAATGTGTCATAATTTTTATCCATTGCCACCTTCCTCAAAAATCTCATCACATGCTGATTTAATTTTTCATACCATTTGGTTCATGTGAAGCACGTGGATGCCTTGCGTCTGAAAATTTAGTGCTTGATTTCGTTATAATTTGAATTGATGGGTGACATGGTTCTAACTACGATGTGCCCCCAGGATTGTGTGGCATGTGCTGATTGGACCTGTGCACTCGATTTCTCTACTTCCATGTTATCTATTATTATTTACCATGACATAATTAGATTTAATTTCTCTCCCCTTATTAATTCTCCTATTCGAGTCAAGTTGGTCTACTTCATTTATTATTTTTTGAAAAAAGGAGTTGAGAATGGATCAGTTACTGTCAAATTATTAAACCCACAGAAATCAACACATATTCTCAATATGGTGGGGTCGTAAATCAACACATATTCCCATTCTGACTTGTCAATAGGGTATATGATCTCAGCTGCTAACATCCCCTC